>QLNU02003225.1:32719308-32730928 GCA_006491805.2 Dysdera silvatica | reverse complement strand
TTCTTCGAAAGGAGAGGGGACTGTCTTTTCCCATAATTCAATATAAAATTTATTATTTACAGCACTACCACGTTTTTAGCTGACGATAGACCACTGATGCTTCTTCAGCCTTTGCAGAACGCATCTTTTCAAGGATGAATAATAAGTGTACTGGAATGGGTGTTCTCCCAATTTAATTAAATCAAAGTCAATAATTAATATAAATTTGTGCAGCAAGTATATTCATCGTTTTTTCAGCATGTAAGAAGTAATATGCGCTTTTAAAATATACGAAAATCTACCAAAATTATGTTTAGATTTCGACTGCACTATTTGATTATTATTTATGATAATGAATATATTTTATATGTTATCAGCATAAGTATTATTGCAATTAATAAAAATTGTATTCATTTTTAATAAACAATACAGTTGAAAGTCGTTAACGCGAACACGCTTAATATGAATTTATTTTTAATATGTACAGTTTCCTGAATCGCTGTCAAATTGTATACAATATTAATACAATACTATTCTTTCCCTATAACGTGGATTATTTTTAATCTGAGCAGATATTTTGTTACCTTGAATTTTCAGGTTAACGAGGCTCCACTCTATATTTCATAATGTGTTAGTGAGCCCTCCTTGGGATATTTAAAATATAGCAACCTCTATATTGGCAAACTTCTCCATATGAAGGAGGTTACTCTTCACACTATATATGATGGCTTTTCTTCAGTGCCTTTCTTATTGAACCATGGCGTCTTAATTGGCTATTTGGCGACACGATATCTAACGGCTTCAAATAGGTGTTCGTTTATATTACGCCTTCGCAGGATGCTTGAGATTATCAAACGTTTAACATGTCTGGCTGTTATTCTCATAAATTATTTGAAATTGAAAGAGAGGGCAGTTTCTCTCTCGATAAAAACTTCATAAATAGTCTTTTCCTACTTTGTTTTTTTCAAAGATTACAGATCTAGACTGTGCATGTAGAGGAAAACAATTGCTGCAAAAATTGTTAAAAAGCAAAAAACAGGTTGGTCCACTTGCGATTATCTAGAGCAATTGGAATGTACGCCACCGATAGATTAAGGTCCTCCCAGAGGATGAGAGAGGCCCGGGCCACTTTTTTTACGAGGGCCTCTCTGCCTTTGATAGGACCACGGACAAGAGTTACAGGCCCCTGGACGGTTTAGCAGATCGGATCCCCCCCTCCTCCCCAAATCCTGTACATTTTCCCCCTGGATAATTTTTTGTGTTGCGTATAGATGTATTTAATATAATATTAATAACTTTAAAAAAGGATAAACTAAAAAGTTTTGCACTGGGCCCCCTTATGATACAGAAGTCCTTTGGTAGTTCCCCGTCCCCTTTCTATAGGTCTGCTTTTGAGGCAAAAATGAGAAAAAATTACTAATTAAATTTATCTTTGGAAAAACGAAGAATGATTTCAGTTTTATTAAAACTATAAACAAAGGAACAATAAACCGTGAAAATCAAGAAGAAAACACAGCGAACAATACATGCACGTGGTAGGCAACTAGTAATATCCTCAGGGCAGAAAACTGGTTAGTAACATCTTCTTTTGACACGTTTATGTGCTTTTGCACGTAAATATACAAGAGGTTTTGTTAAATTTTAATTTTATATAAGAAATAGTTTATACTTCTTCAATAAAGAAACAGTCCATTTCCGCTTTTTTAAAGGTAAAATTTGAGGCCCTCCGATAAAGCGAGGCCCGGACCAAATGGCCCTGCTGGCCACATTTCGGAGGCCCTGGATAGATTATTATATTAGCATTAATAATTAATAAATATAAATAATAGGTCTTTCTCTCTATATATATATGGCATATATAGAGAGAGAGAGACAGAGAGAGTGGGGAAGAGAGAGAGATAGAGAGAGAGAGAGAGAGAGAGAGAGAGAGCGAGGGGGAGAGAGAGAACACATAGTAGTATGTATATTAGTAGATATTAATTAAAGGTGTTGAATGTTGAACTATGAACAAGTGTGTAATGTACTATGAACAAGTAAGTAATTCGTTACTAACTAAAAAAGAGAAAGAACGCAATAAATTCGTTATAAAGCGAAATGAGATAAAAGGAAAAAGTGCTGGCGAAAAACGCAAGAGATATGGCAGTGCATATAGAATGGGACCAAACGATCCTGATGCATGAGGATCAAACTTTTGGCTTATGCGGGATGGAATGCGCCTCTGCCATATTTTTTCTCCTGCTCTTCTTCAATCATTTGGTTGCTCGGGGTGATGCCATCACTCACATGATCTGTCTCCAAAACCCGCGCAAAAACGGATGGCGAAGGGCTCTACGCCGTACCAATCTAGCTGCTGCCAAATTTCTACCGCCATTTAAAAAATGTCAGCATTCAATAATACCGAAGTACCCTCATCTTTTTCAACATATTAAGTCTCCAAACAAAGCTATTTTGAAATATATTTTGAGTGGCCCAATTGCTGATGCGGCATGATCTTCCTGCGAGTTTCAAGTTTCTAGAAGACCAAGAATTTGCAGAAAAGTACACAACTTTTCTATTTATTTTTAGGGCCGTTAGCTTGTCAAAATATTATATATATATATACCTTAGAACTTAAGTTTTCGAAATGTGGGACGCGACAGTGGTTTGAGGGGTGAGGTATTTCTCGTGCACTTACTTATTATTTTTAACATATGCTAAATGATGACAGATATCTTTAAGAGCTAAAATAGTATTTCATAATAAATTAATTATTGAATTCATTTAATAATGTTTGGTAGGTACCACCGCTTGACATAATTATAATAAAAGCAATAGGACAACTTTGAGTGGTTTATATTATTATTATTATTATATAATAAACCGCTCAAAGTTTTCCGATTGCTTTTACTATATCATTTAATGATAATAATATTTTTTATTTATTTATTCCCTATATTATTCAAGCAACGTCGTGTATGTTATTATTTGACTGTAAAAATTACATAAAATCAATAAAAAACAAATAAAAATGTACACATATGTATATGTGCGAAGATAAGCAGACTAAGCAAACGGAACCCTTTTATTTATATGCTAGGTGGAGTTGGAGGAGGGGCCGATACCCCCTTGTAGATATACAGGGGCCGCAGGGATAAAAATTTAAGAGACACTGCCTCAGAGGGAAATAAGAGAACTGACTAACAATATATCATAAATAAAAGCCAATAATATACGTAAGGCACAAATTCCTATTGATCTTGAATTAGTGAATATTTCAATAGGGAGGCGGTATAAAGGGGGTAAGTCCATTTACTAGTCAATATGTATTTATGTTTCTCACGATAACTCAACCTTCACCTCAGTTTACCGTAAACCCACACATACAGACAGATATCTCGATTTTAAATCGCATCATCCAACATGCCACAAAGCTTCCGTTGTTAAAACATTAAGTCTTAGAGCGAATTCTCACTGCAGTAATGAAACACTTTCAAACACAGAAACAAAACACATACACACGGCACTTAAAAATAATGGATACCCTAAACGATTCATTCTCAGAAACTGTAGACCCAATAGTACATCTTTAAACAATACATCTCACACCCGCATATCTATTCCATATATTCACGGCATTTCCGAAACAATCTCTCGCATCCTTAAAGAGGCAAATATCAAAACATTCTATTCCCCTGTCACAACACTTCGCAAACAACTTACAAAAGTTAAAGACCCAGTTCCACCAGAAGATCTCACAGGCGCCATATACCAAATACCATGCAAAGACTGCAACAAACATTACATAGGACAAACAAAAAGAATGATCAAAACAAGAAAAAAAGAACACAAACAAGCACTCGCGAAAGGAGACATAGCCTCACGTCTGGCAGAACACGCTTTACAACACGGACACGAACCCGACTGGGACTCAACAAAAATACTACACCGTCACATCACAAACAAGAATAGTAGACTCTTCTTAGAATCTTGGGAAACTTACAAACTACACGGGAAAGCCATTAATACATCACAACCACTTCCAGAAACTTATAAACAACTCTTACTCTGAAATGTATGAGACATCCCCAAATTAGGTAACCCGCAGTGTGGGTTTCTCATTGGTCCCTATTGGGGTTCTTCCATGATTCTATTGGAGGCCTCCCATTGGTTCTCATTGGGTTTTCCCATTCTGCGGGACTACTCTGATGAAGGGTTTTCCAGAAATTTCAAGTATAAAAAAGAGACAGAAACATAACATCGTCATTACTCCTGATGAAGGACTGCTGCTGATGCGTCCGAAAGCTTGAGTGATCTTTTTCATTGCTATTTTACCAGTGTTTAACCTTTTGTATGTAAATATTTATGTTTCGGTTTGAAGAGAAGTGCAAAATAGTTAATTTATTGTTCTATCTTGAGCTAATCTTTTAAAAAGGAAAATATATGTCTATACCTTATTATAACTTCAAATTTCTGTACAAAGGCCTATTTTGAAATCATTTAATGACTAAGCAACCGTAGAGAGTGTATACATTAGTCTATGATTAATCTCAATTGGCGCAGTATAGCCCGGATGCTCTTGCGCCATAAAAATCCAAACAAACAAACAAGCGATTAATCTCAAATTTTTTGTATGGATTTTAATCATTTGAATGTTACTCAGTATTTAAACACGATTTAGGAAAAAATATTGGATTGGTCGAAATGAAATTTATTGATTAACACAGACAAGTATGTATATTAGTTTTATGTTAATCAAAGTATAAACACTTAAAGTGAAAAAAAAGTGTTAAATATGCTACACTTAGATATAAGGTGCGTGCGTGTGTAATTATATAAACTTTTATTTTTAGATAAAATTTTTGTTGGATTTTAAATTTTTTATATATTTTTAATGTAAATAAAATATATTTAATTTTTTCAAAACTCTTTCATTTCATAATGAAGCTGTTTTAAGGAAAATATTTCTCTATGACAAAAAATACATTTTGTGTTAAATCATTTTGATATTTTGCCTTTTTCATGTTATGCACCTTAATGTTATGTTATTAATATTTTTGATATCAATAATTCCCAAAAGTAAAATTTTATTGTGGATATGATAAACTAATATGAAATTAATTTCCTTCTATGTTCTGTTTTCTTTATAACCGTAAATTAGTAAAATATCACCGGTTTATTTATTAATACTATAGTCAGTTTCATATTTTCACTTTCAATTTCACAAACTCCACATGAATTTCATACAACCCAGATCAATACCGTCTATCCTAAGAAATGCATCAATTCTCTGGTTTTGAATGGTCGACAAAATCTATTCTTTTTCATTACATTGATGGCCTATCTAACATGAATTAGATTTCATTGCGTGACGCCTTCACAAAGGCGTTGATGCGTTGCTTGAACCGCACCTATCTGAAAGTAAGAGGCGCTCTCTATTCTTCTAGCTTTAGCAATTCGCTTTCGTGAAAAATCGAGTTCGATGTCTGGAACGTCTTGTTTCTCAAAAGAAAAGAAAAATACTCTAAGCACACTATCTAATATAAAGCAAACTACGTAATGTAAGTCAAATATTAAGTTATAATTCTTATAATTTCCATCTTAAAATTTCGCGAAGAAAAAACATTGTTAGCGACATTTGAAAACGTTTTAACGTTAATTTAAAATTATACTAGCATTATGTACTATTATAGAAATTAGTTAAAATAAACAAAAGTAAATATAAATTTGCTTTTATGTTTTTGAAATATTCAAATAATTATTTTATTAATTTTTATTGTATATCTCTTAATGTAAATTACCTTCTGAGCCGTTATCATAACAAATAGAAAATTGTATGCATTTCGCTTGCCGTATAAATATTATATTAATATTAATATATTATACATTATTATTAATATAGAAAACCCATTATTTGTTAACTCCCAAGAATAGTGTCCTGAACTAGTAAATCGTAAGAAGCACGATAGTTCTAGTAGTGGCGAATTCTAGAATTACTGTTCGTTCACGAAAAGAAGTTCAATAGAACATTTAGAAATAACAGGAGGTGACGTCACAAACGGGTTAGTTCACTAGAGCAGAGGAGGACTACAATTTCAGAACTTGTTTTTAGTGAACGTTTGTCGGCGCCAAAATCAAGTTCTGAAATTGGAGCCCTCCTCTACTGTAATGGGATAGGCCGTTTGTAACGTCACCTACCGTCACTTCTAACTGTTTCGTCGGACTTCATTTCGTGAACGAACAGTAATTCTAGTGTTTCAATAGTTCTCATTCTCACTGTCCACTTGATGGAATATTCTTAATGGGAATTAATGCAGTGGCATTCTAATAATGGTTTGGCTACCACGCCCACAACCCAGGTTTGATTTCAGTAGGTACTCAAAGCTTTCCGTTTTTTTTCCGCTATAGATAAGTAATCCAGACGTCCTTTTACTTTTTGAGCGAAGGAGATTTGCCTTTTGTGGAAAACGGTAACTACTGGAGCAGTATCATCTCTTAGCTGTTTCTGTGATAAAAGACAGAACCAAATCCTTTCTATAACAGTTCTTGAAAAATACAGTGAAACTTCGTTACTACAGTGAAAGTCTGTCACAATACTTTAATGTAAGCCTCATGAAAAGGGGAGCTGGTGCATATCCGCCATTTTGTTGCCATTGTATCACGTGATCGTGGTTGCAAATTGTATTTATTGGCGACATTTTGAAAGTTGCGCCAATGTTTACAATAGTCGGATAATCGCGGATTTTTGATTATTTTTATGCCAAAATAGCGATCATTGCGCCAATGCGTAAAACCTTTATCGCCAAGGTAAATGAAACCGGAATTGTACAACAAAATGGCGGCTGATGCATCGGCCTAGAATTCTAGGGGCTCTGCTTTAGGGAGCGGAAAAAGACGTCATAGACAAGGGTGAAACTAATAAACAATGTATGTGTATTGAGACAGCTGAAAAT
This sequence comes from Dysdera silvatica, assembly GCA_006491805.2. Classification (NCBI taxonomy): domain Eukaryota; kingdom Metazoa; phylum Arthropoda; class Arachnida; order Araneae; family Dysderidae; genus Dysdera; species Dysdera silvatica. The sequence goes on along the minus strand of QLNU02003225.1, from coordinate 32,724,020 downwards.
AGCGTTATAAACAGATTGTCCTATAGGCAGAATCGCTATTGGACAAATCACTGCATTTTGATAAGCCATCAGAATACTCCAACTCAAATGATATGCGACCTATGTACTATTGAATCGCATCGTCAGCTCCTTCAAAAGAAAATTACGGTAGAGACTATCAACAAGGTTCTTGTGTAATGTTATTCATATCGCATCCATCATTCTGTGCGGCTTTGTTATACGCTAATTACCATTAAAGTGTATCATTGCCTGTATACGTAGCAGCGTGTCGCATTTGATCACTCCAAATATATATATATATGGCATATTTGAGGTATATATTAGCAGTTGATTCACATTGCAAGTTAGATGTTTCATCTGCTTCCCGAGTTCAATGGGAATTCATGCGAAGGTGGTATTTAACTAATGCTTGTGATGTCTCCTCTCATGTTTAGTTAGCTGTTTAGTAGATAAATCGAAGTCCTTGAGCTTACCGGGTTACGGTCACAATCTAAGTGAATATAAGCCTTTATGCATGTATTGTGGTCTGTGGAACGTATTATAATCATCAATGCGGTTTTAGGGGACTCAAGAGATAGATTTGTAATGTGTAGATTGAAACTGAGACATCCGAATATTCCCTCTGTTTATTATTGACGTTTCATTTCGAACTGTGTAAAGAATCTTCAGAACATAAAAGCTGATCATCTTTTTCTCATTACAATACAGTACAATACCTTATTTTCCATGCTACGGGTTTGTCAATCCTGTACATGGAGGAAGAGTTGCAAAACCTAAGGTTAATTCCCTCTCTCCATATACTGGCTTAAGTTTCATTTCTTATAATTAGTCTTCTTAATTTGTTTCTAAATTCAGTTTCTGACGTAATATTTTTTATTTCGTTTGGTAATGAATTCCACATCTTAATACCATAATAATTTATATTACCGGAACCCATGTTTGTTTTTATTTTTTTAATTTTTAAAGTTTTCCTTGATCAACTATTGTTCATATTTGGTTTATTTTCTATATTTATGTCCTCAATATACTTCCCTTTTTTTATTCGATTAAATATCATTATCAAAATTTTAAATCCATGTATTTGATCTAAATTCATTATATTATTTTCAATTTTTATTTCTTGTTTTTTGTTTTTTTTTTGCGTTACATTGTTCCAAAATCTATTCAATAGTATTTGATTACTTTTTCGATTTTTTATATTCATATTTCCCCAGACACTATTTCCATATAAAATATAACTATATATCAACGAATAATATACATGAATTTTTATGTGTACGGGTAACAGATTCTTTAATCTTTAATACTCCTACACTTTTTCTAATTTTTTTTATTAACTTCCAAAATATATTTATTCCAATTTAAACTTCATTTATATAAATACCAAGGAACTTAATTTCATCCGTTTTCTTTATTTCCTTATTATCTAACTTTAATATTTCCAAATTATCTAATTTTTTATTTATATTATGAAAAAGTATATGCTTAGTTTTTTCTCTATTAACTATTAGTTTATTATTTTTAAACCACTGATTTAGAATTTCTAGCTTTAATTTTGCCTTGATGAAGAGATTTTCTTGTGACATATCTCCAAAAATCAGACTTATGTCATCAGAAAATAAGTTTATATCGTCCTCAATGTCAGTAATATCGTTTATGTATATGAGAAATAATAGCGGCCTAAGTATGCAGCTTTGGGGAACTCCACATACATTTTGGTTTGATTAGAATGTATATGATTTATTTGCACAATTTTAGTTCTACCTGTTAAATAACTATGAAACAATTTAAGCACATTATCTCTAACTCCATACATTTGCATTTTAATTAATAACAATGATTGGTCTATTTATAATATCGAAAGCCTTGCTTAAGTCAAAGAATATGCCTATAACAAATTCTTTATTTTCAATTTCTTATTGAATTTTATTAACTGTTTTAATGAAGACATCCCCTGTTGTCCTATTTTTCCTGAACCCCTATTGTCTTGGATTTAATATATTATATCTTTCCAAATAGTTCAATAGCCTATTGTATAATAGTTTTTCAAAGATTTTTGAGAATATAGGAATTATTGAGATTGGTCTATAGTTGTATAGACATTTCCTATCCCCTTTTTTAAATATTGGAATAACTTTACTTGTTTTCATTTTTATTGGTATATATGACGTCTCAAGGATATTATTAAAAATCATATTTAGTGGCTTTACTAATTCTCCGGCACAAAATTTTACTAATTTTAGTTTAATGCCATCAAGCCTTTCACCCTTATTTTGTTTAATTTTTTGAAGTTCCTTTTTTTTATTTCTTCTTTTGTGAATTCTGCAAGATACATGCTATTTTCTCGTGATTCTACTCGTTGATAATTTATATACACACCATTATTATTTGATTGTGTAATTTCTTCCATTATATTTATATAAAAATCATTAAAAGCATTTGCCTGAGTTTGTATGTCCGTTATTTTGACATTATTTATATTTATTACTAATTTTGTATTTAAATTTTTATCTTTTTCACCCATTAACTTATTTATGTTTTCCCATTGTTTGTTTGGATCTTTCGTCATAAATATATTATTATAATGAATATTTCTTTGCTTTTAATTATTTCTTACTGAACTTCTTTTTTTTAATATTTCCCAACCATTTTCGTTTTTTGTTTCATAATTTTAAATATGTTTTATTTTCACTTTTAGTTTTTTTTATCAGTTTTCCAAACCATGGTTTATCTAAGTATTTTGTTGTTTTGATCTCCTTATATACAAAACATTTTTCCTATGTAATCCTCAATGTATCCATAAATTTATCGTACAATTCATCCCCAGATCTATTATTTAGTATTTCCCAATTGATATCTATTAACAATTTACAAAAATTTTCTATATTTTTCCTGAAAAAACTTCTTGATTTTATATTTTGTCGCTCAAGAATTTTTTAATTTATCAATTTTATTAGTATTGGTTTATGATCACTTATATGTGTTTTTAATGTTTTTTCTTCAGTCTGTATGTTTAAAAAGCATAAATGTATTATACTTTGTGATCTATCGTCTACCCTTGTTGGTTCGTTTATTTTATTTTCAAATCCTAATGATTCCATGAGGTCTAATAATTTTTCTTCGTTTAAATTTTCATTTTCCATTTTGATATTAAAATTCCCTGTAATCAATATTTTATTTATAAAAGTATTTTGAAGGATGTTTAATTTATTTTGAAGGTTTGTAAGGAAATTATTTATCTGTCCCTGTGGTGGTCTACATAAAGCCAAAATTTTTAAATCGCTTATTTTTACCTCTGACATCTCCACATCTTCCTTCATAATTAAGGATTCTTCTATTATTTCACTGTCAATTTCGTTTTTTACATAGATGGATACATCTCCTCCTTTTTTGTTAACTCTAAACATTGCATTTATTATTGCATTGCGTAATATCCGTTTATATTCAGGTTTACACTTTACTTTTTTCATGTCTCTGTAATAGCTATTATTTCAGGTTGATTATTCTTTTAGATTATTCTTCAGTTATTGCGATTTTATTCTTTAAGCTTTGAGCGTCCACGTAGAAGATTTTGAGTTAGTTGTTCGTTAATAGTTTATTGTCTTTTATTTTTTCTAGCTGTCCATTTTTATTTCTTGATTTTCCTGATGGTATTTTATTCTATTATGTATATTATCGATTTTCCATTTTAATTGTTCGATATCTTTGATGTTATGTATTTCATATATCTTCAAGTTTTCTTCTTCCCTTATTTTCACTCTTCCATACACCGTCCATACGTATTTCCAGTTATATTCACGTTTAAATCTTAGAGTTTCATTTAATAGTCATTTGTTTAGGTTCGTTAAATGTTCATTTACATATATTTTGTTTTGTCTACTCCCTGTTCCCTCTGTTAACACATTTTTATGTGTATTTTTTTCTTTCCATTTATCCAGATTTTATTCCTTTTTTTAACATTTGTAAATCTCACAATAGTATTTTCATCCCTTCCTCGAAGTCTATGTGCAGCTTGTGTATCATCCTCTTTTAATTCAATATTCATATCATTACAAATCTTACTTATTATTTTTTCACAGTTTTCGTCTTTAAGTAGAGGTACACCAGTAATTACTAAATTTTGTCTTCGTATATATTGATCAATGTTATTTATATCTACGATCATATTTCCATTTTCTTCTATAAGTATATGACTATTATGATTATATCATTATGTTACATATATTCATAATTCAGTGGAAGTATCAACAGAAAATGGTTCGTTTTGTTTTAAAAGGAGTACAAACCAATTTTCTATCATTTCCTCGTTTCACACGCATTCTTAAAATATTAACTAATTTGCAAATAAAGTAAAACCATAAATAAATAAACGCAAACAATGAAATAATATTTAAGTACAAGAAACAAAGTTACATGCCGTATGAAGTACGGTTTATTTTATAGGCTTAAAGCTACGCATCAGCCAAAAGAACAACGAGGCGTCTATTCTTATTTTTTCAATAATAATTACATGTACATAATTATATATATGTTCTATTAACTATAAGCACCCACATATAATATTATATTAGTAATAGTATTCAACGTATTCGTATTTCAACTGAACCTATAATTCCTTTCAAACCTTTTATTCCTGGACATATCAATATACTATTTTTTCTATTATTTATACGTAAAAAAGAACATGAATTTCCTTAGAAATAGAAATAATA
>QLNU02003225.1:32703967-32715318 GCA_006491805.2 Dysdera silvatica | reverse complement strand
TCAAGAGATAAGCAATTCCCTCTTATCTTTTGTGTAGTTTGTTGATTTTGGAAAATAAGGGCATTTTAAACTCCTAATTTTTCTTCTTTTTTTTTTTAAATTCTTAAAGCAAAATTCAAATCTGCAAACAAATTGGCTCTAACAGTCATGTTTCGATAAATGTCTTCCCAAAAGAATCACATGAGATTTAAATAAAACATTTTTCAATCTTTAGCAATAACATAAAATAAGAATTGTTTCCCAGCGACAGACTATAGTTCAATTCAATCTTTCCAAATTGAAATTCGGGAAAAAATGTCTTCCCCAAACGCGTCGAATCGATTTTTTTTTTATCCATCCAGCGTTTCGCAAATAATGGTATCATCCAATTTAGTTGTTGCAGTTCAACATCCGCTTTCACGAATCTAGACGTCGCTGTTTAGTTGAAACAATTCCTTTGAGTTTGAGGCTTTGTGGGTTGACGTGGACTATCCTTTATGTCTCCTTGGGTATTGAGACACTGAAGACAATACCGCGAGAAAACGCATATCCAGACATACATTTCTTGATAATGAAAATTTAATTGAAACAACAAATTCTCAATTCTTAATTACTTCAAGAATTATTTGAAACAATCGGAACATTTAATATCCTTCCTTCGAAACAACCTTGTACCTGACCAAAATTACGAAGAGAAACAAGTTTAAATTAATTGGAAACAATTTTTCTACTAGCTTCTGGATTAAATCTTTGGAGAAATTTTAAACGACGCGAAATATTTACGGGGAGCGAAGCACATGGATATATTTTTTTTTAATTCGTTCGATGCTTCGAATGAAGCACGTTACCTGAGCTATTTAATTAAATATTACGTACCTTCGGAAGACCTTATTAAATGAACGTATAACAAAATTTTCAGTGAAACAAGCATTGACATACCACGGCCGTTTTCAATTTACAACTGGTTTCAGTAACTTGAATAGGCGTGTTCCCCTTGTTTATCATACCAAAAAAAGGGGTGTTGTCTTCTAGGACTTCGTAACGGCTTTATTTCATGAGAAACGATGAATACGTCGGTGAAGTGTGACGTTTCAATATGGCGCTGGGCACAAACAAACTGCCATTTGCTATGTTATGCCTATGAGATAGATTTAAAATGTTCTCGTTTTATGAAATTTCCGTGTTTTTTTCGGATCAGCCGAAACTGATCGAACGTGCGGAAAACGCTATACGGTCTTCGCATGTTTAATCTTTTTTTTGTGACCCCGATGAAGAAATGCGAGGACAAATTCATGCTTTCATGAAGGATAAAGTATATACTATTTAGGTACTGTACCCTGTGTGCATTTATGTATGTATACATACACACGCACTGAAAGCGCAATTTATTATATACAATTGTATATTATTTCTCTGGAAGAGGTACATATTTGGTTGTGTAACTCTCAGTGCGCTTATAAAAAAATTTTGCAGGAAATTAAAGGGCCATAAAAACACTTGACAGATTCGTAACAAATTAAATTTTTTTCAATAATTTCATGAACGAAGAAGAGAAATTTTCTTTCAGTGTATATAAATATGAGATCCGTTTTTTTGGGGGGCTTGGTTGTCCCCCTTTTTAATATTATTTTGATTAATATTTAGCATATCTCTGGCTTGATAGACCTGAGATTGAGTGGAATGTTTTGCCAAAAACAATAATAATTATAATTATAAAATTGTAATTATAATTATAAAATTATAATTATAATTATAAAATTATATTATAATTATAATAAAAATAATATTCAAAGCACACATATAATTGGGCTAAAATAATATTAAAAATAATAATATAAAAATTATAATTAAAAGGAGAAATTATAGAATTTGGATATTGTTAATAGGGGTTCTTGCATTCCTTTCTTGTTTGCATGTAAAAAAAAAATAATAGTGAAGAAGGAAAAGAGCAGAATTTTGATAATATATAATTTTGTGAATTAAAAAGAAAATTGGGAGCATGGCCTTCTATGTGACAGTATCACAGGGTAATTTTGAAACTGTATTACATAATGTTAAAAATATATTAAAATTAGTACTATTCCCCTTCCCTAGAAAGATACATTAAGTCTTTTCTACAGATGAATGCTTAAGTCTGCATTTTATTCTATTTCATTAATATACACCAACTGAAATTAAAAACTATTCCTTCTTCCGGGCCCTCTCAATCCAGCTATACTCTCTCACCGAGGCTCTATTGCAACACATTGGGTGATTTATTCACCTTTAATACATTCTACTGATTTAAATTATTACCCTGTATACATTAAATAACATGATAAAATCTTCTTGAGTTTGGAATTGTTTTCTTACTATGATTTTCTAATTCTCTTACGTTAATATCAAAAATTTGGTCCAACGTATAGGCGAATACAGAAAAAATTCTTGAGGAGGGAAGAGAGGCACGGTACTATATAACTAACTTCACATTCCTTCAATGTGTGACTTACTCTAAAATATAATTGGAAGAGTTGATGGCTAATGACTATTTTGTGAATTATTTGAAAATACAGGCAGAATTTATTTATTTTTTTTAAATTCTAATGCAGTTGGGAATATTAGCTTTTAAAACAATAATGTCATTCTTGTCCCATCCCCTTAAATTGTGCAAAAGTATTTAAATGAAGTCCCCTTAATATATATATATAGCAAAATTGTAGTATGATTGTGACATGTAGTACTTTCTAATGTAATATACATGAATACACATATCTAAATGTATATTAACTTGGACAAAGTTAAAGTTGTAAAGTAATATCACACAAGGTAGTAAACCCAAGTAAATTTAAGTAGTAGAAACATCTCAGAATAAAAATTGACATGTAGTAGTAAAAGGTGAAGAGGAGTAAAAGATTAAACAATACCAAGAATTTTGTTCTTCATCAGGGACCGCACAAAATCCCTGTTATTGGTTTGCTTTTTCTGACTACAGTAATTGAGATTTATGATTAATACTGAATAAACCAGCATTGACCAAAAATTAGCTAAAATAATGGTTTCTTTAAGCTGCATTAATTATCACTGGAGGACTAATTATTGTTTGTTTTGACTATTAAGTACCTCCTTTCTATTATATCTATTAATTCCTTTCTATGAATAATAGCTTGCTAACTATTCAATTTAATCAATATATATATATATTTTAAAAACGATAAAAAAATCTTCTCAGTACATATGTATATCACAGAGAAAGCGCATATAGAGGGCTTTAAAATGAGCTCAAGATGAACTTTCTAGCTAAAACAGGTGCTTAGATATTTACATGAATGTGACTCAAGATCACTGAAAAAGTTATTTTATTTTTTAATTTCCAAAAATTAATTCCAGGAAAACGGAACCTCCGAAAACTATGAAAATTTGCAATTTGCTCCATAGGTAAATATAAATCAAAAATCATTGGAATCTGAAAATTAAAGGTCAATGCCCCGGTTGATGTGATTTGAATGACCTTTGATAGAAATTATAGATACCTGGACATTTTTGCCCAAAGAGCATGTTTGCGTTTGTCTTTTGGGAATCTATAAAAAGAACATTTATTCCCGACAGTCCGGTGGTTGCAACAAGCTACAAAATATAAACCCATTTTTATTTGCAAGCTTAAGAAATGCTAATTACTACGATCGTCAATGTTAAGTCAATGGGCCCAATCTATTGTTTGTGCCCAGCAGCCATGTTGTGACGTCACGACTTCACCGACATATGGCACAAGTCACTGTTTACAATAGATTGCCAACCACTTTGGTGCAGAAACTTTATTTTACCCAAAAATTACGCCTATACCCATATACACTCACTCAATGCATCAATGAATGATTTGTATGCCAAACCATTCACTGAATGAGTCAATGAATGATGTGTGTGCCAAACCATTCACTTAATGAACTAATAAATTATGTATGTACCAAACCATTGACTGAATAAATCAATGAACGATGTGTGCCAAACCATTCACTGAATGAATCAATGAATGATATGCATGCCAAACCATTCACTAAATGAACCAATGAATGATTTTGCCCATCTATAATAAACGAGAGGACTGGTTCAATGATTCTGTCTTTAAACGAGTTGACACACTACTGGTTTGACTGACTAGACATTAAGAGCTTTGCCGCTGTATAACCTTATCTGCCCTTGCACCATAAAAAGCAAACAAATATTTAAAGCATATTTGTAAAGCTCAGTTCGCTATTTTCTTTGTGAAGCAATAATCAAGTGAATTTTTTAATGCGCGCGAATTTCATTTTAAATATTTATATTTTTATATAAAAATCAATAGATGGGGCTCTATATCCAATCTATTGAAATAGACGCATTTATTTCATCAGACCATGTTTGTGACATTCATCTCCACATACAAGGTGATTCAAAAGTCAGTCCCCCCACTGTTAATTTTTTAGTGGGTTCAGGCAGATAAACGTCGTTTCGGGAAAGTTGCTTGTTGAAAAGGAAATAATTTTTGTTCTGTGTCGCGACTCACCCTCAGCACCAGGGGGCGCCCCACGGGGGCCAACTCCAAAATTTCAAATGGCAAATACGATCGAGTAATACCTTCTTTTGAAGGTCTCGTTGAGAAAAAAATAATGACGTTTACAGTATGGCGCTATGACACCCATAGCACCAACGACGTTCCCGCGAAATTCAAAATCAACCTTTATTCTCCTTGCTTTTGCACATTCTATAAGACCGTAGGCAAATAACGAAAATTGTAGAATGTAAAGCAATGTGTGTTCTATCAGTAACAATTTTAAATTTCGTATTAATCCAATATGTAAAGTTTCAAGGATCGCTTAAAAATATCAATATTCTAACCCTCAAAAACTCAAATAAAAATATTTCCATGGCAATAATAGTTGTTTGAAATCACCCACGCGTCCTCACAAAAAGTATTCCTTTCTGTACGAACACATTTTAAAGAAATGGCTCGTCCACTCAGTCACCGAACGGATGTCATTCTTTTAAACATAAAAGGTTTCCAAGAAGGTGAATTGGCCGTCGTGGGTTCGTGGAATGGCCACCTCGTAGTCCAGACATGACAGTCTTGGATTTTTTTCTTTTTGGGTCATTTGAAATCAATAGTTTACGAACCGCCACCTGGAAATATAAATGTGCTGCGCCAACGAATATGGGATGAGCGCCATAAAATTACTCCACACACTTTTCAAAAAGTCAGAGAAAACTTTGAGTCCCGGCTTTATATCTACCAAGAAGTGTAAGGCCTTCAATTTGAACATCTACTTCATTAAAAGGTAACTTCTTTTCTTACTTTTTTTATATTTCTTTTATTTTTTAATATTTTATTGTTTTCTTTTTTAATATTTTTATTTGAGTTCTTAAGGGTTAGAATATTGATATTTTAAGCGATCCTTGAAAGTATCCTCATTGGATTAACACGAAATCTAAAATTTTTGCTGATAGAACACACATTGCTTTAGATTCTACAGTTTTCTTCATTTGCCTATGACGTTATTAGCGTGAACAAAAGCCAGGAGAATAAATGTCGATTTTGAATTTTGCGGACACATCGTTGGTGCTATGAGTGTCGAAACGCCATACTGTAAATATCATTATTTTTTCTCAACCAGACCTTCAGAACAAGGTATTACTGGATGAGGGTTGTTATTTGAAATTTTCGAGTTGCCCCCTGGGGCGCCCCCTGCTGCTGGGGATGAGTCATGACACAGGGCAAAAATAAGTTACTTTTCAACAAGCAACTTTTCCAAAAGGACGTTTATCTGCCTGAACCCACCAAAAAATGAACGTTGGGGGGGGGAGACTGACTTTTGAATCACCCCGTATACTTTTACCTATTTTTTAAACAGGCTGACTTGCTCCGGGAAAAGCCTTATGAGAAGGAATGGGTGAAAACAGTTTAACTCAGCACCTCAACCGCGAAGCGTAACTGTGTTTTATTTAAGAGAAGACCAAAGCGAAGCTCGCAATTATCATGATACCGATCACGCTGTCCACATGCCTGGTCAGCGAAAAGTTGCACGTTTTCCAGGTGGTATTCGAGCGGCAGCAGGATTTATTCTCATTTGCACCAGGTGCAATACTCTTTACAATCTAAATGCTATTCAATTATCATGCATTTCATTGAAAATGATAAATTATTAATAGAGAAGTTACAGCGAGAAGAACCAATAACTTCATAATATTAATTTTGTGGCCTATATTGATTTAATTATTTAAAAAAGCACAAAAGCTGGATAAATTTTTAACGTTTTAGGTTGTAGAGTCGCTAGAGGCCAAAATTGTGAAACCAAATAAAATATTTACATTTAATATAGGAGCATCAAAACATTATAAAGGAAAATTACGTGTGATTCTAAGATTTTTTGACTTACGTTTCCGAAATAATGCATCTATGGTTATCTAAGTTCTTTCTTGTTGATTATAAACTTATAAAATAAAATATTACAAATTATGGAGTTTAAAATATATTGGTTGGTATTTTAAAATGTAGCCTAAATTCGTTGATGAATTGTAAGCCATTCAAAAACTACATTACCATAATTGAGATGTCAAAGATTGAAATTAATTTTTTTGAAGTACAAGTTAACTAGAATAATTCTCGAACTTTTTTACAGTCCGATAAATTTAAAATCAATTGTATGAAAATTTTGTATGAAATGCTTGAAAAAATATAAAATTTTTTAAATTAACGAAATGAGTTAAATTTATTGCCCCTTCAACTTCTAGTTATTCAAATTCATCTGTAACACAAATCCAAATATTTATTATTAGCGTTTATAAACAGAGAAAATTCCCCTTAAAATAATAAATATTTGTAATTTCTATATTCCTTGGACTTTTAAATGCAAATGAAATAGTTTACAAGTTTTTGATGAATCGTGAAACTAACGAAAATGTACATACATTTATTGAAGGTAAATATCCACCAAATGAGAGATATTCCTCAAAGGAGGCCATATATCTACCTACAACAACGCTTTGATTTATAATGAATTCAGATAAACTCACACATTAAAATTTATATTACTACACAGTGATTCTATATAAATATTTGCACAATCATAAACCCTAAGGTGGTAAAATTACGATTTTTGAAATACATTATCTAATCGGTAGAGAACCTCGCAATAAGCTTTCCCTTTCGACTCTTCTCCATTCCAAACCTATTATTGTAAATATTCTCCAAATTAATTAAATTTCAATTTTAATTGTCTGAAAGATGTCGCAACAGATGTATTAATAACCACTGTATATCGGTTGAATAAAAAATATTGTTTTGCTATTATTTCTATTTCTAAGGAAATTCATGTTCTTTTTTTTGGGGTATGAATAATAGAAAAAATAGTATATTGATATGTCCAGGAATAAAAGGTTTCAAAGGAATTATAAGTTCAGTTGAAATACGAATACGTTGAATACTATTACTAGTATAATATTATATGTGGGTGCTTATAGTTAATAGAATATGTATATAATTATGTACATGTAATTATTATTGAAAAAATAAGAATAGACGCCTCGTTGTTCTTTTGGCTGATGCGTAGCTTTAAGCCTATAAAATAAACCGTACTTCATACGGCATGTAACTTTGTTTCTTGTACTTAAATATTATTTCATTGTTTGCGTTTATTTATTTATGGTTTTACTTTATTTGCAAATTAGTTAATATTTTAAGAATGCGTGTGAAACGAGGAAATGATAGAAAATTGGTTTGTACTCCTTTTAAAACAAAACGAACCATTTTCTGTTGATACTTCCACTGAATTATGAATATATGTAACATAATGATATAATCATAATAGTCATATACTTATAGAAGAAAATGGAAATATGATCGTAGATATAAATAACATTGATCAATATATACGAAGACAAAATTTAGTAATTACTGGTGTACCTCTACTTAAAGACGAAAACTGTGAAAAAATAATAAGTAAGATTTGTAATGATATGAATATTGAATTAAAAGAGGATGATACACAAGCTGCACATAGACTTCGAGGAAGGGATGAAAATACTATTGTGAGATTTACAAATGTTAAAAAAAGGAATAAAATCTGGATAAATGGAAAGAAAAAAATACACATAAAAATGTGTTAACAGAGGGAACAGGGAGTAGACAAAACAAAATATATGTAAATGAACATTTAACGAACCTAAACAAATGACTATTAAATGAAACTCTAAGATTTAAACGTGAATATAACTGGAAATACGTATGGACGGTGTATGGAAGAGTGAAAATAAGGGAAGAAGAAAACTTGAAGATATATGAAATACATAACATCAAAGATATCGAACAATTAAAATGGAAAATCGATAATATACATAATAGAATAAAATACCATCAGGAAAATCAAGAAATAAAAATGGACAGCTAGAAAAAATAAAAGACAATAAACTATTAACGAACAACTAACTCAAAATCTTCTACGTGGACGCTCAAAGCTTAAAGAATAAAATCGCAATAACTGAAGAATAATCTAAAAGAATAATCAACCTGAAATAATAGCTATTACAGAGACATGAAAAAAGTAAAGTGTAAACCTGAATATAAACGGATATTACGCAATGCAATAATAAATGCAATGTTTAGAGTTAACAAAAAAGGAGGAGATGTATCCATCTATGTAAAAAACGAAATTGACAGTGAAATAATAGAAGAATCCTTAATTATGAAGGAAGATGTGGAGATGTCAGAGGTAAAAATAAGCGATTTAAAAATTTTGGCTTTATGTAGACCACCACAGGGACAGATAAATAATTTCCTTACAAACCTTCAAAATAAATTAAACATCCTTCAAAATACTTTTATAAATAAAATATTGATTACAGGGAATTTTAATATCAAAATGGAAAATGAAAATTTAAACGAAGAAAAATTATTAGACCTCATGGAATCATTAGGATTTGAAAATAAAATAAACGAACCAACAAGGGTAGACGATAGATCACAAAGTATAATACATTTATGCTTTTTAAACATACAGACTGAAGAAAAAACATTAAAAACACATATAAGTGATCATAAACCAATACTAATAAAATTGATAAATTAAAAAATTCTTGAGCGACAAAATATAAAATCAAGAAGTTTTTTCAGGAAAAATATAGAAAATTTTTGTAAATTGTTAATAGATATCAATTGGGAAATACTAAATAATAGATCTGGGGATGAATTGTACGATAAATTTATGGATACATTGAGGATTACATAGGAAAAATGTTTTGTATATAAGGAGATCAAAACAACAAAATACTTAGATAAACCATGGTTTGGAAAACTGATCAAAAAAAATTAAAAAGTAAAAATAAAGCATATATAGAATTTATGAGAACCAAAACCAAAAATGATTGGGAAATATTTAAAAAAAAGAAATCTATTAAATAAAATAATTAAAAACAAAAACTCTTCATTATAATAATATATTTATGACGAAAGATCCAAACAAACAATGGGCAAATATAAATAAGTTAATGGGTGAAAAAGATAAAAATTTAAATACAAAATTAGTAATAAATATAAATAATGTCAAAATAACGGACATACAAACTCAAGCAAATGCTTTTAATGATTTTTATATAAATATAATGGAAGAAATTACACAATCAATTAACAATGGTGTGGATATAAATTATCAATGAGTAGAATCACGAGAAAATGACATGTATCTTGCAGAATTCACAAAAGAAGAAATAAAAAAAAGGAACTTCAAAAAATTAAACAAAATAAGGGTGAAAGGCTTGATGGCATTAAACTAAAATTAGTAAAATTTTGTGCCGGAGAATTAGTAAAGCCACTAAATATGATTTTTAATAATATCCTTGAGACGTCATATATACCAATAAAAATGAAAACAAGTAAAGTTATTCCAATATTTAAAAAAGAGGGTAGGAAATGTCTATACAACTATAGACCAATCTCAATAATTCCTATATTCTCAAAAATCTTTGAAAAACTATTATACAATAGGCTATTGAAATATTTGGACACATATAATATATTAAATTCAAGACAATATGGGTTCCGAAAAAATTGGACAACAGAGGATGTCTTCATTAAAACAGTTAATAAAATTCAACAAGAAATTGAAAATAAAGAATTTGTTATAGGCATATTCTTTGACTTAAGCAAGGCTTTCGATATTATAAATAGACCAATCATTGTTATTAATTAAAATGCAAATGTATGGAGTTAGAGATAATGTGCTTAAATTGTTTCATAGTTATTTAACAGGTAGAACTAAAATTGTGCAAATAAATCATATACATTCTAATCAAGAGCAAAATACATGTGGAGTCCCCTAAGGTTCCATACTTGGGCCGCCATTGTCTCTCATATACATAAATGATATTACTGACATTGACGATGATGTAAACTTATTTGCTGACGACATAGGTCTGATTTTTGGAGATATGTCATAAGAAAACCTCTTCATTAAGGCAAAATTAAAACTAGAAATTCTAAATCAGTGGTTTAAAAATAATAAACTAATAGTTAATAGAGAAAAAACTAAGCATATACTTTTTCATAATATAAATAAAAAATTAGATAATTTGGAAATATTAAAGTTAGATAATAAGGAAATAAAGAAAACGGATGAAATTAAGTTCCTTGGTATTTATATAAATGAAGTTTAAATTGGAATAAATATATTTTGGAAGTTAATAAAAAAAATTAGAAAAAGTGTAGGAGTAATACTCAGATTAAAGAATCTGTTACACATGCACATGAAAATTCATTTATATTATTCATTGGTGTATAGTTATATATTATATGGAAATTGTATCTGGAGAAATATGAATATAAAAAAATCGAAAAAGTATGCAAACAATATTAAATAGATTTTGGAACAATGTAACGCAAAAAAAAAACAAAAAACAAGAAATAAAAATTGAAAATAATATAATGGATTTAGATCAAATACATAGATTTAAAATTTTGATAATGATATTTAATCGAATAAAAAAAGGGAAGTATATTGAGGACATAAATATAGAAAATAAACCAAATATGAACAATAGTTGATCAAGGAAAACTTTAAAAATTAAAAAGAAAAGAAAAAACACGGGTTTCGGTAATATAAATTATTACGGCATTAAGATGTGGAATTCAATACCAAACGAAATAAAAAATATTACGTCAGAAACTGAATTTAAAAACAAATTAAGAAGACTAATTATAAGAAATGAAACTTAAGCCAGTATATGGAGAGAGGGAATTAACTTTTGGTTTTGCAACTCTTCCTCCATGTACAGGATTGACAAATCTACATGGAAAGTAAAGTATTGTATTTTAACTACAAATAATACAATCAACGTTCAAATGTGTATCTTGTATTACATTCGATTTCGTT
>QLNU02003225.1:32688390-32703867 GCA_006491805.2 Dysdera silvatica | reverse complement strand
AGAATCCACATTTGGTTCAACATCACCAGGTATTTTTATGCCATTAAAAAATTGTAATGTGAAAAAAGACCTACTGCCTTTCATGATATCCAGGGCTGGCTATATACAGACCTAACCGATTTGGATAGCTCAAGCCCCGCGCTTGGGAAGGACTTTCTTTTTTTTTTCGTTTTTAATTGCAAATTAAGATTTTTGCGGTGGATACAAAAACCAAAACATTTGAATCTGTCTTATAGTGATGTGTATATTATTTGTAATACAAATATGAATATAGTAAAATCTCTGAATATCTATATACCTCAGGAGTGGAGCGTTTGTCCGCTATTTGGAGGTGCCCATTATTTGGAAGGGATAATACACACACAATAAGTAGCGCTAGCTAATGGGAATTGGAAAAGCGTCCCTTAAATAGGTGTCCACTTCTCAAGGGTGTCCGTTAGCAGGATTATATAGAGGAAGAGTTTTCAGATATTACAAATAAGGGACAATATAGAAAAGCCTCCAAGGAATTTATTGACAATTCCCCACGAAAACTCACAAAAATCTCGCCCCGGAGGCTTTCTTGTGTTGACCATATTTGGCAATTGTGTTATCCCTGCGGAGGGTAATAATACCTTAACATCTTTACATACGGAGAAAGAGAGCGTTGTTTCCTGTCCTCATTCGTCTAGCGGTCCAAGACACTCCGGGCTAAACGGAGGGACCCTGGTTCGAATCCAGGATGGGGAAAGCGTCTCTTTTTCTCCAAAACGAATAAAGCTCTAGTTTGAGCTATAATTAATACGTGGGTGGCAGAAATTATTGTACATTATATGGATAAGGGGCCCTGCAAAAGTGACCTAAGTATGGCCCCGCACCAGCTAAAGTGATGCCTGATGACATCATTAGGTGTGACTTCCAACTTTGACAAAAAAATCGTTTATGTAGACTACGTACGCCCTGGAGAGGCGCAGTGTGGTAACGCGTTCGCCTAGTGCGCCGTTAATCCGGGTTCGACTCCCAATAGTGTACAAAGAACGCTTACTCAGAGATCTCATAAAAGATCGCACTGCTCACTGTAGTCCGGGGTTTGGTTCCCTAGTCTTTAAACGGTTCGAATTCCTCGGAAATATGTAGTCCTGGCGCAGCATGACCATTGTAGTTCTTGCGGCGTAAAACCACAAACAAACCGAATAAGCACAAAGTGTAGCCTAGTCGTTGGTACCCAAAATGGTTCAGATTCCTCGAAAAAAGTAGGTTCACTGATTTACAATAGCGCATTGATAGCACATTCGTCTAGCCTGTCATTAACTCGGGTTTAAATACCATACATAGTGTAGAAATCGCGCCGATTTCTCCCTTCCGTAGTCCTGGGGTTTTTTCCTTGGCAGAAGCGGTTCAGATTCCTCGGAAAGCTGTAGGCACCCGGGCAGTATAACCGGCGATGTCCTTTCACTTCAAAAACGCTCACAAGAAACCATTTTTACACAATTATGTAAATGTTTTTCAAGATTAAAATAAAATCTCGGATAGACCGAAACGAGAATATAGGTTTTAGGGTTTTTATCTTCATTTCTTCTTCTTTCAGGAGCCTGTGGACCTTTGAGAGTACCTTACTTCGGAGCATTGCACGGTAGCTGTGAAGGAAGTGCTGGAGACGTGTGCTCACTGACATGTGCTGGTAATTTCAAAGTGCATGGGTCCTCTACCAAAACTTGCAATTCTACGTCTGCGAAGTGGGAGCCTGGTGGACCGTTTTCATGTCAAGGTAGTTTTTCGCACTTTGTAATGGAAAATCGATCTACAAAACCCATTGAAACACTTTCAGGATTTTCTTTTGGGATTTTGGAGCTTTCGTTTGCTTTGGAAGATGGTTTATGTTCATTTTTACTTTACTGTTACCTCAGATGCAATTTTTTTTTTACCTATTTTGCGATTTCTCTTAGCTTGTGGCTGTTCAAAACATACGAAAGTATTTTCAATAATATATAACAATAATAATGTTCATTTCTGTAAGAAATGTTCTTCTCCTTTCTGCGCTAAGAAACTTCCTTTGAAATATATCTTGAAATTAGTAGGTATCTTTCAAACGAATTATAGTCATTTGACTGTCACGTTATCCAGGCTTTAACTAGCGACAATTAAAGCACTGAAGTTGAAATCACTTCGAAAATACAATTAGAAATATACATCTTGGAGCGCGGTTGAAAGTTTGTCAATTTTGCTGGTACTGAAATTACCACCGTCGAAATGAAAATTCCATATGTAATTATCATTGTTCGTGGGGAGTTCTTACTTTCTAAACTGTCATTAAAGGCAGGTAAGTTTTGTTCTAACGGAAAATTCATCTTAAAAAGAGAATTTCTCAAAATTCACACTTCAATGAAAGCATTACTTAAACCTCTACACTATGTGGCATTGCACAGATGACGTTGCTAAAATTTAATAAGAGCCTTACGGTGGGACAGTGGCAATGACTTGGCCTGTCGTGCGATTAATTTGGTTTCGAATTCCAATCATACTATAAAAAAAAAAAATTACTTGCTCACCGCCGTCTGGCGTTTGGTTTCCTGGGCCCTAAGAGGTTAGAATTCCTCGGAAACTTTTAGGTCTCAGCTTATCACATTTCCTGTTCTTGATCATTAAAATTCCAAATAAAAATAAGCTTAAGTCCTTCCATAGCGTGTAACGTTTCGAAGCTTTCGTCATCTAGAGGAATAATGAATCCCTCGTCAATGATAGGTTCGCGATCCCTCAAATCCATGCAGCTTGGGTTCAATTCCCGAACATTAAATTGCCCTCTCTTTTTGATTAAACTATTGTCTTCAATTTTTTTGAGAGAGCATCTCCAGTTCAATGCCAATTCAAAAACCGGTGCTCCACGGAAGCACGTTCTTATGCCCCGAAGCAGACACTCACGCGCTGTGAAAATCTGTTTAAACCTGTTAAAATGTAACTGCGTCAATTTATAATGTTTTGCTGTTATTCAAATTACCAGTTATTTCAGCTAAACTGATTATTATAGTAATAAAATAACGATTAATGAATTTGTTGAATTAACGATTTTACATAGAACTTAAAAGAATTCAGTGACGGAAAAAAGTGACCAGCACCGTTAGCGGCTGTTGAATTTTATAGGCTGAGCGATTCTCAGTGAATTTGTTGGTGGGAATTTGTATTATCATTGTACTGTCCCGTCAAGCCATTGGATCCGACCTAGAAAATCTACCGTGAGGTTGGTTGAGTTGTTTGAGCATCCTGTCTGGGATTAAAGTGCCGCCTCCGGTGGCCACCCTACCCAATACATGCATAAATACATACACTACGAGAATTTAGACACGAAAACATATGAAAAAATTGTGGGTTTGATAAAAGCATTTGAGTAAATTTTCACCTGTGTAACTAATGACTACATATAAATCGAGAGACGACGTTTCAAAAAATGCCGCTGCTAGTTGTTCAGAAGAATTAAAATACTTACTTTTATCCATATACCCTTAAAATAAGGGAATGATTTTTATTTGAAGGGAAGTCAGTTTATTGTAACGGAATAATTATTATTGCATATTTAATTCAGGGAGTTTTTATTTGCGTAAAATAAATTATTGCGATTTAATTTTAGTTGTTGCGCTTACCTTTTAATTCACTAATGTTGTAGCCTTACGGTGTCGTAGTGGCAAGGCCGTAGCCAGTATTTAATTTCGGGGGGGCCGAGAAATTTTAGAGCATGTAGCGATATAATTATAGTATGCAAGTCCGTAGCCAAATCCCATTACAAATTTAGCTTGGAGGGGGGGGGGGTACCAGTCCCTAAGATCACCCTCTCTGGATATAGGCCAGTGTAATAGTAACGTGTTCATCTATTGTTCCGTCAACACTGGTTTGTTTCCAATGTTAGTGTAGAACACGTGCAGGGCTTTGCATTGGAATTTTACATTAACATTTCTCCAGTTCACAGTGGTCCAGGGTTTGGTTTCCTAGCAACGTAGGTTTGAATTATATAGAAATGTATACGTCCTGGCTTAGCATCATTTAAGCTATCCTTGAGCCGTAAAACCGGCCCTGTAGGGGTGACACTTTCACGGCAAGCGGTTTTCCTGGGTTCGACTTTCAACGGTGCAAAAAAAAAAAAAAGTTTACCGATTAACTGCATACTGTACTCACCAGATGGGTTCCGTAGTTCATAAGAGGTTCGGATTCCTCGGAAAATTCCAAGTTTTACTATGTGTCCTTGCGCCGTAAAACTCATAAACAAGGCCTTAAAACCCGAGTAATCGATAAACTGAGTTCAACTTTCAACGGTGCAAAAA
This sequence comes from Dysdera silvatica, assembly GCA_006491805.2. Taxonomy (NCBI): domain Eukaryota; kingdom Metazoa; phylum Arthropoda; class Arachnida; order Araneae; family Dysderidae; genus Dysdera; species Dysdera silvatica. Next base: position 32,699,578 of record QLNU02003225.1, on the reverse strand, counting down.
AGTTTACTGGTTACCTGGACACTGTATTCCCAAGATGGGTTTCCTAGTTCATAAGGAGTTAGGATTCTTCGGAAAATTCCAAGTTTTACTGTATCCTTGCGCCGTAAAACTCACAAACAAGGCCTTAAAAGCCTAGTAGTTAAGCTGGGCTCGACTTTCAAAGGTGAAAAAAAAAGTTTGCCGATTAACTGCACACTGTATTCCCAAGGTGGGTTCCATAGTTCATAAGAGGTTCGGATTCTTCGGAAAATTCCAAATTTTACTATCTTCTGTCCTTGCGCCGTAATGCTCAAAAACAAGGCCTTAAAATCCAAGTAACCGTTAAGCTGGGTTCGACTTCCGACTGTGGGGAAAACAACAACTACCGACTGACTCCGTACCGTAGTTCAGGGTTCGGTTCCCTGGGCTGTAAGAGGCTTGGATTCCTCAGAAAAATGTATGTCTACTGCCTCGCTGTGACGTAATAGTAACTCATTAGTACGTCGAGCAACTGACCCGGATTAGACCCCAATGGTATGGTAGAGAGCGTGTCATTTTATGCCCACTGTAGTCCGGGGTTTAGACCCATGTAATCAGAGGCTCGGATTTTTCGACAACCTGTAGGTCCCGGCTTAATGTGAGTTTTACTGTCACACTATACGTACGGCCTCACCTTATTCGGAGCCGAATGATTCCTTTGCCGTAAAAATTCAACCAACCTTTGCCGTAAAGGAATAAACGTTGCTATTGATTTAGTGACTGCTTTTAGAAAAGGTAAATTAACAAACTTAAATTATGTAAGTATGTCCAAGCATTTTTATTGGAACAAAATTATGAACACGCAATATCATTCATTGAAAATTGGGATGTAAAGACTTGGAGGGCATTACAAGTGCAGAAAAAACATCCATGTGAGCAGGAGCACAGAATTATGAGTCACAGTAGTCTCCAACCTCTAAATCGGAAGAAGTGCTTGACAAGTAGGGTTCGAGCCAGCGAAGGAAATTTGGTGGTTCAAAAAGACCACCTGGTCACCAATTAATGGTCGAAAAAACAAACCTGGTAGACACAAGTTAAAATTACCATGTGTAGTATCCTTCGGCAATAGTGTTTCTCAAACTTTGGTCACTTACAGACCATTCTAAGTAGAACTTCATTTACCGCGGACCACCGGAGGAGGATTTCTTTCCTCAGTCTCCCCAATTAAAAATATATTGTCTGAAATTACGATTACAAATTACGGTTAAGAACATTTAGCCCCATTTAGTCACCGTCATACTTATCCTCCTCCCGCCTCTCACAAGGAAAGATATAACCAAAGTAACAATCGATTTATATGATTTATTGGCAGACTTTAATACGTTATAAGAGCTCCCCCCCCCATAAGGGATGGAGATATTTATTTATCCCTTGAAATATAATTTGTATTTACTTTTAAATCCTTTTGCGATGAACTTTAAGCTTATTTTTTTTTTTACTTTAAAAAAGCATGAACTTTTGGCAGAAAATCTCTAAAATATCCGACCATGTTCTTAAAACATGGGTTGGTTGCCAAACCCACCTGAAACAAAATAATTTTCAGAATAACACTATTTGATAAGGAGAGTGTCAGTTACGATCTTATTTTGTCAAATTTACAATGAAAATGACATCATTAATTTAATTAAATAATAATAAGCAATGTAGACAGCATGGGTGTATTCAGAGGATTCAAACCTTTCATGAAACACCGAAACTTTGGGTTTATAACAAGACAAATTTATGACAAATTCCTGAAATCACACTTGAAACTAAATTTTAGCTACGCCGGTAATTTCTAGTTCATTGGTTTTTTTAAAAACTCGGTGATGATCCTGCGGGCCACTTGATAAGCTGCCACGGACCAATAGTGGTCCGCTGACTACACTTTGAGAAACACTCTTCTGCAACATGCATTACAGATTAACAATCGGTAATACATCCACAGAAATTCAACTTCCCATGGTTTGGGAAATTTTTGTTTTCTTTCTACAGTATCTACTTTTAAGTTTGAAGAAGAGTGATGTGCTTTCGATGGAATCTGCCATTCAGCAGACTCCGCCTACTTTACATTTTGCGGGGCCGATGGCGGAGAAAAAGGGGAGATTAACGTTGTCTGCGAATGCGCAACATACTGAAACGATAAAACCACGCAAAAATGCTTAAAAAAATGACAATTGCATGCAAAAAATGAAAAAACGTCAAATACAAATAATAAATACCAGTGAAATCGCTTCACTTCACCGCTGGTCAACCAAGGGGAATTTAAAGTGAGGGGGACCATTTCCTAATATGATCACAATCCTACAACGTTTCTTGAAAATTTGGCTGTTGGGTGTCTCAACAAAAGGTGTTTGCTTGCTTGTGTACAGGGGAAATTGGAAAGGGTGGCAGCCGAAGACTGCGCTGTAATCCTAAGTTCACAAGATCTGTATTTTTTGCGAGTGTCTTACTTACCAAAATATTGCACGGACTGAGCATGCAGGTGGACTTTTGAAAGACAAAAATAAATAGTTTGCATCACGAAATTTTTGGCAGGAAACATTTTATCTTTGATGAACAGTAGCCGTAAAACCAAATTCACGATTTGCGTATGAAATAAACGGAAAACGCCCGCGCGTGTTTCAAACGACAAATTTGTCGTCCATGTTTATGAATTTAACAACCATTGGTTATGAGTTGGCGACAATTGTCGCTTTGTCGCCATGCTGGCTCGAACGAACCCTATTGACAAAGATTAAAAATCTCGAATCAAAAATATTTAGTTAATAGTAAAACGCATAAGAACCTACAGGCAAACAGTCGCACATAGAATTACGACAGTGATTTAAAAGTTAGAGACCTCCCCTTAAAAGACTTAAAACTCCCTCTAAGGACGTAAAAACGAAAGGACGTTAAGCCGGGTTACATCAAATAGGGACTGACCATATGCACATGTATGTAAGGGCCATTTCAGTGACACACTATGCATGTTTTGTCCCGTGACAATATACGTAGCCCTGCTAGGCCGCAGTGTGGTAACGCGTTCACCTAGTGCGCCGTTAATCCAGGTTCGACTCCCAACAGTGCAAAGAACACTTATTCAGAGATCTCGTAAAGATTGCACTGCTCATTGTAGTCCGGGGTTTGGTACCCTAGGCCTTAAGAGGTTCAGATACCTCGAAAGAAGTAAGTTTCGGCGCAACAGGATCATTGTAGTCTTTGAGCCGTAAAAATCACAAACAAAACATCATACCGTATACTTGGAAAAGTTATGACATCGTGGTATTAGTGCAGTTTAGGTACCACGCGGAGGATGCGGGTTTAATTTCAGTAGGTAGTTAAATGCTTGTCGGGTTTTGTCTGCAGATTGACAATCCAGAGTTGAATTTCTCAGAAAGCAACTTCTTGGGGCAACGCTTAGCTCTTCTTACAGGATAGAAAGATGGATACTTGCATTATAAACCACAGTGTAATATCATTAATTCGGGGGCCTTGCTGTGACGCAGATGTAATGCGTTCGCTAAGAGCTCCTTTAACTCGGGTTCGACTCCTAACAGTGCCAAGAGAGAACGTATACGAACAAACTACTGATTGTAGGCAGGAGGTTTGTCCTGTAGGCCTTAAAAGGTTGGAATCCTTGGAAAATTGCTGGTCCGGGTACAACATGGTCCTTTGTGTCCTTGCGCCATAGAACTCTCCAACTCCGTAATCCGACATAAGATTAAGACCCTTGCCGTTCTTGGGCCGAAAAACTATCATAAACAGAGAACAAATTTTAAGAATTTATTTCTGTACTGGCCCATCATGTTTCTGTTAAGATTTCGCATAAACTAAACGGAAAAAGGGGACCCTTTAAACCTTTTCCGGAAGAACTTTCTGTTGTTTTTATCGAGAACATCATGCTGTTTTAACACCGAATTATCGAACGTATTGAAAAAGTTCACAGCCTAACTATGGAAATTTTACTGTGTTCACAGAATGAAATTAGACTGACCAGGAGTTTTTCCCTCCACGAGTAATAAATATAAGGGATCCATCGAAGAAATTTAAATATAACATCCAATTTTAAATAAAAATATTCAACTTCTGTAAAAATAAACGTGAAGGAATATTTAATGAATAACTTGGTTATGGCTTGCATGAGTACTAATTTCAAGTGCGTGCTATTTTCTCCGCTAATTCGCATTCTGTGGTTTAACTTCATAAACATCAGTTTCACGTCTATCAACAAGCTGCAAGTCGTGGAGCAATGTCATTTTACTTGACCTTGCTCCATACAAGTCAAACATAAAAAGCCTAGTGGTGACTGGGAATTATTGATCAATGGAGGACATTTGCTTGTGTATGTTTAAAGGGATCATCGACTACTAATTTTTTTTCCATTTTGTCGTTTTAAAAAATAAAATCATAGCATCGAAGTTCAAGAACTTGTCTCAGATTTTAATAAAATTTAGTGGTTTTGAAATGCATTGTAGTTCAACGACTGATTTAAGTTTTTGGATGGACCTTTTTCAGATCTATATAAGCAATTGGTTGTCTTAAAAGTCAAAGAAATAGGATTTATTTTTGAAATTTAAGTTTTTATAGTTAAACAATTTAAAAAAAAAAACTGCTTTAGAAATAAACCATCGCCGCTCGCTTGGCCAATTTTTTCAACATTCATATATGCACACACATACCACCGAATTATTATATATTATCAAAAAGGCTAATGTTAAGATTAACTTTCGATTTTATACATGTATGCAAAAAAAATTTCGAAATATTTTAAGGCGGTTTTAATAATCAAATAAGCAAAATTTATGAGCAAATAATTATTTGCAATTTTACTTACTTCTATTTAATAAAAGATAAATATTTTACTTCATTATTTAAAATCTGAAGCTATAAACTCTAGTCCGTTCGCGCAGACCTGACGCCTGATAACCGTTACCAGACGGGTTGTTCCATTGCAGTTTAGGGAAGGGCGTCTTGCCGAAACTGGTTTTTCATGTGGGAAAAACCAGTTCCTCCAAGACGGCCTTCCCTAAACTGCAATGGACAACAACCTGTCTGGTAACGGGATCGGGCGTCAACTCAGCGCGAACAAACTATACATATACGGCAACCTAATGTGACATTAGCAACCCATTTCTCTCTTGCTACTAATCCGAGTTTGATCTAGTGATACTGTAGAATATGCGTTCTTTTTCTGCTCACCTCAGTCCGAGAGTTGGCTCTCTAGGCCATAAGAGAGTCGGATTCCTCGGAAATATGTAGAGACCGACGTTGCATGACCTTAGTTGTACTCCCACAGTAAAACAGAAAAATTACATGTATGTTTTTGGAAAAAGCAAACTTTTTCAGAGATGTTACTCCATGGTAAGTCTTGCAACATAGCAGTGCATCAAAGCGTTCAAAGACCGAATCATTAAACGATTCTTCTCATTCATGATAGGCGGGCAAATTCATTCATTCATTAAAAGATTTGTGACAACTGTATTGCCAAAAAAATTGCAAAATCTCCTCAAAAATTGAAATTATTTTTTCACAAGTAGCAGTTGTAATTCGTAATATTAAAGTCTCATTAAACATAGGCGTTAAAAATGTTAAAAAAAAACCAAATGATATATAACTGTTTTGGGCATGATTAATTTGGTTTAAATACGTCGAATTTTGCTCATGGTGAGTGAAAGTGGGTAAATTACACATATATACTCATAACCAAAATGAGACGACTCGAAAATTTTCATTTTTTAAAATACGAATCTATTGTAGGAAACACATATTTTTGATAGAAAGTGCTAAAATAGAGGTAAAAAATTAACCATATGTCATACGGTAAACATAATTACATATTTAGGAGTGTCAGTTTAGGAGGTTAAAACCCTCGTGAAAAATTGATATATAATTGAATTCTCGCAGTTAATTCTTGAACATAATGCGTGATAGAGTTAAGCAGTAGTTGGGATTTAGATGTCGGAAGTTACGTTTATTAGGACTTAGTTCAGCTTCTAGCTGTGATCTGGAGCATGATCTAAGTTGCCTACTTGAATAAAGGGTTCGTGCATCCAGTGAATGCTTTGCTGCGAAGGCATTTTGATGGGAGGGAAGATCAGAGAATTGAATCATCCTTCCTGAAGCACTCTGATGATCGATCTACGATGGCCGAGTCTTGCACTCGAAGGGTCACCAATCAGTACAAGGGTGACTAAGAGAACAATGGAGCTGGGGATTCTGGTCAGAAGGGAAAGAGGCCTTTGCCGTCTCTGCCCACAATTTCAACCCCAGTTTTGCTCTTTAATGGCCAGAAAAGCTCACTTTGAAGGCAGCACTTTTCTCTCTGCGACTTGTGGTATGATTCATTTGTGATTGCTGAACTGCAAGTGTAGCACTCTGTGAACTTTTCTTTCCACCCTAAAATTTGAATTTAAATGGCACTTGGTTTTACGAAAAGTTAGATTATAATGATGCCGTTGGAACAAGATTATGATATTTGTGGAATCATTTTACGGCGTTGTCGATTGGGGAATGTTAGGGTCGTAATTTTTTTGTTTGAAAAAATTTAAAATGTAGTTTGCGGAGTCTTCATAAGAAATTCTTCGCTTAAAATTCGAATGCAAATCCGCTTTTATCCCAAATTCAATAGATTCTATAGAAAATGTGATCAAACGTAACTAGTTTTATGGAAAGTAGTAATAATAATAATACTTTATTTATTCTTCTTGGAACAGTCGTTGTGACAATACATGACCACACAAAGAAAGGTCCTAAGTAAATATCTATGTTGATTATAATGTGCTTGAGGACCTCAGACTGATTCAATATAACAATTCACCCAAACAATAAATTCGGCCATCAGGCTATTTCCACATATTTCAACACCCCTCACTCTTTACTAAAGATCACGCATATGTAATGCACTTCTTATGTGAGTTGTTTTTATAATTTGTCTTTATTTGATTTTTTTTTTAATTATCGATAAATTGTTGGACATTACTGACTATCCAGTATCTTTTAAGCTTTTTTTTTAAATTTTACTATATTATTTAACCGCTTTAGTTTATCTGGTATTCCATTCTAATATTTAGGTCCTATGTAATTTATGTTGCATCTTCCCATTTCTGTTCTTATTTTGGATAATATTAATTCGTTATAGTTTCGACATGTATTCAAACCTGATAAATATTGTACGGTACATTTGGAAGAGGATGGTATTATATAGTATTTCTCAGAAAAAAATACAAGTAATAATTAAGTTATATGTGGTTGAAAATTCCAAGCTTTGTCATGAAAGGAAGAGAATTAAACAGCTTGAGCCTGTTACAAACCCTCTCTTCTATAACAGTGAGCATAGTAGCATAGAAGAGAAATGACACTCAGTATTAATGATAAATAATAAGTATATGTGTCTGATTTCTTCTTTGGTCGTTATGCTTATTTGACAAAAATTAAGAAACATTTTGAATTTAGCATTGTTAGTTTTAACATATTTGCTCGTTTAAAATAATGGTATCATTTGCGTCGGAAAGTTGTAAAAGCCGCTCAAATTGAAATACAAGAGAAATATATATAGTATATTTCGAATTCAATATACCTTTAAATATAGAATACACTTAACAAAAGACGCTCAACGTTTATAGGCGTGTGTGTGTGAGAGATCATTAATTTTATTTCGAGAAGAATAAAAACTAGGGAGGCTTTAACCTGGCGAGCATCTCTGTAATTGAAAAAACTCTCAGAATTTTACTGATTAATATTGCTCATTTTACATAACTTCCTGATACCCAAGAAAAATGAAACTTTTCAAAACTTCTGTTTATACTTTTAGACGTAATGGGGATGCTAAAAAATATTTTTTTTGTTATTATTTAACCCATAATTCCATGTAGAATATTCTCCACATTGAGCCACGACTTTTCCTTGTGATAGCAGCTGAAAGGATGCAGAAACCTCTCTACGTGGCTGTCAGAAGGTTAATACCTGTCTATTAAATTTCAGGATCAAGTGATTGATGTAATTATTTGGGATAAAAAAACAAAAACGCAAAGAACCATCACTCCCTACAGGCCGTATAGTCACTGTGCATTGCTATTGAGAGAGGGATTAATTGATTGAAGTTAGACTTTTTTGAGTTGTTTAACAACGATCTTCATAGTACACATTCACTGCCTGAACTTCTACTTATTTTCGTTTGATAGTCCAGAGGCTAATTGGGATTTTGGAAGTATAAGGTTCCAATTAGATATATTCTTAGATTGACAAAAACTCGGTCGTCTGAAAATGTGAGCCTTGATTGGCACATTCCCAATCGTTTAAATTTCAATTTTTAATTCACGCGAAATATTTTTGATTCTTCGCCTTTCAATTCAAAACTCCAGTAATCCAATGGCTACTACCACGTCCTTTAAACTTACTGGAATGGTCTTAAATCCACTTAAATCCATTCACCAGAATGGGTTCGGATTCCAGTAAACTTGGTTTTGTGTAAATATATTAGGATATGGAGATCAGGTTCAGTTTAAGATTTTCTCCCAAATATCCTCTTTCTGAAGACTTGGGACGTGAAATTGCAAACGCCGTAGTAAATAAGCGATAAAAAGTATTAGAATGATGTAAAACCAGCTCTGTTATTATATATGAATATCAATAATACACTGATAAACATTGATGTAAGACATGTGCGCATTTGTGTAAAATAACGTAAGTTATGATATTAATGAAGCTTTTTAATTTGGGATTTTTAGGTGCCTATTTTTAGATGCACGCGGTTTTTCATAAAAATACTTTTATAAAATTGACATATCTAAAACATTTGAAATTGCGAAAAGTATTTCGAACTTCAATATTTGTAACAAAATTGCTTTAATAAAAAAATCCTTTATTAAATTACCAAAATATGCAATATAATGGCTAAAAATTATAAAAATATGTCCAAAAATAACTAAAAAATATTTGAAAAATGCCATATTAAGTCAAAATTCCGTAAAACGCAGACTCGCAAAAAAAAGGCGTACAAAACCATAAACGTCCTAATCCCGTTTATGGTATTATTAAGAAAGTAAAAATCATAGACCAAGGAGTTAGGAGAACTGGCAGCAGAAGGGCAAAAAAACGATCTTGAAATGGATTCCTTTCGACGGCAATTCCCTGAGGAAAATACTAAATATGAGATGGATTGTCGGAAATATCAAATTATATTGGATCAAATTGGCAACAACAGAAGGTCAAGGATGAGCTTAGTTGCAGACGTGGTGAGTACATCATCCTATGAGGTGGTGCAGTGGTACGTCTATTTTTCCCGGGTTCAACTCCCAACGGGGTCAAAATACAACGCTTGCCAATAACCTACCACGGGCTGGTTCCTTGGAAATTAAGGTCTTGTGCAGCGTGACCCTTGCCGTCATTACTCCTTAAAACAAAAGAAAAATTCATCTAGTAGTAGGTTGACTGTGGCGGTAATGATCATGTATTTTTGATGGAACTAGTATATGTTTGAGAACGGTTACACAATTAGTTTGGAGACCCTGTTTTAATCCTACATTTATTGGCCAGATATTTGATTTTACGTCATTTGGCTTCACTTCCGTCGTTATTGTAAATAACGATTATCAGTTTTAATTAGCCATGGAATAATTGGTTTTGTAGCGAATAATAACACGCATGGGCGAGTTGCCACCTAATTTCGAGGACCAAGACAGCGGGAAGCTACGCCGTTCTGAAAGTATTAAATCCGAATTAATCACCACTCGTCATCGGACCCTAATTTATTAAATGATGAGCTAATATATTCACGAAAGTTTAATGATGCACCCTAATTGTCAATTTAATAGGCAAATTTCAAGTCCTTTGTTAATTATTTTATTTATTTCCAATATCGCGGACCATTATTTCCGAACGTCAACACAGTTAAAGAATATTCATTAAAAATTAATTTAGTGAAGAAACAGGGAAACATACCATGCTCTAGCGAACATTTGAAAAAGCTAATGGAGCTCTCTGCGCCGGCCAGGGGTGTGCTGAGCCCCCTAAGAGGGCGGTACTGGGGCCTCAACTACCGGGCGGGGGTCTGAGGAGGCGTAAAATACAAGTTTATCTTACTAAATCTTAAGTAATAGAACCTAAAATTATGCATTTTAAAATAGCTTTAAGTACGGATAGAGGAAACTGCTCACTGTAGTTCGGGCTTTGGTTCCCTAGACCTTAAGGGGTTCAGATTCCTTGGAAAACTGTAGGTTCGGATTCCTCGGAAGACAGTAGATCTGAGCGCGGCATTACCATTGTAGCCTTTGAGCCGTAAAACAACAAACGGATAGAGGAAAACAAACGAATAGTTCTAATAACTCATACAAAATTTTATTTCCAGTCCGCCAAAAGGCACCGTGATAGAAGGGGGCACCGGGATATGTCCTTGAATACCGGAGGGCCATCACGCCCCTGGCGCCGGCGCAAGGCGTTCGTTTAGCATACCGTTAACCCGTGTCCGATTCTCAACGGTACCTTGCCCTTAGAGATAAGATGGTCTCTACTTTTCATACAATACACATTTCGGACGCGCCCGGGTCCATCAGACAGATGCAACTGCAGCTAGGTAATTCGTTTTCGAGGAGAATTACGTGTACATGAAAATTCAAAGGAAATTAAACAGTGTAGTTTAGTAATTTTTTAAAAAATTTAAATCGTACATTAAGGGGTTAAAGTTATATTTGAAGCTTCGCTTTCCTCTTTAGCATCTCTCACAATTTTATCCTCAGTGGACAACTCAAAATTTGTAAACCACTTCTGCATTTTTCGTTTCATTTGTTCTTCGGGTCGTGATTACCAGAAAAAATAATCTCGCTCTGCAGCTCATAAAAATAACACCTTTGGACCACCCTTCAACCTTCACCAGTGACGTCTTCGAGTCGATACTGTGCTCATAAACTCTGTTAATGTGATATTCCAGTGTGTTCGAATCTCTTTATAATAATGTCGATATTTATGTGCGAAAAACATATTTCTTCCTGCAGAATACGAGCAAGCCCTTGCTCTTCATACCAGGAAGAGAGCCCCGTTACTAGCATCTCTACAGCTCTTTACATTTCCTAAATAAATCTTTTTTTTTTTTAAATACTAAGGAATAAAATATTATTATGGGCTCGAGCTTAAATTCCTGCAAAGTGATTTGGTATCGGCCCTCAAAAAATGAATTCAAACTCGTCTATATTCCCAACACCCAGAGATGTAGTGG
>QLNU02003225.1:32666403-32677531 GCA_006491805.2 Dysdera silvatica | reverse complement strand
CGCATGAACTCCCTGGCACGCGATTCTATGGTCAATTCTATGACGAAAGTCAAGAGGGACGATTTTTGATTGACGGATTCGTTTATGAATAATAAGCACTTCAAAATTTCTATCTGAGAGCCAATAGTGCTTCAAGAGAGCGTGCTTCTACGTCGTTTCAGCCAATGACGAAAGCTGCACCCCTTGGTTTCCCCGCTTCCAGAATAAAAAGGATTTAACTCGCTATTGTAAAGAATTTCTTGGTCACGTGCTATTTAAATTTAGGGCCCAAATTTTAGTCGGCCCCGCCTTAGAATGAACAGCCTTTTTTATTGGAAGAGTTCAGCTTGAAAGAAAAGTAACGCGTGTGCAAAATGCAGTGATGTAACAGAAAGCAGTGACGTAACAAAAAGCGTCATTAGACGTTTTTAAATATTGCAATCTAATGTAAGATAAACCGTCGCCAAGTATCAGAAGAGAAGGCGAAAGAATTGTAAACTAACTTTGTATAAATGTAGCGTTTGAAATCTCATATTTGATTTAAAGCGACAGACAGGGTCCTGAGCATTTAATCGGTGTTATAAGAAAAGCATCTTAACATACAGCGGCTCCCAAAATTGAGTATACACCAAACAGATTTTTTTTGGCATCCTAAAAACCTTTATGAAATTATAATCAGAATTTAATTTTGATAGAAATTTTAAATTACACATTAAAATATATATTAAGCCAATATATAATTCAGAATTAACAGTAGTATTTTAGAAATATATATTGTAATGCTAAACGTATAGTATTAGAAATTTCAAAATTAAGTAACGTATACACCAATAGAAAACCTCTTCACGCCACTATTACTGTACGTCGTGGTGGATGCCTATTACTAGTTTTACTAACATATAGTTACGTTATCACAATGCAAGTTTTTTCTCCCAGCATGAAATTAAATTACGAAATGAGTTTACGATGTGAAAGAAATACTGAAATTCGACGAAATGTTCTTCCAAAATCACAACAAGGAAAATCTTTGCGCGAATTGGGAGCGCCTGCTTATGTTAAGCCCGAAGCGTACGCGTCATAAACCTTTCTGTTAAGTGTATAATTCGTTTTTGGCCAAAAAAAAAAGGTTAGATTGAGTAGCTTTGGCATTTCAGGCTTTCTTTGGATTTTTATTTAAAATTATAATTCCATCATATTTTTTTAAATGCCTAAAGCGTTTTTGTAATACGTAAGGTGAATTTTGATTGAAGTTAGTGGCGTTTCAAGGATTTGTGAAGGGCTATACTTTACTACTTTAGATCTTTCATTTCTTTTAGGTTCGAAGAGCTGTCAGTACTATACTACCAAGGGAAGTTTTTTTGGTGTCAATCGCATCTACACTTGAGACTTAATAAGCACATTGGGTACTACAAAGTGTACTAAGATTCAGTAATTATTTTTTTTGTAAAACGAACTTGTTGATTTTTAATTAATTTTTGAAAATTGCGATTTCGCGGTTATTTCCGCGAAATTTTCGTCAAACGATATTCTATTGAAATGTGCAGTATTTTGTGTTTCCTTAAGACTGAAATTGGATTTTGTGTGCGTTTTTATTAAAGATTTGTCAATATGATTAATATTGTAAACGTAATTGTATCTACTCAAAAGGACTGGTGTGTCTGAATCCCCCAGAATGAAAATTTACCAACGCCATTGCATCTTTGGTACCAGGAACAATATATTTTATAGGACAAAATCGTCCAGGTGATACGTCCGTTCATATTCACGTATTTACTCCTAATTTTTTGAATACGCTGTACTCTTCTCTACAGAATTCAAAAATTTTTTTCACCAATTATCTCCTAACTATCAAAAAGTCACTTGGCTTGGTTTACTTCTGAGCCCTTCAAACAATAAATACCACGAGGTATGTTATTATATCAGAGATGTAATCATAATACACTACAACTACCGCCTTGCGGAATAATAAACTTACAACGTGCTAAACACACTCCACTTACGAGGAGAGGGGGCAATGTTTTCAGTTAGGCTTCCGGATTCTGTCTATTTAAAAAAAAAAAAAACTAGTTATTCTAGATGAAAATGGAAATAAAATGAAAGATGAACTTGGTCTCCAATAACCACCTGAAGTTCAAAATTTAAATGAGATTAATAAATTAACTTATTTACCAGAAACTTTCTGGGGAAAATATAAGCAATCATGATTGTCCAGAAGAAAAAGTCACGAAAAAGTCATTCAATGGAAAAAGGTTTAAAAAGAAATGCATAATTTTTATTGATTCATAGCATCTATTCTCCAGGCGCGATAAACTTTAAATATTTATAACAAACAGTTATTTTGACAGTTGGCTCCCGAAACGTCGTGTTTTTAAACCTTACGCCAGTGTCGAAATAACTGTTTGTTATGGAATCTCCTGGTGAAACTCTGTATTGTTTCGTTTTAAATATTTACTATTAAGCTATTTTATTACGAAAGGTGTTGAGGTGGTATTATTGAGTAAGGTATCAAGTGTTTAGGTATTGCAACAGCCATGTTTTATAACAGTTGTTCAAAGTGTCCCTCTCCATTAGTCGGCACACGAAGGCACGGTATTCGATTCACTGCCGCACACGCTACAAATGGTCGCCATTTATCATGGTTATTGCAGCGTGTATAGTCAGGCAGTCAAATCTTCCACTGTAGTTAGGTGTCTTATATACGTGTTCTTTTAGATGCCCCAAAGGAAGAAACAGAGGTGTTAGGTCGGGTGACCTAGGGGGCCATGCAATTATCCCTTCACGATCAATCCACCTATTTGGATAATTAACATCTAACCATTGTTTAATCATTACTCCGAAGTGTGGCGGGGCACCATTGTGTTGAAGCCATAACTTTCGCCGTATAAATAATGGCACGTCTTCCAGCAGGCTAGGGAGGACATCTCTTAAAAAGACGAGATAAATGTCGGCATTTAATTTATCTGGAAGCAAATATGGCCCAAAAACTTTATCGCCTATAATTGCAGCCCAAAAATTTATGGTATTCCCACTGGATTCGCAGACACGGAAAGGATTGCTTGTTGACCAGATGTGACTTTTGTGCACATTAAATATCCCGCCCCTTGTAAATCGGACTTCGTCGGTCCACAGAATGTATTTCAAAAAGCTTTGTGGCCTTTGGAGGATCCATACGATGACTATAATCTTCAGGAATTAGATGTTGTGTAACTATGTTTGTTGACATGCTACGCAAACTTTCAAATTTAAAATAAATTGAAATTCTCAACGTATTTATTGCGTATAATACAATACAAAAAAAAAAAACTCCATCGCGTTTCAACTTGTCACATGTTGGCCTCCATCAAGAGATAAACACTGTGAACCCATATTCAACTTCAACAAATCCACTTTGCTTTGTCAACCAAGATTTCCACTCGAACTAGACTTCTTAGAAGCGTATTATATTAAAGTCAACTCTTCCACCATAGTTAATGACCATGAAACCACGCCTTTTTTCAGCCGCGCCTGGACCGCCCTGCTACCAGAAACGGCACCAACAACCGAGCTCTAGAACAGTGACAGCAACAACGTTTAAAAATAACTGTTCCAAAGGATGGCAACACGCCTCCGTGTTTATTACAGTGTTATCTCCTGATGAAGACCAGCGTGTGACTGGTTGAAGTGATATTGAGTTCTTTGAGTTTTTATTTGTATTATAAGCAATAAATATGTTGAGAGTTTCAATTTATTTTTAATTAAATACTGTACTTTCCTGCAGTGATATGGGTGTAAATTATTAGCCTGTAAAATAGAGTGTACGGTTGATAAACTCAGTCGTAATTGGCGGGCCAGAGAGCGTACGCTTACTTCAGTATTCTCCTGAATTTCATCCAGTACTGCCTGTTCTAGTTGTCATAGCATTGTCATTGCAGTATGGTTTCAGCAGATGTAAAGTATAGCTTGGCTTTGGCGTTTCCAGATGTTATGTTACTTTAGCGCTTTGAAGCAACAAGCAAACATACAATAGTTGCTGGCTTCTCGGGAAAATAAGTTTTCCCCAAAATCGAGCATTTCCTGCCAAAGACGGGCACTCTTGGCTTCATTATTTATCGCCGTTAGATATCACTCCCAAAGGTGAAATCCCTAAATTACGGGATTGAAAAATTTTAAATCCTGGAATATAAGTTTTTATTTTATTTATTGAACGAAGTGCATTTCTTTTAGGGAGTATATTGCAGATAAACAAATTACATGCCTTAGTTATGTTTCGTCATATTTTAAATCAATGCATACGTGATTAAATGTTTAAATTATTGTGTGAAAATATTATACTATAACCATTCACAGTCGTTTGGGAACCCCTATTTTAGGACACTGCTCGTACAAGCAGTATGGAGGGGGAAGAGGGAGACGGAGAAGAGTTGTCTCAGAATTCAAACACATGACAGCACATGTCCAGTATGCGCTCAAACCTTTATAAGGAAGCGTTTTTACGAAAAAATAGATTCCTAATTTTCATCTTCGAATTGATTAAAGTGCACCGTAGCTACCTGTATTAGTATTTATTTATATTTAAAAAATATGCCCTCCGCATCCACCACAAAACAGAAAATTTTCACAATTTTTTATTGCAGTTGCCCCTTTTTTTTTATGGATCTTCTCCATAGGTGCATGGTAGAGGCGCCGATTTATAATTTACCGGGATGTATCGTACTGAATTTTAAAAGTGGCTCCCATAATTACTGAGTTTGGCGACAGTGGATGTAATCAATGTGGATCCAAATTTGACACCTAAGTTATAAATGAGAATTTTCTCTTTTGTATAATAATTCTTTCTTTGTAATTAAGTGAAATGGTATGACGTTATTTGCATACATTTTATTTTTAAAAACTTCAAACTACAGTATTTTAGTTTGCTGTTCAAAGTAAAATGAATTTTATTTTAAACAAAAATAAAAATTAACTAAGTGTAATACTGTAAACTAAAATTAAACTTAGCGCAACGTATTTTAAGTGAAATATGGCCTTAAAAAGCATCTTCTCAGGCTTAAATTATAAAAAGAAATTTTGAATTGGAAACCTCATACTATCAACCTTTATGGAAGGGGGTAGGCGCCGGAGTCTTGATTTACCGTGGGTGACAACAACCTTAGCTGCACCATATCTTAGCTACCATATACGCTATAAACGTGGAATTTAAAAGTATAAGTATTAGTAAGTGCGGCATCGCCAAATTTGGTAGCACAGGCTAACCTTTACGTAGAATGACATAATTCTAAAGCAGGACCGACTGAAATTTGCGCGCTAAATTTAAATAGCACGTGACTAAGAAATTTTTCTCATATCAAGTTAAGTCTCTTTTATTCTTGCGTGGCGGGGAAACCAAGGGGCGTGGCTTGGGTCATGGTTTGAAACGACGTAGAAGCACGCTCTCCTGAAACGTTATTGGCTCTCAGATAGAAAGTTTGAAGTGCTTATTATTCATAAACGAAGTCCTCAATCAAAAATCGTCCCTCTTGACTTTTGTCTTAGAATTTATCATAGAATCGCATGCCAGAGAGTTTATGCGGTAGTTACCGAACACCCTGTATATTGGAAGATGATGGGGAGCAGTAGAATAACAGGAGTGAAGTAGTGAGTTGAACGAAAGTTATTATTTGATGTTTAAATGATGTATTTAAAAATTTAAACAGTGTAGAAAAGAAAAAAATGGGTAGGACGAGATATAGTTTGGTGATTGATAAT
Organism: Dysdera silvatica; assembly: GCA_006491805.2. Classification (NCBI taxonomy): domain Eukaryota; kingdom Metazoa; phylum Arthropoda; class Arachnida; order Araneae; family Dysderidae; genus Dysdera; species Dysdera silvatica. Next base: position 32,671,828 of record QLNU02003225.1, on the reverse strand, counting down.
TACTTAACTATGTTTCTGTTATTACGCTTCCTGCTTTATTTTTGCGACACATAATTTCAGTTGCCGGGACAAATCTAACTTAAAAAAAAATTTGACTGCGCTTTCATTCCCTGTTGCGGACACAGGAAACTAGTCTTTCAGAGATAATCGATGATTTCTGAGGTGTTTTTCAGTTTTTTCATGTTCTTCTGTCTTTTTGTTGAAAATGGTTTTATTGGTCATGTAATCTATATTGCTCAACATCGAAATTGCAACACCAAGACAGAGAGGTCGCATAAATTTGAAATTCTCAGGATTGATAGAAATGTTGACCATATGCAAATGATTAACAATTAAAGACCAAATACTCAAATCACCTCGATTCATTGGGTATGGAATGTTACCGCCATGAGCCAAATTATACACACGTACTTACCTTGGAACGCTGTCGATAAGGGTATTAATCATATTAATCATTGTCCGAGGAATGTTCTGCCACTCAGAAAGCACTTGGATGCATAAATCTTCAATATTGGTAACTGGTACCTCCTTTTGCAATTGTAAACCAGTAATGTCTCAAATATAGTCGATGGCAGACAAATCTGGCGATGCGTCATGCCACGGTAGAATGTCAACTCTACGTAGGAATATAATAGGAGATCGACTCACTGTGCTAATAAAGGGGGCTGGCTATCATCGAAGAAGTTAGAACCCCTGAGCATACATAGCCCGTACGGGCGAGTGTACGACAATTGATGATTGCTCAAGGCTATCAAAAAAAATCCCTTAAAGCCTAAATAAAGTATCATTTTAAACTGTGCCAATTGTGTTTATCAATATATCCTCCATTCATGTAGGAAGTTCAGTAGCATGAGTAAAATACGGCCTACCGTTTTCGTATTGAAAACCGGCTCCTGGGACACTTTGCATGAATTGTTGTTCCACTACCCAATCAACATAAAGTTGAGTTGTCAGTATACTAAGAAGGGAGACTGAAGGGGTCCGCCTACCATACATAATGCCGCCCCATACCATTATTTCAGGAGTAGGGCCGGTATGGCATTTTATCTTGAAAGCTTATTGAAGACGCTGGCCACGTGTTCTCCAGACCAATCTCCGACTGTCATTGCGTCCGAGACAGAAGCAAGGCTCATCACTGAAGGGGATAATTCTCTGTTCTAGCCTCCATTGCCACCTGGATGTACACCACGATATCTTTTGCGAGTTGTGGTTTGGGGTCAATGGAACACCTGTTGTAGACATCTGGCTCGTAGCCCAAGAGCGTGCAAGTGTCCTCTTATGGTTTGTGTAGACACTGCTGAACCTTCTGAACTTGGTATGCTGCGTCGAAGATAACTTGCTGTAGAGTAAGGATCACTATGCCCCATTCTTCTAATCCAATGATTCGACTGGGCAGGTATTCATCTCTGGTCACCTCTTGACGTCATCCGAGTTCGTCTTTGTTCTCACATCCACCGGAATACGCAACGTTGACCAACGCTGACATCTCGGTCTAAAAGTGTAGCGATCTGCTGGAATCATAAACTGACGTCGTTGAGTTCAAGGATTTTGTCCGTATCAATTTCAGATAGGTGGGGATAATTGGTACGTTGTCAAACATGAGCTATCACACAATCAAACTACAAGACTTAATACAATTGCTAAATTTTCTTGTTGCAAAAAAAATTGCAATTGAACGGGCTTTTGTATCATTTAAGCCCCTCCCCTAATTCACTTATTGGAGCTAAGCGTTTGAAAATCTGATCATTTGCATATCTTAGCAACACCTACAACTCTATCAATTCGCATAATTTTACAACATTTCCTTCTTAGTGTTGCAATTTCAATGTTGAGCAGCGTATGTGTGAGTGCCCTTCCCTTTGTGGAGCCCAGTGTTTGAAAAGGCGATTAAATTACGTTTAGCATTTAGCCAGAAATTATCCTTGACTCGGCCCTAACTTTACATGTGTCTTTTCGACCCCTTCAGGAGAAAACACACACACACACGCGAGCACACACACATTATTAGTTAAATAAGAAATGAATTTATTCAACCTGTATGCAGTTATTGTGAATACATCTGTTTCAAAAATGAATTATTCTAACCTTTTAAGAGAAATTCTACAGATTCAGATATTACTGATATGATTAGGTTAGAAATGGAGTTAGGTATGAAATGAAGTTACGCTTTAAAAATGCATTTATAATTTCATTAAGGATTATAACATATGCTATACTTATGTGTTCCGCATGATATTATGTTTGTCATTATATACATATTATAAGGTCCATTTATGATGTTATGAAATCTGTAAAAATTTGGAGGAGAAGGTGGTAATATGGACCCTGTGTGTATTATGGAGCCCCTTGGTTTCTCGGCCGGAGCGAGGAACACTCTAGTGGCGAAGGGTAAATCACCTCTAATTACTCTACCTTAGATAAGAGATTGGAATTGCCATGCATTATTGAAGAAGCATTATTTGTGTTGTGAGCGTTAGTTTCACCCTATTCGTGAACGTTTAGCAAGGCAAATGATATACCAGTTTTATGGGTATATATGTTGCACAATGCTCCGATTTCGATGTTATACCTGGAACTACACTAGTTAGACGATAATGTGTCGAAATCAGACTTCAAGTTTTTGGTTAGGTTTGTGAGTAGTGATGTGATAATAATTTCAACATGGTGTTGCTAGTAATTTGAATCCCCAGAGTGCGTTCAATATGGACCACTGTAACCGTCGTATTTTTCCAGACTCGGTCTACATTGCACAAGTGATGACCAAAAAAATCAAGCTGAAAATGAAGAGTTCCCATCCACTACACTCTAACAAACTCTTCTGCAAGAGGACCAACCTGGTGGTGTGAAACTCTAACTATCTCTTCAGTGACTCAGCTGTTACTGATGACTGCCATGGAGAACTATAATTCATATGTATGATGTATCAATTATTCGAAACATTATGAAGAAAGTTTCATTTTCATCTCATAAAAATATCTTTCCTTCTGTTCAAAATTTGAATTAAATATTTAAATAGTGTATAAAACAGGCTTTATTTTTAATGTTTACAGCGTCCTTTAAGTTATTAGGGAAAATTAGTGCTCTAATCCAGGGTCGGACACAGAATTTCATTTGAGGAGGGGGTTAAGGACAGAATTTGCCATGGTCTTGGAATAACACCCTTCATTTATCATGAAAGTTGGAATTTTTTACAGTGAAAAAATATATTTTGCAGAAGCGTCATGACTCTTGTGATCTCCCCCTTGTGTCCGCGCTTGCTCTAATCGTTAATTTTAAGTACCTTAAAATTAGATTTAAAAATTAAATATTCATTCTAAAAATGGTCGAAAATACCATCGCGTTTAGAAAAATACAATCTACTTGGACAAATTTACAGCCAGGGGCGGACTAGGCCGTTAACAGCGGCCCGGGCGTTTTTGCATTTCGGCTGCCCAATGCAAGAACAATGATAATTTAATTAATTACGCAACGTACCATAACGTTCAATATGAAATCTGAACAATGAGTAGTTGTTTGATTCTTTCATTCAGGACGAAATACAGTAGAGAATCGATTATCCGAATACCGATCAACCAAAACATTGGTTAACTGAAAGCGGTCCAGTTGGCAAATTCAGATTTTCGCGCCATGTAGTTCCACTAGCGATGGGAATATGAAAAAGCAATTCAGCAAGTGTATACCGAAATTAACTTGAAGGATGTTGTGTACATGGCAGCAGAAGCTTGGGCTACTGTCAAGGACACTACACTAGCAAAAGCTTGGAATAAGCTCCTTCCATCAGAAGAGTATTTCACTGCACCTGAAGAGCAGCACCAAATAGCCAATTTATATTAAAACCGGATGGGCTGATTAAAAAATCTTCAGGATTTAAAGAAAGCGACGAGGAAAACATTCAAGACTGGCTCGAATGTGATGACGATGATCTTGACTATCAAGTATTGACGGACGATCAAATCATTGCCAGTGTCAGCGACGACAAAGACCCTTGTGACGACGAATAAGAGCCTAGCGACAACGACCGGGCTGAAAAATGACCATCTAGTGTGGAAGCTTTTAACTGCATTGAGACGGCTATGAAGTGGTTAGAACAAGAAGAAAAATGTGATGCTGTCTAATTGCTGTCTTTAAAAATTTTGCGAAATTTAGCGGCAAAAAAAAACGAGTCTCGGCTCTGCTGCAAAAGAAAATTTTGGACTTCTTTTCCTTATCCTTTAATATCCTTTATGTAAGGTATGTATTTGTAAGACATGTGATACAAAATATATAAAAGTTTTGTGTTTAATATCACTGTTTCTTTGTTTCATATTGCTCCTATGGCAGTGAAACCATTTTTCTTTCGTAAATGATCGGTTATCTGAAAAGTCATTTATCCGAACACCCCCAGTCCCCAATTGTTTCGGATAGCTGATGCTCTACTGTATAATTATTTGTACTATGTTCGTGAGAACTCGGTTGTTGAATTATGGATACTTATGGAACATACTATTATGGAACACACTTCAAATTGAAGGAATGTTATTATGGACTATATAATTCAATACTTTGACCTTTTAAATTTGTTATGAATTCATATCTTTACGTTAGAAAATTTGAAAACCGCATATTAGCAGCAAAGTTGAAAATTTTTAAATGCACCAGATATGTAAACTGTAAAAAAAATTTAGCATTTGTTCAAGTTGCCAAGGAATTTTAAAACGCTTCTGCGTGGACTATATTGATAGCCCTCTTTTAGTTATATAGTGCACATTTTTTAGGTTTCATTTAAGGACGAAAATTATTTTGCATTTTTTTCCACTTCATCATTGTTTTTATTTATCAACAAAAAGTTATTACATTGGACCATAATGCTTAAATGATAATTATGCTAAATTAATATCATAATTATATTTTTTATTTAAGTGGAACCACTGAATAAGCCCTTTTTGAAAAAAAATGTGTAATGAAAAAGAAAGTTAAAATTTAGTTTAAAGGCAGAAATTTTCTTATAACTTTTAAATACATTTCGGCCCATTATGGCCCGTTAAAGGAATATACCAATTAATTTTCAGTAAACCGTCCCATTCCAGCCCGTATTTGAAATAGAAGTGTATATAAAACGTGCATTATTTTTAAATTTGACAGGTGAAATAAAGTACTTTCTTTGAAAGTATTAGAGTAAATTAATGCTTCATTCGTGAAAATAAGGTTATCTTAAAAATGGATTTAAAGATGAAAAATTTATCTTAAAATTAAAAAAACAACTAAACATTGCGTTCAAAAAAATAAGATACACTTTATGAAGATTACGTCTTAGAAAACGGATGAAGATTGAAATAACAAAGTAACAAATCAGAACTTGTAATTTGAACCAGGGACCTCGTGGTCCGAATGATTTTAAAGGCAACTGATGCGTAAATTAGAATAGCTTCTCTTCTGCTTAAAATTC
>QLNU02003225.1:32642071-32666303 GCA_006491805.2 Dysdera silvatica | reverse complement strand
GTGTTTTGCTTCATCTGGACAGTTAGCAGAACGTTGGTGCACTGCTACAAGTGTATCATTGTGTGCTTCATCAATTAGTTGGCGTTTACTGCACCGTGGATTGCGTGCAAGAGTTACTTTATACAGAGTCCAACTGACACAAAACTATCGACGCCTGCGTCTACAATGTGCTCATGGATATAGAGATTGGCGTGCTGATTGGCAACAAGTGGTGTTTTCTGAAGAATCCTGCTTTCAGGAAATGCAAATTAGGGTATGCTATTCAAATGATTAGAATTTCAGAGTCATCGCGCATGCGTGGGCTGAGCAGCGCCCTCTGAACTGCTGATGGATCCGTATAAATAGAGGGCTGTAGCGGGGCGTGTATGGTTATCTGCTAGTGGTAAACGTTACATGAGACGTCACTATGCCTCTACGACGAAAGAGGGCGACATTTCAGCAAGTTACGGAGTTTGAACGGGGACGAATGATCGGCTTTCGTGAAGGAGGGTTTTCTTATCGTGCAATAGCAGCTCGTATGGGGCGTAACAGCAGCACAGTGATGCGAGTGTGGAAGCAGTGGGTTCAAGAGAACCAGACAACTCGGAAATCCGGGAGTGGACGCCGAAAGGTGACGTCAGCACGGGATGATAGACACCTGGTCCGCATGGCGGTGACGGACCGTTTTGCTTCATCTGGACAGTTGGCAGAACGTTGGTGCACTGCTACAGGTGTATCATTGTGTGCTTCATCAATTCGTCGGCGTCTACTGCACCGTGGACTGCGTGCAAGAGTTCCTTTATACAGGATCCCCCTGACGCAAAACCATCATCGCCTGTGGCTACAATGGGCTCATGGACATAGAGACTGGCGTGCTGATTGGCAACAAGTGGTGTTTTCTGATGAATCCCGCTTTAATTTGGGGTACAGTGATGGCCGCATCCGTGTTAGACGCTATACCGGTGAACGCCACCTTCCGGAGTGCGTTATCCAACGTCATAGTGGACGAACCCCCAGCGTTATGGTCTGGGGTGCGATTGCGTATCATGGACGATCTCAGCTGCTACGAATTGTGGGTAATCTTAACAGCAACCGGTACATCAATGAAGTTCTGGAGCCCGAAGTTGTTCCCTTCCTTCAAGGCATTCCCGGAGCTGTATTTCAACAGGACAATGCCCGCCCACATATTGCCAGGAATGTTCAAGACTTCTTTTCATCACAACAGATACAGCTTCTTCCTTGGCCTGCCTATTCGCCGGATATGTCGCCGATTGAACATGTGTGGGATTTCGTTGGTCGGCGTCTCGCTCGTGATCCTCGTCCCATAGCTACTACAGATGAACTTTGGGGTCGCATACAAGCAATCTGGAATGCTCTTCCTCAGGCACACATTCAACATCTGTTTGATTCCATGCCACGTCGTATAGCATCACTTATTGCAGCGCGTGGTGGCTTCACCAAATACTGATTTTCGACATGTAATATTGTTTTTTTGCTTTGTAATTTTAATCGTTTATTTGTATCAACACAGGTCGTTTGTACATTAAATTTCATTCAATTCGGACGAGTCCTTCATGGTGTTGCAATTTTTACAAACATGAGTTCATAAATATTTTCTAAATGTGTGTGTATTGGCAATTTTTTCCAGCTTTACTATGCCCACAACTTTCTCCACCCCAAAATGGTTTTCTGCCACTTGCCGTTTGCAAGAGAAATATTGGTTCACATTGCGAGTTTTCATGCACTGATGGTTATCGCCTCTTCGGAAGCAAATTTCGGAGTTGCACAGCTGCAGGGGTTTGGACTGGGAAACAAACCAGATGTGGTAAGAATATTTCGCATTGTAAGTTTATCATGCTTAAACGCTTTACTTGTAAGCACCTACATAAATGTACTTGCGTATGCTAAACCTGAACCATCTTTGTTAAATTCCAAGATAGTTAAGTTGCTCGCCTCTTGTAAAATAATAGATGGTATGAATTAAGAGTGCGTTGAAGCGGATTTTAAGTATTAGTAAATTTTAAAAATTCATTTTGTAAGCTTGTTTCTGCATTTTATATTCATGTTGTTGCATGAGCTAGGTTTGAGTTTTCGCGTTATGTTGACCAGCTATAAGCTTACCGATGTTCAATTGTCACTTTTAACCTTCATTTCCATCTCACAAATGTCCTTCCAAGAAAGCTTTTGACATTAAAATGATAAATAGTATGATTTTGTATCATAGTGAGCACAAAAAGTATTTTTGCACACCTGCAGTACGTTGCATAAATGGGAGTGGGAAGCAAATACTGTAAAGTATTTTTAATCATTGAATTACTTTTACAATGAATATCCATATATGCGTTTATTTTTTAATAATCGAAAGAAATTATTTATAAAAAGCAAAAGCCTATTTTTCCATGCCAAAAAGGTATTTGCGCACCTATAAACGTTCTATTTTAAGGAACTTAAACATCATATCATACAAATTTACAATGAATTAAAAGTCCCGCACCTTTCAAAAGTAATATTATACGAACTTTGGGTCAGCAATTTAATTAGTTTCTTACTCCATAACTCCGAAAAGTATAAATTTTTCATTGCAACGTAGGAGATACATATATTATGCATAGAAAATTAGCTTGGATAACTATGTGAAAATCACCTTTCCATATCAGAAGTTAAGAATATACGATAGGCTTATTTACTGTTTTCAAAAGCATTTTTCTTGTTTTCTAATAGAGGAAGGTGGGGCTGCACAGCTTATGTCTGGGGGAGGCGATTTATTAAAACCGCCGCAAGAATACGTGCGGGTATAAAAGCAAACATTTCACACCAAATTCTTAATTAAATAACATTAAATACTAAGGCCGGCGATATTGCTTTTGCACCAAGCTACCAACAACCTAGGAATCTCCCTGCCTATGCCTGCTCTTAAACGTGTTTTCTCTTTCATTCGGTGTGACGCTTTATTTCACAAAACTAAACTTTTTGTTTTAAGTAAACATTAAAAAAAAAGCAGTCCCATGCTGGGGTTTGTACTTGCTACCCTATGCAGTGACTCACCTGGTGACGAAACTCGCCTCTAAGGTAAGGGGTTTCGTATTCGATTCCCTTTTCCTCAAAAGATAGTATCACCATTTTTTAAATTTTCATCCGTTTGACCAGCTGTAAATTTCATAAAATAGAACACAGTGTTCTAGACTTAATGCATATTTCTACACATTTTCACGGTGGATATGTTATTTTTAAATCTATTTATATGAAGGTCTTTCAAATTCGCATTTTTAAGCCCTCCTTTTACACTATTTTTTTTTTACCTTTTATATTAATGTAAATAAAGGGGGATTTTTTTCTGATGCCAGTTCCTAAACGTTTCCTCTTTCAATCGATGTGCCGCTACATTTCATAAAACGAATTTTCATTTTTTAGGCACAAAATTTAAAAAAAATGCCATGTCGGGATTTACACACGACCTTGGGTAGGGACCCGGTGAAGTAACTCTCTTCTCAGCCAAGGGGTTTTGTGTTCGAGTCCCTTTTACGCAGAAACCATTGCCACCACATTTTCTAGTTTCATTCGATTGACAAGGGGTAAATTGCATAAAATGGAACACATCTTTCTATACCTAATGCATATTTCTACGTATTTTTAATGTGGATATGACAATTTTATATCGATATGACAATTTTATATCGATTTTTGAAAGTCCCGCAAAATCACATTTTTGGACACTCTTTTCCCCCAAAATTTTTACGATGCAGTAGAGATAACGTATCTACTTATTGTGCCATTGACCCGGGTTTGATTTCAATGGGGTTGCTTATGCTAATCAAGGTTTAGTTTCCTAGGTAACCTATGTCCGTATTCCTAGAAAAACTGTAGATCCTAGTAAAGCATGACCGCTGTTGTCCTTGCGCCGTAAAATATGAACTTGAATGATCCTAATATTTCATGGTTCCTGCTGTCCTTGAAAGTCCTTGCATTTTTTTTGCAAAGTCTGGACACTTGAAAAGTACTTAAACATTTCCAAAAATGTGGTTGGTCTTTGAAAAGTCCTTGAATTTCTCCTAAAACGATTTTCAAATTTCGTCAAAATTAAAAAAAAGGGATATTTCCCTTATTTCCAATGTACTATGTAAGATCCTTGAAAAAAATATTTGGTCCTTGAAAAGTCCTTGAATTTCATCAGGACAAAAGAGAGGGGAACATGTATTTATGTTCGTGGAGATGTTCTCTACCAAGTACTGTCTTATATCATGTTCTTCACTGGCCTAGTGATTGTGAAATGGTTTTACCTAGCTGTGATCAATTTCCTACCTGCTGTGAAACTTATTAGTTTACAAAACGCATTTAAGTGTATGTTGTTTGTGGTATCTTGTAATTATTGTGAATAAATTTTCTTAATAGCTAAAACATGTCGTGGGCTGGCACCCAGAATAAATGGCCGACTATGGAACGAGTGCTGGCCAGGCGTGGACGGAAAGGCCTGTCACGTGATTTGCAATAAGGGTTTCACCCTGAATGGATCGCGTGATTACGTTACTTGCACCAAACACGGAACCTGGAATTCCCAGCTTCCATCATGCATACGTAAGACGCCATTTGATTAATAGTTTCACGTCTGATCTATGCCAATTATGCTAATTTAGCTATGAGGAATAATGCCCGCTAAAATTTAAAAAAAGTCGAAATGTATTACATTAATCATTAAATTATATCATAGAATGTTCATTAATTATGCTAAGCGTACTTTTACCACGCAATACGTTACAGAAGAACTAAAATCATTTCTGTCAGCGACGGTGAAGTTCGTTTAACTTACGATTTTTGACAGGCAACAATAATGGAGAAAGTTACTATGCCGTGAGCCCGATTCAAGCAAGCGACCAATGCTATAATTGATTAGGTGCAACGACGCGGTTATCTATTCCTAGCCAAGCTCGCTGTAGTTCTGGGATTGGTTCTCTAGGCCTTAAGTGGGTCGTGGGGAAAATATAGGTCTGCTGCCATGCGGTGACGTAGTGGTGACGCAAATCGTTCATTGTAAGGCTCCTAAAAAAGGAAGCTGGGGCATCCGCCATTTTAAACCCTAAGTTATGGTTGCAAATTGTATTTATTGGCGACATCTTAAAAGTTGCGCCAATGTTTACATTCGTCGGATAATCGCGGATTTTTGATTATTTTTATGCCAAAATAGCGATCATTGCGCCAATGCGTAAAACCTTTATCGCCAAGGTAAATGAAACCGGAAGTGTACAAGAAAATGGTGGCTTATGCGTCGGCCTATAATTTTAGAGGCTGTAATTTATTGCGCCATTGATACAGGCCGGATTTCTAGAATTGGTGATTGTTCAAAGTTTAACAACGGGGCGCTGTAAATGGTTTACTGAACTCTTGTTCCCGGTGGTATCGTTAAACATTTTTCTGCTTACTGTGGTACGCGGTATCGTTTCTTAGAAATGTCTCGGCATAGTATGACCTTGCTGTGCATGCGCTGTTAAAACAGAAACAAACCTAATTCACGCCACTCGAGCTTATATCGGTTGAAACCGAACTGTTCATATATATTGAAAATGTAACCCCGGAATAGGCTTTTTAAGTTTTTCCAGGTTTGGCTCCAAACGGTGCCAAAAAGAACACTTACCTATTAATTGCTGACTGCGGTAAGGGGGGTTGTTTCTCTAGGTTATAAGAGGTTCGGATTCCTTGAAAAACACTGTAGGCCCCGGAGCGGACTGACCACCGCTTTTCTTGCGCAGACTCTCACAACCACAAACAGGCGTGATTTGTCTTGCTTTTTGCACTAGTCCAGAAAGCCGAAGCTCCCTACGATGGAGTGGTGGTAACCCGTTCGTTTACTTTTCCGTTAATCCGAACTTTATTCTCGCGGTACCATAGAACACGCGACCTTTTCTGTCTACTGTAATCCGGGGTTTCATTCCTTCGACAGCAGGGGTTCGGATTCCATGTAATGTCTATTTACGAAAAAAAGTCCGATGGTATAGTAAGAAATATCTGGAGGGGGGGACGCCACAAACCGGCTAAACGCTTACAACGATATAGGATGCCAAGTTCGACACTCGTTTCTGGCGACCGCCAAAGGAAAGTTTTTGAGATTGGAGTCCTACTCTGCTGTAAGCGGCTAGCCAGTTTGTGACCTCACTTTCCGTTATTTCTAATTGTACCATCGGACTTTTTTTGTGAACAGATAGTATGTCCCCACGCAAAATGGCTTTGCTTACGTTGTAGAGCACAAAAACGAACAGAAAAACAACGGAAGATTATTGGTGCGAGTTCAGTTTTCAGACTGGTTGTTGTTTTTGTCGTTTCTTATGCGTCAAAGTCTAGCTGTAACATCTTCGCCTAGTGCGCCGTTATCCCGGGTTTGATCCCCAACGGTGCCATGAAATGAATGCTTACCGACTAACTGAGCATCTTCGTTCGAATTCCTCGGAAAGCTGTAGATCCAGTGGAGTTTCTAGGCTAAGGCTGGGAGAAGAACATGGCCCCTAAATACAACCGGATTTTATTACATATATTTGCGCCTATCATTGGCGCCGACGACATAAAAATATTGGGGGCGGGGGGACAATATACCAGTAGAAGGCATTTTGTTTGAAATTGAAGGGGGATATGGAACTCTAACGTCAACCTTGGGGGGGACGGGTCACTCTGTCCCCCCCGCTAACGGCGCCCGTGCACATAGGCAGGAATTTGTGCCCCAAATTTTTTTTTCTAGGACCACTGCTATGTAGATTTCGACGTAGCATGATCCATTCTGTCCTTGCTCCGTAAAACCCGAACGAAATGTGTGATCACAAATTAGTTTTGTTTCCAAATTGCATTTTTCTTTCGTTATAGGAATACGTTGTGCCGATTTGGTCCCGCCTGCCAATGGGAATTTCTATGGAAACTGTAAACCTGGAATATATGGCATGCCTTGCATTTTTACCTGCAATTACGGTTACGGGTTGAATGGGCCCGAGAATTCTGTTTGCACTGCGGATAAAGAATGGTCAAACAAGCCTCCCACATGCGAAAGTAATATTTTTGACTGTATAATAGGGGTGAAAGACGATAATTCAGTGAGATTAAAATTTCCAATCTCTTTAAAGTGAATCAGAATTTTAATTCATTCATTTCATAGAGGAATGATTTACGTTCAATAAACCAATGAAAGAGAATAGTGATTCCTAATGGAGGGGCCCTTCTGTGGTGAAGTGGTTGCGCGTTCCCCCAAGCGTGCAGTTTTCCTCGAGTTCGATTCCTAACTCTGCCAAAAAAATCTAACTGCTCCCAGTAGCCCGAAAGTTGGTTCCCTAGGCCTTATGAGGTACGGATTTTTCAGAAAAATGCAAGTCCCGGAGCAGCATTTCCCTTTTTGTCCTGGCGTCCTAAAACTCACGAATAAATGAAACTGTAACCAAAAAGAATTACCCAGGGGCTGCATTCGAACTAACGATTTTTGGGATTCCATCTTAATGCGTTGAGATCTAAACTCAATGGTGTATTAGCCTTAAGGTTTAGGGGTTAACTATTATTACGGATAGTAAAGCCACTTATTACAATGCTCCGTACGTAGTATTAATTAGCAAATACCGTTTCTCCGTGGGGTCTAAGTTCTTCTATCTCGAGTTACGCCAGTGGCTATATCACAGGGTACATCAATTTAGAAAACTTATTTTTTCCTACTTACGTTAGTCAAAATTTGGCGCAGTATAGCCCAGATGCTCTTGCGCCATAAAAATCCAAACAAATATGTGTCAAAAGAGGACTCTACATTTAATGAAGTTGAGCTGTAGAGCAATTGCTCATTGCCACTTTATATTTTTCATTTTGTATTCAAACAATATTTTTGTTTTGACTCTACTGTTCTAGCGCCATAAAAATGCAGCCAACCAACCGTTTTGACCCATTAGGGTCTAATGAAACTAATTCCTCCAAAACCATATTTCTTTAATTAGAGAGCCTTTTGACCACTGGCGTACGCAGGGGGTGTTGATGGGGGTTGTAACCCCCATTGCAATGAAATTTTGTATATTTAACATAGGAATATATGAGTTGTAACTCTGTACCCCCCCCCCATTGAGTCTATAACCCCACTTATAAATTTTCTGCGTACGTCTATGCTTTTAACAAATACCTACGATAAAAAGTTTTACCCATTACTGTACATCATGGCTTTGTGGTCAAGGCATTGGAATGAAAACTCAGAGATTGCTTGTTCGATTCCCGGCTGAGTACGTATAGTCTGTACGTGAATCTAAGTACGTCGAGTCCCTGAGTATGTCGAATTCCTTAGTATGTACGTGCATATCGTCTGAAAATAGCTTTCTCTTCAGATTCTAGATTTTAAATAAAAAAATATGGATTATGTCAGGAATTAATTCCCGCAATTATTTTCTCCACGACCATCATTCTTTAATTGTGGAGTTACACTGGCTTATGCAGGGAGGATTGATGGGGGTTTGTTACCCTCCACTGCAACGAAATGTTGTATATTTAACATAGGAATATATGAGTAGTAGCTCTGTAACTCCCCCCCCATTAAGCCTATAACCCCCTTACAAACTTTCTACGTACGCCTGTGGGGAGTTACCCCTTTGAGAGAATTCCTATTCTGCGGGAGGAAGTGATCATTCCTATTTGTTTTTATTCTATGTGTGACTGAATGATTCTAAAGAACAAAAACGAATATGAGGATAATTTATCCTATGAAGGAAGATAACGAAAGTGCGTATATTCACTAAAATAAATGAATTGTTTTTCCCGCTTCCCCAGATTTAAGCACGAAGTTATTGAGTCGATTTATGTGCATATGTTTACTTTCAATTTTTTGAGAAATGTTAGTTAGCTATGTTCGTAATTTTAAGGTATTTATTAATTTTTACACATTTTGTTTATTATTTTTAAACATGGCTATTTAATACTTAGAGCAATTGTGAAAAGTAATAATAGGAAAATATAATTTTTCCGGATAGTATCAAAGGCTGGTAGCTTCTGTGCACTGCTGAATCAGTACATACGCTGACTAGCTTTCTAGCAGGTTGGAATTTAATGGAAAATCTAACGCAAGAATTTGAGTTAGTTGTAGCTCCATCTCTAAATCTGGCATGCATATTTGTCATTTCATGCCGGGGCTATTTGCGCGAATGTTATATAATGTTTATTGCCACCCTTCTCATTTTCCCCCTGCGCACTTCCTCCTCCTATATAATGTTTACGCGTGAAAACGTCACTACTTCAAGAATTAGAAATCTATTGTGTTTATATAGGAATTGTATATATATATATGAGTCACGTGAAAACGGCAAAAAAATTGAAGGAGCCTTAAAGAGGAATGAATGCAAAAATATATCAGTGACTTTGCTAGTCCATCGGTGTACACCTTGCACATAACAAGCCCTGGATATTCTTTACTAACATATATTAGATAAATATTAAATTATATAATATCATATCAACATTAATCCTGTGCACAATATGATAAAACGAAGGTTTTTTATGACTAAATAATTGTTCAATTTCATGCGTTTCTCAGAAATTATTTGTGAGAGTGTACCATTAGAAAATGTTGCGAAGTTAGACGGCAACTGTCAGCCTGGTCTGCCCGACAAGTGGTGCAATGTCGATTGTGTTCCGAGCTTCAAAACAGTCAATCAACGCAATGTGACGTGTTTACTTTCGGGCAAATGGTCGCCCGAAATTCCGTTGTGCAAGCAAAGTGAGTGTAACTAACAGATAAGAGGAAAAGCGTGTTTCTTTTCAGTAAATTCTATCACTATTTAAGGATTTTTAAGCTTTTTCCTCATTTATTACTAAATATATTTTTTTAAAACTCATACTACATACGTGTAGACTAAATCGTAGACGGTGATCATTAACTGGCCGTTTCTTATCACAAAACTATGAAATGAATTGATCAATGAATGATTTTGGCTATCTCTAATTATTGTTAAATAACAGTTAACGATTTCTAAATAACAGTTACTAAACAAGTTATTAAGTTTCTAAATAATAGTTACTAAATGTCAGAAGTTACTAAACGACAGT
This sequence comes from Dysdera silvatica, assembly GCA_006491805.2. Classification (NCBI taxonomy): domain Eukaryota; kingdom Metazoa; phylum Arthropoda; class Arachnida; order Araneae; family Dysderidae; genus Dysdera; species Dysdera silvatica. Next base: position 32,656,289 of record QLNU02003225.1, on the reverse strand, counting down.
TATCAGTTACAAACAGGTACTATATAGGTTATTGACATTTGCTACTTAAGATGTATTAGACAAGTTATTTCATAAGAGATATCAAATGTAATTCAATATCTATGTGTATATAATAACAGTTATTGCATAAGAGACATTGAATAGCAGTGGCTAAAGACAGTAATAAACAAACACAGGAAAAAAACCTCACAGGAAATAAACAAAAACCATGCACCAGTGGCTTTCTGTGTTGACCATTTGGCAATTGTGTTATCCCTGAGAAGGGTAATAATATCTAATACCAAGAGATATTGAGGCCCTGCAGTGGTAACGTGTTCGCCTACCGTGCTGTTATCCCGAATTTGACCCTCAACTACGCCAAAAAAAAAGAAAACTTACCGACCAACTGCTCACCGTAGTTCAGGTTTGGTTTTCTAGGCTTCAAGAGGTTTGGATTCCTCGAAAAACTGTGTTTCTCGGCGCTGCATGACCCTCGTTAACTTTGCGCTATAAAACTCAAACAAGAGATTGAATAACATTTATATATTTTGTAAAACTTTTTTTTTCAATCGATGGGATGTGTTCTGTTTTTTTCTCCAGTTCATTTTTTTGGGATCACCACTGAAATGATCAGTCCTTCTATAAATACATTAGATGAAACTTATGACAGAGTAAAATAAAAAAAATATTAAATATGGGTTTTTTTTCTTGCAATGTGTATCTAAAAAATACCAAATGTCTATGCTTATTTAACCTTTTGCACTCCACTGGCTCCGCTGGAGCGACATTCAGTATATGGCTTTGAATTCCTTTGGCTAAATAGCCTGGAGTGCAAAGGGTTAAATGTAGCCACAATGTACTGTTCCGCATTTTGTATAATATTTTTATCTTCATTAAGAATCTAAAGAATTTAAATATTAGTTGTATTTTACTTTAATGAAACTTAGATTTATTCATGGATGGACTAGGTCCTCTTAAAGGGCTCATATCTTGGAGTTTAGGAGGAAGCGAGTCCAATTTTCCTCAGGCTACTAAAAAAATTGCGGACTATCGCCCATGAGGGCGCACCGGCCCATGTGCCTAGTTTACCCATGGATTTATTGTCAGTGGTAAAAGGCATTCTCAAAAGAGAAAGAAGCTGTTGATGTATTAATTCTTTTTAATACTACTAGATGTCGCCACTACAAAACAAGAGATCTATCTAATATTACTTTCATTATCTAGACACTACTTTTATTATTAGACTACTTTTATTATTAAGATACATCTAATATTACTTCCAAAGTTTCAGAGATGACATTACCTCAAATAAGTTCGAATAGAAAGTAATGCTTCGTATTTAAAAACACAATACACACACACACACACACACACTTTTTGTATAACTCTGCTTCTCTTTCTCTCTCTCTCCGAAATTTAATTTTGCAATTTTTTTGGCAGATTCTTTTTGAAAGATATTATTACCCTTCACAGGGATAACACAATTGCCAAATAATGGTCAACACACAATTCACCCGAGCGAGATTTTTGTAAGCTTTACGTAGGGGATTTTTTATTACAAATAAATTTGACACCCACATATTAGTAACTCAAATTAGAGCTATTTTTGTTTAGGAGAAAAAGAGACGCCGTCCCCATCCCGGATTCGAACCAGGGCGTTGAAGATGAAAGAAAAGACGCCGTCCGGGATGAGGACGGTGTCTCTTTTTCTCCTAAACAAAAATAGCTCTAGTTTGAGCTACTAATACGTGGGTGTCAAATTTATTTGTAATAAAAAAATCCCCCACGAAAAACTCACAAAAATCTCGCCCCGGTGGCTTTGTGTGTTGACCAATATTTGGCAATTGTGTTATCCCTGTGAAGGGTAATAATATCTTACAACTTAATATACGGAGAAAAAAGCGTTTGTTCTTGTTCTCATTCGTCTAGTAGGTCAAGACACCGCGGGCTGACCCTGGTTCGAATCCGGGATGAGGACGGCGTCTCTTTTTCTCCCAAACAAAAATAGCTCTAGTTTGAGCTACTAATACGTGGGTGTCAAATTTATTTGTAATAAAATTCTTTTTTTATTTGTATTGTTATCGTACTTCTACCTTCAGGTTTGATGGTATGTCGACATGGGAATACGTATTTTTGTTGCACTGTAGATTCCGGTATTGCAAACTTTTGTTGTTTTTCTGTTGTAAAAACAAAAATTTTGTTTTGTTGCGTACCCTTTTTTTTTTTCAATTTGCTTTTTTAATTATGTATATGTTTATAATCCCGTTCTCCTTCCTCTCTCATACGCAAGTCATTGCATGATTGAACCCTGAAAATAAATCGTTTGGATTTAAGGATATATTACATGTAAAAGATTTATTTGCGAGCTTTCCTAAGTAGCATTGCACGTACAGAATGCTAGAAAAATGGTAAGGAGCAGGTGCGCCCTCATGGGCAATAGGACTTGCGCCCTCATGGGCTATAGGACTCGCGCCCTCATGGGCTTTAGGAGTCGCGCCTGCCGATAATCCAAGGTATGAGCTCTTTAAGAGCACTCGGTCAGCCCCTGGTAAGGGGTGTTAGAGAGGCTGAAGCTTTTCCCACAATCCTACAATGCTACTGCGAGAAGGATAAATGAACAGGCAACTGACGTTGGGCGCATGCGCGGTAAATCTACGCAAACTTCATCCAAATATCAAATCAATTGGAAATTCTGCGCTCAAGATGTATAGCTCCTTCACGAAAAGTTGTCCGATGGTGCCGTTAGAAAATAAGGGGAGCTGACGTCACAAAGGGCATAGCCGATTCCAGCAGAGGGAAGGGTGTCATTTCAGAACTGTTTTTTAGTGAACGTTTGTCTGCGCCAACAACCAGTTCTGAAATGACGTCCTCCCCTCTGCTGTAATCGGCTAGGCCGTTTGTGATGTCAACTCCCGTTATTTCTAACGGTACCATCGGACTACTTTTCGTGAACGAACTATACAATTCGATGTTCAGGAGATGCACTTCCAAACCTATTACACCAGTTTGACTTGAACTTCACATTCAGTTGTGTCCCGTTGGAATTCCCTTACGTTTAACCTAATATCGAGTAGCTACTATAATTAGCGCATAAAATAGGGTAGTAATAAAAAGTAAAATTTTTAGTCTTTGAGAAGAATTCTGTAGTATAGTTCTCCGCTAAAGTAAAGTTAAGAGCCTTGCCGTGATAATGCGTTAACCTAGCCTACCGTCACCCCGAGTTTCGACTCCCAAAGTCATTCAACAAAAGTTTACTGACTTCTGACTGTAGTTCGCTGGTTGGTTCCCTAGTTCTTAAGAGGTTCTGTGTTTTTCGGAAAATAGCCGAAGATTCTTAAAAATACAAAACTCAGCTAGAATAATAGCTGGGATACCTGATTTGTATCCAGCTGAGTTTCTGGAACTAATACACATAGTTAACCCAGAAAAGAGTGCCTCGTATTAAGGACGAATGCTGGAGCAAGGATTGATTCCCGAAATCTGTGTCTCGTCACTTGCAATTAATCACTAGTACAAGTGTGGACGAGTGATGAGGGATTTTCTTCTTTGCAATTACGGACTCGAGTATGTGTTAGTGCGATAAAAAAAAAACTTTTGTCAATCGGCTACGTTTTCTTATCTTTATTCAAGCATCATGAAAACTGGCTTTAAACACTTTTCAAATATCCCTTATACTGAATCTGGGATTATCGACTCTCAAGGAAATGGCAATTGAAAAATACTTTCCATCAGGGCCCTTCAGAGAAAATGCGAGGCAACCAATATTTTGTTCAAAATTGACATATATACATACACATCTACAATATATTGAGTTACCATGTTGAGGCCTTTAATATTTCAAGGCCCGAGAAAACAGCCCGTCCTGCCCCCCCTCCCCCCAAGAGGCCCTGCTTTTGATTATAATACGTAAGCACAATGTAGGCTTATTTAAATTCCTACATTTGATTTTAAAGTTAACTGAGTACAAGTGTTTAAATGAAGTTATGCATAGTTTTTGGTAGATAATAATTCACTTACTGATGATGATGGGAGATAAGACTGTGCAAACAGCCTATCAAAATAACGAAACAAAGAATTGCATGCCTACGAAATTTAGTTAACTTGTAAACGTTTTTCGATAAACCTTAACACTATCTTATCAGTAAGATCCGATTGCACAATGAGCTTTTTTTGAAGTGATAGTGTAAAAATAGACGTTATTAACAGTGGCTGAGGTTATGGTGCCATCTGGTGTTGAAAAAATGTTACCGGAGAGCGAAAAGTAAAACATTAATGTAGAAAATTAAAGATGATAAATTGAGATCACGCAGAGTGAATTTTAAATAAGGAGGCATCGTTCACGAAGCCTTCGAGGTTCTGGAAGAGTAAAAAAAAAAGGATTCGCGAAGAAATTAAGTCCTAATGGTGACCTCTGTATGAAAGTGATGTTAACCTTACTAAATTGGACTTGTTTATAGTTCAAAGTTAAACTGTGGTGCGCTACGGATGATTTGGTGCAGGGGTCCTCAACCCGCGGGCCACTTGCAGTCCGTCGACATGTTTTATGCTGCCCGCCGGCTCATGAAAAAATGCAAATTGTTTCATTCAAAAATAACGCCCAATGCTCTCTCTGAATATTAAATTTATGTATTTTATTCTGTTCACATTTTCACATTTTATAATAAATATCTTAAAACGCTAGAGAACTAAACCAACATGCAGTCTTCCTTCAATCATGTTTCGCTTTCCTAGCGTATATGGGCATTAGGGGTAATTTTAGTGTTTTAAAGAGTCACAACGAATTAAAATTATATTAAATAAAAATTACATAAATATGTGTATATACATATAAAAATAATATAATTAATTTAATAATTAAATTTATAATAATTATATAAAAATATAATAAATAATTAAATTAATTAAAAAGAAAGTTCAACTTATCTAAATAAATCGGTAAGAACATCTTCCCAACCATCCGACTGCATGCTCTGAAAGTAATGTTACTATTCGGTAGTATATATAAACGCATAGGCTTATGCAGAAAGTTAATAAGGGTGTTAAAGGCTTATAGTGGGGTGGGAGGTTATAGAGCTGCAGCTCCATATATTCATATACATATACAGGGTGTCTCAGCACCAGGGTTGCAAACATCGAGGAGGGGTAGGGTACACCTAGACGAACAATATTTGTCATAGAACCTAGGGTCGCAAACCACTCACAGTACTAGTTCTAAAACCGTCCAGCATGCACAAATAGTGACAACCAGTGCATGAGAAGCGCAAAATGCGATGTCCTAATCATCTATGCACTTGAGCAGCTGACCTGAGTTTTATCTGGCGCTTTCCTGGTTTTCACTATTTGTACACGCTGGACTGTTTTAGAACTAGCGCTGCGAGTGGTTTGCGATCCTAGGTTCTATGACAAATATTGTTCGTCTAAGTGTACCTTACCCCTCCTAGATGTTTGTAACCCTGGTGCTGAGACACCCTGTATATATAATTTCATCTCAATGGGGGTTACAACCCACCTCTGCGTACACTAGTGTGTCTACAAACAACGCTTTTCAAGAATAAATTTGATAAAATCAAAAGTGAAGACCAGTATAACTAATGTCCGGATTGAAAACACTCAAGGTTGCAATATTAAAAATAAGACCTGATATTGACAAGTTCGTTAAAAATACGTAGTGATAAGAATTTCACTAAAATGTTTAATTTTGCTTTATATATTAATAACTGAAAGCTCTGTAAACGTTTTTTTTGTTGTTGTTGCTTCCATACGTATTTTATATTGTAATATACGCTGAAGTGCCAGAAAAACTGGTACAGGCGTGCGTATGCAAATAACGGAGCTTTGCAACCAATCAGCGTAACGCGATGCGGTCGGCAGCGCCTATATAAGACAAGAGATGTCTGGCAAAGCTGTTAGATCGGTTCTTGCCGCTACAATGGCAGGTTATCAAGATTTAAGTGATTTTGAACGTGGCGTTATAGTCGGCACAAGAGAGATGGGACATAGCATCTCCGAGATAGCGACAAAATTTGGATTTTCGCGTACGACCATTTCACGGGTATACCGTGAATATCAGGAATCCGGTAAAACATCAAATCTCCGACAGCGGTGCGGCCGGAAAAAGACCTTGAAAGAACGGGACCTTCGACGACTGACGAGAATCGTTAAACGAGATAGACGTGCAACACTTCCTCAAATTGCCGCGGATTTCAATGCTGGGGCATCAACAAGTGTCAGCGTGCGAACTGTTCAACGAACCATCATTGATATGGGCTTTCGGAGCCGAAGGTCCACTCGTGTACCATTGTTGACTGCACGGCACAAAGCTTTACGCCTCGTCTGGGTCCGCCAACACCGCCATTGGACTGTTGATGACTGGAAACACGTTGCCTGGTCTGACGAGTCTCGTTTCCAATTGCATCAGGCGGATGGACGTGTACGGGTATGGAGACAACCTCATGAATCCATGGACCCTACATGTCAACAGGGGACTGTTCAAGCTGGTGGAGCTTCTGTGATGGTATGGGGCGTGTGCAGTTGGCGTGATATGGGACCCCTGATACGTCTAGAGACAACTCTGACAGGTGACAGGTACGTAAGCATAAATACTTCGGGAGGGTACGCAAAACCAACATAGGAACTTAAGAAACACCGGCAACGACGGTGGATCCGGGAAGCGCCCCCGGGATCCACTTTTGCTCAATACTAATATTGCTGTTATACAGTAGTGCTACCCGTGAGCTAGCAAGAATATGCAAAATTGGCTCTTGGACTGAAAACGGTTGGACACCCCTGATTTAATGGGTTCCTATTCCTAATGATGTCGCCAAACACGGTTCATTTTTCTGCACATCATAGTCCGGTGCGTGTGTTTATTTTGGTAGAAGCGTTTCAAATTCCTCGGAAAACTGTAGATCTCTGCAGTGGCGGACTGGATTCTCTCAAAGGGTGCATACTTTTTGATTATCTGAGGGGCGGACTGGATTCTCTCAAAGGGTGCATACTTTTGATTATCTGAGGGCGCGAGTCCTATAATCCATGGGGGAGCACCGGTCCAGTCTACCACTAGGTCCCTGAGCAGATTGACTTTCGCTGTTTTTGTGCTCTAGAAACACAACAGAATTTAATATCCTGCTACAGAATGGTTAATCCAACGTATTCGTTCAGTCATTCATTACAGGTACTGTTGAATATTAAAATATTAAGCGAGAAATGTCTAATTGTATTCATGTAAATATTGTTCGTCAATCGTAGATGTACTACGACAGATAAACAACTTTGTTATCGTAACTTTTTTAAAAAATATATATTTCTGAATGTAAGCTTTCCTTTAATTTTCAGGAACTGAGTGTCCACCGCTTGACCCTCCGGAGAATGGCTTTCTGGATGAAGCGTGCACATTTGGTCTCAACTCTGCTTGCCATCAAATTTGCTATCCAGACTATGTTGCCATAGGAACGCCTTTTCTCAAGTGTTTACCTTCTGGAGTTTGGGATGGAGTTCCACGAAAATGTATTCATAAAAGTCAATACACTGAGGATTACGTAAAGAACGACATACTGTCGATTGACGAAACGTTTGTTTAATACACTTTACGTTTAAATTAATTTTAAGTTTGCTGTTGACATTATTTGTTGTTAAACGGTTTTTAACAATTTACTAATTTATGAAAATAAATTATAATATTGAAGCTACAGTTTTATTACTGTTTATTGATTCAATAACTTCAAGGTTTCCTTTTGAAAATACAATGTAATAACATATGGGTCATCTTACTTTTAATGAGGATTACCTTTTTCATTATAATGTCATGATGATAATATGCCCGCAACTTTTTATATGTTGTATTAATGGACTAAAACATGGACTTGTACATGCTTCATAAATGGCCTTTCTAAAAACTAGCGGCACGGGGAGATCTTTGCAAGAATACCGTCTTTCGTCAGTCTTAGGAGGGGAAAGATTAAGAGCTATGTAACTGGACGTATGCGCCATTGTTTTTTCTGGGTGAGTTTTCACTATTTTTCAATATGGTGTTTCGATAATTAATGTTGACGTAAACACAAGACTTTCAGCTGACAAATTGTTTAAATTACTTAGTTTGGATATTAAAAGTGTAGTTTATGTATATAGATTATGTGCCCTAAGCAAGCGAGGTTACAACCTTGAATTCGAACATTATAAAAATTCAATCAGAACAGAATTATGTATTTTAGTTATTTATTGAATAAATATAACACAGTAATAACACAGTTCTCGACTCGTGTTATGTAACAGGTAAGATGGATAGTATCGTATTAAATTATTACCCGGATGATTACTACCTACTTTAACATTGTGAAAACAATGTAATGAAAAGTTGAATATACAAGTACAAGGTATAATCTATACCAGTTCTAAAACTTTTTCAACCGCGACCGTTTGCGTACGCAAGGGCGGGGGTTTATGGGGGTCATGATTCTCCCTCCATTGTGCGATGTAAGTTCACATGTGGAGTTGTAGTTCTGTAACCCACCCTTGTGAACTTCCTGTGTACGCCAATGACCGCGACTCACATATTTTTAATAATTACGAGCGATACAATGTTTTTATTTTAATACTTTTTACTTCTGCATATACTACTATCATGGGCGCCTGGAGAGGGTGCAAGGGGTTCACTTGCACCCCCTTGGTTTATGAAAAAAGGGAGGAAAAGGACAGAATCCACAAGAAACTGTAGTCCAACAACATTATTCAATTGGAATTTTTTTCGGATGCCCCCCCTGTATATAATTCTGGGGGGCGCTCACGACCATTACATATGTGTACCACAGCTGTCCCCCAGCTGCCGAGAGTACCAGCTTTCGACATCGTCGTTTGGAAAGAAGCCCTCCAGGTAGGGATCACTCGGTAGATGGGAGGGTGTGACAAAACGAGTACCGCCTTAGCAGAGGACTTCGGCTTTGGTGACTGAAGTCACCTTCGGAATCTTTGTTAAATTATAGATCCAGCTTACCAACACGTCTGGACAACGGGGTGAGCTTAAGATTGATTTCTCTGTACATCTTTCACTCTACTTACGTATATGTGTGATAACAGAGAAACCTCCATCCTGCAGTAGATTGAAAATGGTTGATTATGATGATGATGATGTGTATCATGTATGCCTATAGTATGGTATATATATACAGTAGAACTCACCGATTTACCGACCTTCGCTTAATCGAAATATGGGTTAACCCGAATGACCTGCACTTTTTTTTATTCCTTTTGGTCAATGCTAATTGTTTTCGACAAAACTTTCACAGTTGTTCTAGATTTGTATCTAGTCTTGTCTGGTTTTAAAAGAGGAACTAGAGGAACTTAATGAAGATCGTGTATAAGAGTGTCTCTCTCCTGGGTGGCCGTAATCACCCTCTTTCCTCTCCCTAGGACCGACCTTTAACGGAGCAGAGTTTAGGAACCATTGATCTGTGCTATTTTCCCCAACTGTTTTACAGTAAAACCTGTGTACTGGGGGTGGGGGATGACGTTCCAGTCACCGGTTATTGGAACCTGTTACGTGATTGGAACAGGAACGTTGGAACAGGTTATTCAAAAATAACAGTTTGGTCCATCACTAATATACTGGCAAGATTGGAAGAACTGTTTATACACGTAAAACAAAACATCGTGCTGTGGAGAAAGGTGAGATGACTAATCTTCTGGCAGAACATGCCTGGGAGAAAGGTCATGTTCCTGATTGGAAAAGTACAAAAGTTCTTCATAAAAATGTAACTTCTCGCTATTGTAGACTTTTTCTGGAGTCTTGGGAGACTTTTCGAATGCGAAGTAAGGCGATGAACATCGCAAAATCGATGCCTGAACCTTACCGCATTTTTGCTAGGAGATGGGGGAAAACCAGTTTCAGACGGAGGTGGGGGGAGGGATTACCAAGTGGGGAACAGTTCTTAGAAAATCCAGATTCAGACAGGGGGGAAAACCCGAGTGCGGGATAGCTTTGGGGAAAACCAAAGTTGGGGTATAAATACCGAACACCTACACTTCCTTGACACTTTCGCTTGATGAAGGGAACAGTAGTTCTCGAAACGTTGCGAATATTTTTGCAGATGGTAAATATCTTTTACCTTCTTCATTTGTATTTCGTATATTCCGACCAGTGTCAAATTTTACTAGTTAAATAAACTACTTAATGGACTATAAAGCCATTCAAAAAGATATATATCACGGTGAATACCGGATCGAATATACTACTTCCGGTAAAGAATAAAATGTTGGGTCGTGATGAATGAGCAGGTGGTGAATTGCTTAGCAATTTCCGTTTAAATGATAAAATTTTTTAAGGTAAATGCTTGTTATTAACAACGCTAATTATTTATATAAATCGAACACTACGCAGATTAAATCAAACAACAATATCAATCAACGTTTATTGGCGTAGTGATACCAACGCCGATGGTATGGCGTGATTAGATGGTGAAACGTTCGAAAGAAAATAAATATTTCTGCCTTCGGTGGGACCTGAACCCACGACCTTCCACTATTCTTAAATATATAAATACCTTGGGTTTGTTTCAAAACGCGATACGCTCAATAAGCACAGAGAGAGTATAGCTAAGGTTCAGAAAAAAAAAATGTAAAAAAAAATTAAATGTAATTTATTAAACGTTAATTATTGCATGATTCACAATGCCTTTTCTGTTTAATTTTGCGTGTGATATATGTTGATTTCATAGATGCAAACCAAATGTGTGCAAAATGTACTATTTCCACTGACCTCAGTGTAATAAGTTATTGCTTAAATTACGGTATTACAGTCCGGGGTTTGGTTCCCTAGGCCATAAGAGGTTCGGATTCCTCGGAAAACAGTAGGTCCCGGCGCAGCATGACCATTGTAGTCTTTGAGCCGTAAAACCACAAACAAACATTACGGTATTGCGTTCATTTTTACTAACTAGTCCTGGTGGCGACAATTGCTGCACTTATCTAATTTTATTAAGTAAATTATATTTGTTTAAAAATTCAAGCACATATTATTTACTTCTACCTTTTTAAGAAAAACTTATTTTTTTTTTTGTACACGAATTTAGAGCTGAAGCGCGAAATAATTTAGAATTGGTTTGAAAATAGGGTTATGATTAAAATAGAATTCACCATTTGTTTTTCCAGAATTTTCAAATACATGAAATAGTTACCAGAAGCAAAAAGCTCAATTCAGCATTCGGACAACCTATAGAATTTTCACCGTCGATGACCCCCTCGAAAGCCGATGTTTTCCAACATTACTTGTATATCAGAAAACGTGAAGAACTCACAAATGCTTCCGGAATAGCAAAAATGTGCAGACTGTCTGAGATAAGTTTTCTTTTGCACCTTACTTTCAGTTGTGGCCATAAACATTTATATAAAATGTAAATTAGCATACGGTACAGGTTTGTTGCAAAGCAATTAGCGGCAAGATTACCAGGCAAAATACATTATGCAAGATATAGCTAATAGGATCCTTCGGTTATATGTTTCGGTAAAAACCCATCTAGAAATATTACACCTTGTCAAAATCATCATGCAAGTTTATACGAAAATTTGGTTTTGTATTAAATCACATTCAAAGATATACGGTCCTATTGTTGCTTTCTTTAAATTTTTTAGTTTCCGTTTGCAGGTAATCATTTCTTGGAATTTTTTTTAGTTCCGAGTTAAGTATATGCGAAAGGCGAGGAAAAGTGCACGTGAGTTGCAATCTAACGGCAATGTTGCCAGATGGCAAGATTAAAAAATCTCAACTTCATACAAAATAATAATTAAATTAATATAACTATAATTTAGTTAAACAATATCCTATAATAATTTCATTTATTCAAACAACCTATACCAGCGGTCCTTCAACTGTGGTTCGCGGGGCTCTATAAAGGAGTCTACGAGACCCTCCCAATTTTCCACAAAGGTTTGGAAAAATACTAAAACAAGAGCATTTACTCTTTAATGCTAAGAATAAATTATGAGGGGACGAAAAATTCTTTCCTTAAATAGTGAAAATTAGTGATGAAACACTAGAAATAAATATGTATGATGCAAATTCTGGGCTTTAAACTTTGAGTTAATTCTTGGGGGTCTGCGAGGGTGAGTGAACTCTGAAGGGGGTCCACGGTCTAGGAAAGTTAAAGAACGGCTGTCCAATACTATATGACAAGTAAGCTTCATAAAATAGGGATGTAAACATGGGCGGACTTGGTCCTCTCATAACGCGCATACAGTGGATTATCGGAGAGCGCAACTCCTATCGCCCATGAGGGCGCACTGGCCCGGTTGGCCGGCGGCTCAGTCCACCCCTGCATGTAAAACATGCTTAATTTAGTGCTTAAAGACAAACAAATTGATTTTAACAAAAATTTGATCTCAAAAATAGGTGGAACCGCTAACGTTTATCGCAGTAGTCCGTGGTTGAAAGTCTGCAAACCTGGCAACAGTGATTTGTTTACAAACATTCGTCAGCAATCTCGTTTTGCCAAAACCATCAGTGTTATTACGAAAATGAAATGCTGGACTACAGAATTTTTACAAACCAATAAATTTCGTCACGCGTTTTGGATTCTAACGTGGGAATTTGAATTATCATCGAGGAAGGATGGTGCGTTGTTTTCCGAGGGCTGGGAGGGACATTTGGGCAAAAGGGCGGAAAAATTGAAGGGCATGGCACTTAATAGGTTCAGCAGGGCATTGCGCCCTTCTATTTCGCTTTAGATGAAATACTAATGCACTTAAAGATTTGGGCAAAGAACCTAGAGAAATTATGGAAATGTCACTGAAAAATAACTCTTATTTTGCTCATCCTGGGAATATTCTATCTATGCTGATAAATGCTAAAAGGCAGGTTATAGATAAAGCAATTCAGGGAGTTATTCAAGCTAAAAATATGATCTCCGGTGATATAAAAAACTTTGAATTTGCCCAAACCCCTCAATTTTGATGCAAAGGATTATGTTAATATGCTTGATTGGAACAAGGAAATGGTTACGTCTCCTCCACTTCTAAAGAATTTTACAAATGAAAATGTACTTCAAGCTCAAACCGGACTACTACTGATTATCTCCCTTCCTTGTCATAGCCAAGGTATAGAACATGCTATATATTGACTCAAGCAACAAGAGAGAGAGAGAGAGAGAGAGAGAATAGGTTACGGAAACAGGCATAAATTCATTCTAAATGCGCAGGAATGACAAAAAATTACCTCTACTTAATTGGAAAAGTCAATGGTGTTTAAACTAAACGTTCATTTGACCAATCTTTAATTTACAATTAATAACTACTTTTATTTTCTTTAACGAAAGAGACCTGCAGCCCGTACGAGTACTTCTGGGGGGGCGCAGAAGAATTATCACCTTTTCAAAGCTGTCGGAAATTTTAGTGAATGTACAGGATACCGAAACGCTATAAAAATAATTGACACAGCTCGACAATCAGTAATGAGTACCTTATTTTAAAATGTGACTGTAAAACTTTTGAAAGTAAATGCATAGCAGGTTCGGGCAAATCAAATTTTTAAACAGCTAGGGAGGATCGAACCCTCCGCCCATATGGGTGCCTGTGACCTGCCGTCAGGACCAGTTTTGCTGAAGGTGCAACACGTGCACGGGGCGACTAATTTTGAAAGAAAACGAAACTGGCCGAGACTAGGAAATTTTAGAGGGGACAGCGGCAAAGTTCCTAGGGCTGGCCCTGTCTGCAGTTAATTTTTCTTCAGACGAGAGAGAGAGGGGAAAAGCGTATGCAAGTATAAAATTGTTCGAATATTGGGCAAAGTATTTCATTCTTATTACTGAACAGTTTCCAATATAAAGTTACAATATAAATTTCAAATAGGTGAATGGGGGAGGCTTGTGTGAGGGGTAAGGGCGTCGCACACATTTTAAACTTTAAGATCAAAATGAACTCCGAGCAATAAGTGGAATCAGGTTGCCAAATTTCGACCCACCCCCCATACTGTATATATAACGATACTCTCTACAATGGTATTTTCCTCTAGTCCCATCGGATATAGAGTGTATAATGTTCAACCTTGTCTATAATGACAATTTTTCCCCAGTCTCTCGAGTACTGCTGTATAAAATTTGTACTGTATTTATGACCGTTTGCACTTTAAATTTTATGTCTATGACAAAAAGAAAGTATGTAGTCTGTGAATAACATGAGTAATGAGTAAGATGTAAGTAATAAATAAGGTGAGAATAAGTAAGTAAAGCGAATGGGGGCTCCAGCCCCTCTTAAA
>QLNU02003225.1:32626410-32638375 GCA_006491805.2 Dysdera silvatica | reverse complement strand
GTATTTTTTTTTATTTATTCTTTTTTTCTTCTTCCTTAGCCCAACAACGTTTGCTTATATATTAACTTAATATTCATTAGTTTAATTGGAACGGCAAGTATTACTTATTACATCCAGACACACATGATGTTATTTATTAAAAAATGTAATTCTAAAAAAGTGTTGAAAAAAATAGCGTCTTTAAAATACTACTGTAACATCTGCATAATCCTAAATACCGAGTAATTAGAATCATGTCCCGAGAACGTATATGTTTGCGAGAAAATATTTTTCAGGAGATCACCATCAATATAATTAGTGTGTGTAGGACGAGAGGCAGCAATTCTTCTTCTTAGCAGTTAGGAACACATGCGTGATTATTGTAAATGAATTTGGCTGATCATACATATTATATAAAAATATATTATATAAAAATATATAAATATTTCAGAAATTAGTTTTATCCTTTAAGAAGAGTTTTAAATGGGAGAGAAATATACGTTCATTATAATTATATTTCTGTTTTACAATACAGTAACTAAATTTTCCAGTATGTTTAAATGAGCTTTAAAAATGATAAACCTAAATTTTACCAAATCAGAAAAAGTATGCTAAATTTTTAAAAATTTGCCTCAGGTAAAGACTATTTAGTTACTCTCACGTTTAAATCAATTAATCAAATTTTATTTATACAAACCACATTTAATGACCTAGTAGTAATATTATTATATATAATTATATATAGTTATTATAGGGAGATGACATATATATGCTGAACGTAGTTTCTCTTTTATTTGATTTGATTAAACGTCTCTGAAAACAAAATATAGTGAGTGAGTGAGTAAATATATATTATACTATATTGCAACATTTAAATGATTAACAGATTAATGGAATTTACTATAATTCACCAAGCTATTTGGAATGTAGCGTGAGGTTCATGCTTTCTAAAATTTAATCATATTTATATATTTTTGCGCTTTTCACATCCATCTAGTTCAGGCTGTAACCTTATCATAAAATGAATCTAATGCAATTGAATATAATATAACCGTACAATGACTCATCCCCACATAATACACGTATGGGCAATGAACTAAAAACATGGTATTAATAAAAAGCATGTGAAAATTTTGAAATTGCAACCAGGAAATTCTCACATATCGCATTTTATACGTGTCAAGATGCGTACCCGGGAATTGAGTATCAAAATTTCACCGTGTGAAAACATTTCCCAACATTTCCTAACGGGGAAAATCCACTAGTATCCAGCTGTTCTGACATTTGAACACACAGAACTAGCCATTTAATGGTCAAGTTCTATTCCCGTTGATGCGCTGATTATTGTCTATTTACAATGACAATTTCACCCTGAACTTACATGGGTGGCATCACTTTCACCGCTGCTTTTGGAATTGAGGACAGTGAAACTTGTCTTCCTGGTGTGTCACATTCGCTGATTTTTTATCACGAAATAGTTTAGGAAGGTGTATCTCCTCATTCACATATGAGGGGGGGGGATCGCATCCCCCCCTACTCATTGCCGTTGAAACCGCAGTGACATAAAATCTGCCTTTATCATAGCTGTCTGATTTAAATAACCAAATAAAAAGCTGGACAGGTTTATCCTTTATTCCACTCTTCGCCTTTTCCTTTTAAGCGCAGTTAAAGAGCGGTTAAACTGCGGATTTGGTTTTAGCTGCTGGGGCTTATTCTGGTGGGATAATGTTTTCTGTGAGTTTAGGAAATTTCTTGTGCCAAGTAATTTTTCTACT
This sequence comes from Dysdera silvatica, assembly GCA_006491805.2. Classification (NCBI taxonomy): domain Eukaryota; kingdom Metazoa; phylum Arthropoda; class Arachnida; order Araneae; family Dysderidae; genus Dysdera; species Dysdera silvatica. The sequence continues at coordinate 32,636,621 of QLNU02003225.1, read as the reverse complement.
TTTTGGTAAGTAGGCAGATTTAGAAGCCTCATATGTCCAAACTTAAATACAACATTTATAATGGTGTGAAGATTCAATTCCTTATATTCTAATATTTGTAAATGTTAGAGCTTATAACGTTTGCTTAAAGTTTTTGTCCAGAAGCGGCAAATAAACTTTCCTTTAATTTACATAAATTTCCATCGTCAAAATTTAAAGAAAAACGATTTTCCATTAGCAAATGAATAATTTTAGACCACTTAAAATGATGGCCCAATTGAATGATAAATATATATAAAAGCAATATAATTACAATTATATCTTTGCTAAATGTTTTCATTAGAATAGAGAAAAGAAATAATATGTGCATAATAATTGTATAATATTTTATAGGCGAAATAATTTTATAATATTTTTGTAAATTTCATAACATTTTGTAATGAAATGACTTTATATTTTATGTAAAGTAATTGTAATATATGTATATTATTTTATTAAGCGGATGAAAATAATTATATATTGTTTGCATACTTTAAAGGACATTAAGTTCACTGGAAAGCTATTTACGGACTAATAATCTTTTGATAATTCTGTTTTTATTTATACTTTTCTTATACTTTTACTTCTTATAAATACTTTTCATGTGCCAAAATATAATTACCTGGTATTTTCTTGCAATTTGATATAAGTGTCAAAATTTATCAATGGACCTAGTTTCTTAATTTTTAACAAATTTGCAGCAAATTTTTTACGTGTAAGTTCCGTAATAGAACTGCATCTTTGTAGAAATATATAAAATAAAGGCATATAAATCAAATTTATAATAAATGCATTTTATATCAATTGTTGTTTTTATTAATATGTCATGCTTTTGATAAAAACTAGAACTGATATTTGTTAGCTTAATATTATATGCTTAGATTTATTAGATTTCACTGCTCGGACGGTACATTTTATTAAGAAATGTTATATGTACTTAATAATTAGAGAAATACTGCTGAATCAAACAAATATTTAAAATTATTTTTAAGGAATAAATCTGCATTTACAGCATAATTTATAAACATTTAATAATCTTGAAATCAACGATTTTGTGCATGATTTATTTATTAATTTAGAAATGCAAATCAAAAGTTTGATGCCTATTCTTTGTATTAAACTATTTTGATTGTAATCTTAGGATTGCAGTGTTACTAAAAATGCTGCAAAATTAAATTCCAAAACATCTAATGCAATGTCAGCATGTAATACTGTTCGCATTGAAAATATATATATTCAATAAATTGTGCCTTATATTTTATAAGTAGATTACAGCTACAATTTATATACACATTAACAAACATTATATATTATATATATATATATATATATATATTTATGCGCACATATTAATGTACGTATAATGTATGTGTATGAAATGTATTAACCAATCTGTTCCTCTTCACATTAATATGTAATTGTAGGTACTCTTTTTCTATTACGTCATATAGTGAGCAATTTGAATAGACCTCAAAAGAAAATTTGATACAAACAAAATATAACGTATATAAATATTTTAGGCGAAAAAGATGTATAAAAGGATATACGTTGGAGTCATATAATGCATTTCTACATAAAATATTTTGTCTTAGAGTTTGCAATGTCCAAATCAAGTTTCCGAATGATTTTAGAAAATTCAACTCCATTATTCATTTCTTCCTTTGTTTTTACATATTATTGTATGATACTAAATTTTTGTATGAATTATTTGTGAACTGTGTGTTTTCTTATTTTAGTTATAAAGAGAACAGTTTGTCAAAACACAGGTAAGAAAATGCAAATTTTATATAAATTCTATAAAATATTGATTTTAATTTATTGTATTTATTAAAGTGGCATTTTAATTAATTTTATCCATAAAAATGACTATAGGTTATTGAATCCATAAGGAAATATTAAAATATATTTTTGAACTATTTTTATTTTAGCTAATTAGTATAACCCGAATCAAACACTAAGTAAACTGAGGGGGAATTATTTTTTAATGTTTCAGTTTACAGCCTAAAACACATACAAGAAAGTTTTAAATCCTTTCTCGAAAATTTCCAAACACTTTTCCTCATGAAAAATAAAATAATTTTTTTCTGTTTGAAATATGAAATTTTTTTTCGTGGCTACGTGATGGATATCCTAGCCATTTTGTATTTCTAGGATAATTTTTAATAGGCGCTCTGCGATATTCATACTACGTTGAGTCTGGCACATTTCAGTATGTGAAGAAGTTTAATAAAGAATTGTCTGCCTCTACAATAATCCCTATAAACAAGAAAATATTACATAAATTACGCGCCTCTATAAGATTTTACTCCGGGATTTAATAAAGAATTTGTCTGCCTCTACAATAATCCCTATAAACAAGAAAATATTACATAAATTATGCGCCTCTATAAGATTTTACTCCGGGATTCAAACTGTCTATTGGGTGCAGAAAAATGGAGAGCGACTGTACGACTTCAACAATAACAAATCCAATTGTGGTATCAACCATTATCTTCCGTATCCAGATTAAACCCTAAGTTAACAAAAATTTGCTGTAATTATGGCTTTGTAGTTAGCTTGAGGTAGATCTTGCAAGTTTCAGGCAGTTGTAGGTAGATTAGCTAGAGTGTGAATTGAAATAATACAATAGTATGTTTTGCGCTATACCGAATAAGGTTTTCATTAAAACGAATTCAAGGATATGAAAGCTCAATGGTTACAAGTTCAACTCTTTCGCATTATTCGATATAGGAAAACGTTATGTGGGGGACAATGTTCAATACCTCTCCATTGTGAATGTGTTCTCGTCAACCGAAGGTGTGTAGTGTGCTGCCAGTGAACTCTGGTTGCGTCACTCCTTTGTAGATTTCGAAGCGTGGCGATGGGCTTCGTTCTCATGAAAAGAACGTAGGCTCCGCGGCCAGACTTGCGACTTTGTTGAGATGGGAAACAAAGCCCTCTCAATAAGACAACTTTTTATTTAGCACAGGTGCTTTCCGGAGGTGTACAAGTTTCCTAAGATGCGACGATTATATCGATAGCCATGTGAAATCTTTACAGGGGCACGGCGGAAAAGCTCCCATCTGCAAGTGCCGAAAACCCAATGCCCGATACCGGACCTAGGCCAACGGGAGTGTTATCCCACTGCCCACAACCACTCGTCTCTTCAAACCCAGCCAAAACGATCCCTCTCTTGGGACACCCCCTCCCATCAAAAATTCCTCAACTGTGTCTGGTTAGCATTAGGGTGCGTAATGACATGCAAGAGAACATCATAACAGAACATCACCGTGTAACATCCTGTGTTACGCTATGATGTTACGTGGTGAATATCGCAGGGTGAATATTGCGGTTAGTACGCAACATCACTGCGTCCCGGACTTGACACGCGACGGTGTTACGATACGGTGTTCTGTTGCATGTGTGGACGCGGCCTAAAACTACATCGGGGTTTGTGACATCATTTTAAAGAAAACTTCGATAGAATCCATAATATAACAACCTAAGTTTTAGGTAAGAAGGACATATGAAAGACAAAGCTAGATAATAATATTTGCATTAGTTGTTCGCAGTAGTTGCATTAAGGACTTTTAATTTAATTTTTAAATGAGTTTCTAACATTTTTATGTAATCATGAGAATTCTATAATTCAGGCTGAGTAGATTTAACCTTCTGCATGTTAATTTGCAAGCAAACTAATTTTTTTTTGCAAATATGTAATCTCGTTCAGCAGAATGTCCCAAAGTTCAGAAGCCTTGGAATGGAGAGATAGTTGGAAGTTGCCACAGACACGTGGGGGGCCATTGTTCATTCACCTGTCGTAGTCCATACGTGGTGAAAGGGAGCCACACCATAGTATGTCAGCCAAATGGCAGATGGAGCGCCCAAGCAGCATACTGCGGTAAAACATTGTTTGTGGTTTCCAAATGAAAGATACGTATCGTCATGTACGTAAGTGGTTTAAGAGATGAATACATATGTGACTACTCTTTTCAGAACTTGAACATTGTCCGAATTGCGATAATATAAATAATAACATTAGATGCCCAGCTATCGCTGCGCCTTCTGGATCTATAATACAAGGAAACTGTCATACAGGAACTGTAGGATCTTCATGTATTTTTCGATGCAACAACAACTACGCAATATCTGGCCAGCCCGTTCTGGTATGCCTACCCAGTGGAACGTGGAGTAGCCAACCACCAATTTGCAGGAGTGGCTCCATTGGTGAGTTTATGTCATACACTCTATAACAAAAAAATCGACGCACCAAGAAAGAGTTGTCCGATTGTAATGAAATTTCGTATTCAAAGACATTTTGACCGAACATGCAAATGATTAAAATTTGGTGTCCAATGAATGAATAGCGGGAACTCCAGCGCATCGGAACTGCGCATTCAGCAGGTGTATATAAGGAGCGATTCTCAATATGTGGTCAAAATTTCTGTTGCATTTTGACTGTGGATATCTTACGTCGACTGTAACAATGCCTCGCCAAAAGATTCGTGCTCATTACGAGCATATGTCAGAGTTTGAAAGAGGCTGGTTGGCACAACAAGACAAAGAATCGCTTGACATGATGATATTTGTCTCTCCAAGCTTGACTCTCTGCAGCACTTCTATGGCCAGCTAGGTCTACTGATCTCTCTCCCGTAGAGTACATTTGGGACGCGTAGACGACATTCTACGACCGGTTGTGTTACCGTTCCTTTTGCGACACCCTGGACTTACGTTTCAACAAGACAATGTCCGGCCGCACACGGCACGTGTTGCTATGAATTGTCTTCAAGCTTGCCCAGCACTTCCTTGGCAATCTAGGTCTCCTGATCTCTCTCCCATAGAGCACATTTGGGACGCTATGGGAAGGCGATTGCAACCATCCCGGAATGTTGACGATTTAGCCCGACAGTTGGAGACAATTTGGCAAGAAATTCCGCAGGACACCATCCGGGATCTTTATCAGTCTATGCCACGCCGGGTGACAGCTTGCATCCAGGCCAGAGGTGGACCAACGCCTTATTGACTTCCTCCCTTTGTAACGGTCAAACTCTGCAATAAATCATTCAATTGTTCTGAAATTTTAATCCTTTCTTTTTCTATGTATGTTCTTCACATCCACCAATTTTTATTGCAATCGGACAACTCCTTCTTGGTGCGTCGATTTTTTTACAGAGTATAGTTGTCGGCCAATAGCAATTCAAGTCAACGCAGCACTACATAAAATACCTTAACTATTAGGATCATCGTTATAGAGTTAAATTTTGATATTGTACAAAGATTTTCGATGCGTTTAAGATAGATGTTAGTGTCCTTCGTCTAAAACGCATTGACACCACTCATAATAGTAGTAAGTTTATTCAACTTATCTACAGGGTTTGGTGATATATTTGTTCTGTAACATTTCTGTTTTTACATCGATCTCTAATGGGGTTTCTTCAATATTGATACTGTAATTCAAAGATAACTTTTTTTTTTGGATAGAATCGCAGCAGAAAATGTTCAGACGTAAATATCTTTTTAGAGTTTGCTTTGAAATTTTCAGAGTATACGAGTTAGCCAAGAATCTATTGTGGCAGGAAAGGATACTATTGCATTAAATTTAAATATTCTGACAATTTATTAATAAAATTAAATTAATGCATCGTAAAACGTTTTTAGAAAAAATTTATCGTCCATAACCTTATTGAATAGTTTATAACGCATATGGTGAAGTATCCACTAAATAAATTACATGTTAATCTATTATTTAAACTGATTATACATACAAAGCTCCGGCATACAGCGTTTTTTTGTTTTTTTTTTCCAAAAAGAAAAAGAGCAGGTGAAAATTCTTTTAAAATAAGTGATGAAGAAATATAAACATCTATACATCAGAGAATTCTTGGAATTTTGTTCTTAAAGCAAATAAAATGTTCACCATCTTGTAATCATTGTGTTGTTAAGGAGTGGTAAAAATACATTATAAACTTACCTTTATTATGATCAAAAATAATTGGCATTTTTAGGTGAACAGGTTGATGGAAGTAGATGGTGTCCTACTTTAAATGCACCTCCTGGAGGCAGACTAATTGGAAGTTGTACATCAGCACAAGTCGCAGACACGTGTCAACTTGTATGTATCAGTGGCTATCGCCCCAGCGATACAAGGATCCTCGTATGCCAGCAAAATAGAGCATGGTCAGATTCATTGCCAACATGTATTGGAGGTACTACCATACAATCATTCAATCTTCTCAAAATTCGAGCTAAATTGAAGTCATTGAACTTCATTAAAGTTTATTTCGTATGTGGTAATGCGTGATGCCCAAACATTATTCTTAATCGGGGCACTACATCTGAAACTAGGAATCCTGATTTTTCAGGTCAAATTTGCATTGCCACATGTTTTTAAACTACAGTTGTATGTTGATTTTTCAGGTAACAATGCGCAATGTCCAAATGTCGCTGTTAATCAAGGTATTACCTCGGGAACTTGCAGTCCCGGTGTTCCAGGCCAAACTTGCTTTGTCACATGTCGTCCTGGATACGCAATTTTTGGATCCGGAACGATTACTTGTCAACCCAACGGCTCATGGTCTGGAAATATTCCGACTTGTAATGGTACGTTGTATTTACTAATATTTAAGGGAATAGTTAAATGCTATTTTGTAATATTTTTTGGTATTTTGTAAAGCTGGAATTTTCGATATTTCAATAAAGCGTGAAAACAAGCAGAAATGATCAAAGCAATAAAAGTGTTTTTTTAAATCAATGGAAGTTTTATGATCTTAGTATGGTATGAAATAAACTTGGTTTTAAGAAAACTCAAGCATATTCTCTTTCACAAAATCCTTGATAAAGCAAATTATTTTATTTAAAATAAATGCTGGGAAGATAATCCCACGGCAGGTGTGAAAGTTTCGATTGTTCAGTCCTTTTAAACTAATTAATCTTGAAATGCCAAATAATCAATTGTCAAGCTTAATTGATTGACTTAATTACATTATGTATTAATAAAGATTCAGAGTAAATGAAAACATCCATAAAACAATTTTAATCTAAAGGAAGCTATGCATTGAATATACGAATACAAAATGAATTATGTTTTAAAAAATTATGCTCAATTGTTGAGCCCTCTGTGGCTTGGATAATAATAATAATATCTCTCGGTAACGTCTTTTAAAGACCTGAAAAAATTTGATTTTCTCGTAATTATGTTAAGCGTTTATAGCTCTTAAACATTCTGTAAGGTCATTCTTTATAAATAGAGCACATCGCTAATTATTAAGCAAAATATGTACTTCTCCCATTGAAATAACATTGAATGTAACCTTAATTTTGGACACCAGCTTTTTAAGCTAGTTATAATATTCTCTATGCGTCTGTGCTAAAATTCTCGATATACTAATTTTCATTCAATATGTCGTTTCGATTTTGAATAGGTATACTTTTTTGTCAATTTTAAATTCATGCTTTAGAGCAGATGTTCTTCAAGGAAATTAATGAAAAAAATCGTATTTTAACACTCGCGTTTTTGACCCGAACTTGGACCCTTTAACCAATATATTACGAAGCCAGATATTATTATTACCCTTCACGGGGTCAGCACTATTATTTCGTAAGTGGTTGTCAATTAATCATGATGAGTAAACCACAAGAATCGACTAGACAGCGCATATTAAGATTCTGATAGAAGAAAAAGGAAAGAAAACAAGATAAAACATAACTTAATCTGGTATCGATGCAACGACCTCTAGGCATATTATCAATTAATTTTATATTTTATTCAAGTTTAATTATAATTAATTCTAAGTTCATTGTTCAGTAAATACAGAGGTTACAGGATCGAGATCCGAGAAATGTTTTTATACTGTCATCATCAAATTTCTTCGATTGTACTCTTTGTGTTTAATTACTTACGGTTTTTTGTGGTAAGTTTGCTCTCCCTCGGAAGGGCACCGATGTCTGGCCCTGTACTATGGCCGTAGACAATCTGAGACTAGAAAGGGCTGAGCCCCCACCCCCCCTAGAAATGCAATCAGCCCCAAGGAAAATATTTTTTCTCAAAATAAAATATTGTAGAATTTTGCTTTATATAAAATAAGCAACACCTTTTATCCCCACATATTTGTTGCTACTGGTTGGTGTAAGCTTCGTGATGTCGTTAGCAATTCAATGATTTGACTCCATCAAAGTAAATATTAACTATTTATTAACAAAACATTACAAACTTAAAAGCAAACTAAACGTAGAACATAACTTAAGATAAAATGAGAAGCATGCGTATCGTAGCTGCTATAGCCCTTGCTCTTGCGCCATACATAATAACCTCTGTAACATTTTCTAGTCAATACCCTGTTCATAAACTCTGTAAATGTGATACACCTGCAAATGTAAATCGCTTTATAACTTTGAGGATCTGTACGCGCGAATCGATATCGTTATTGTTTCTTGTTGAATACGATAAATCCCGTGCTCTGTCCCCCGGAAAGAGAGCCCCGTTACTAGCATCGCTACTGCTCTCTTTCCATTTCCCAAGCAAATCGTTTGTATGGTCTCCTGATGTACATAATAATAAGGAATAAAGTATTACTTACTTACTTATTTACAGGCTTTATAGTATTGCATTGACGTTTTGCGCTTGCGCTCTGATGCAGTTCGTTATCTATTCGTTACGAGTTCGTTCGTAAATATGCTAATCATTTCCTACCGCGACAACGTTAAAAATGTATTCAACATAGCTTTCTACGGTAGATCTGGTTTACATAATGTTTTTTACAGAGGTTTGAGGCTTCGTCTGCTATATAGTAAAGATAAGGGGAATTGTAAATTGTGGTATACCATTATAAATTTTAAATGCAAAATTTACTTTAAGAAATTTGTTCCCAAATGCATTAGTCTGCTTATATATTTAGTATCATAAAATTTATTAATAGAACACATCAGAACATTAAGGGGATTTTAAGCCCGCCTTTAGTTTTCTGATCCCTCTTTAATTTTCACAGCACCACCCTGTAAAAGGCCCTTAGATACGACTTTGCTTTGTATGATGTAGGTCAACGAGCTTCAGTGTGAGTCGGGATTGCGTATTAGAAGTTCATTACCTTATTTTCTTTTGCCTCTTCTTTCTCCTTTTTTTTTTTACCAAATATATACTTAGTGGAAAAGTAAGACGAAGCCTGAAACAATTATCTGATTTTATTCCCGTTAATTTTTTCGAGACTTGTAGATTTTCTTATTCTGATATTTTACATTCTTCCTTCTTTTCATTCAAACAGTGATTCCACATGTTACTCTACAAATTTTTATTTCATTTATCTTATTTGTTAACTGTTCTATGATTTCGTAATATTTAATCAGGGATTTCGTTTATTCATTATTAAATGGCCACGCTTTTAATGTGTGTCCGTCTGTCACATCTTATTCTCTCTCTCTCTCTCTCTTTTAAACAGTTTTTATTATTTATTTTAATTATACATCCATCAAAAGAGAAGTGGGCCATGAATGCCTTTAGTCATAAGCTTCGAGTTACATGGGTCTGTGGGGCCCGAGCCCGTCCCCCAATAATCTGAAATAAATTGCGATTTTACATATACTGTAATGTATAAACGTACATAAAATGTGCTTGCCCCCCAATAATTTTAAGAATTCTACGTTGATGCCTTTGGTGCTCCTGTGAAGAATCAAAATTATTGTATGTACCCAGTTGGCTATTGAACAAACACAATGTAATTTCAGATTCAAGTTTAATTACTGCTGGTACAGAGTTAATGCCGTTTATACATGTCCGTGTTCTGGGGTTTGATTCCGTGGGTGACAGTGGTTTGGATCCGTCAAAAATCTATAGATACTGGCAAGGCCGTAGCCAGGATTTAATTTCGTGGGGGGTCAAAAAATTTTACAGCATGTATTGATACAATCACAGCATGCAAGGCCGTAGCCAAATCCCATTAAAAATTTAATTTCGGGGGGGGGACCGGTCCCTAAAATCCCCCCTCTGGATACGGGCATGGATACTGACATAACATGATCTGAGTTGTTCTTGCGCTATATAAAACACAAACAAAATAAACGCAATGACAAAAAATTAAGTCTTGTCTTTCTCATATAGGATATGTATGTTTACATATATCTTTTGATAATTCTTTGTACTTTCTTATTTCTAGATATTTTAGTTATTGCTCATAGTTTGCATTAGGTTACGGTAATATATTAATTCATATATGTTAACTGCA
>QLNU02003225.1:32613250-32626310 GCA_006491805.2 Dysdera silvatica | reverse complement strand
TCAATATATCCTAATGATTCTTTACTATTCTTTATTTTATTCAAAACTTACCTACTGTCTTGAGGTCTGGGGAATCACATATTTTACTTCCCTTAGGCAATTGATAGGAACGCAAAAAAAAAAGCTTATGCGAATAGTTAACTTTGCAGGCTTCCATGAACACGCTGGCCAACTTTTTAAATTATGGCGCATTCTTCCTTTCACTCTCTTAGTAAAATATAAACTTGCACTCCTTATGTACAAAGTCACAAAAGGTGACCTAGTTTTACCTTTCTCCATCTCACAGACGACACATGATTACAATACACGTCACCAGGACGATATCAGGCTACCGCGGACTCGCACAAACTATAAAACACACAGTGTCTCCGTTACGGGTTCTAAAATCTGGAATTCGATCCCTCAAGAATTTAAAGCCCTGTCTTTTCACGCCTTTAAAGCCAAAATCTTTGATTAGTACTTAAATCAAGTATGCTCTGCCTGCTACTTCTGCCTTCCCACTCTTTCCTTTTAGTTTTCAGTTCTTCCCCCTCCTCTGCTCTCCCTGCTCTTCCTTTTCCATTTTTCTTTTGTCTGCCTTTCCCTTTAAAAGTCCTTTAAAACTGCACCCGCAACGGTCAACTCAAAATTCATTTACATTTTTCTACTATTTTTGTTTCTCCTACTTCTTTTCTCGGTCCAGGCTACAAGGAAAAACATTCTTACTCTGCAGCCCACAAAGATTCCACCTTTGGACTTCAACCTTCACTTGTAACGTCTTCGAGTCAAGACTCTGCTCATAAACTCTGTAAATGTGATACACCAGCGAATGTAAATCTCTTAATAACAATGCGGATTTGTACGCGCGAATCAATATCTTTGTTGTTTCTTGTTGAATACGAGAAATCCCTTGCTTTGTCTTCCGGAAAGAGAGCCCCGTTACTAGCATCTCTACTGCTCTCTTTCCATTTCCCAAGCAAATCGTTTGTATGGTCTCCTGATGTACATAATAATAAGGAATAAAGTATTACTTACTTACTTACTTATTTACAGGCTTTATAGTATTGCATTGACGTTTTGCGCTTGCGCTCTGATGCAGTTCGTTATCTATTCGTTACGAGTTCGTTCGTAAATATGCTAATCATTTCCTACCGCGACAACGTTAAGAATGTATTCAAAATAAATTTCTACGGTATGTCTTGTATACATCATGTTTTTTTACAGAGGTTTGAGGCTTCGTCTGCTATATAGTAAAGATAAGGGGAATTGTAAATTGTGGTATACCATTATAAATTTTAAATGCAAAATTTACTTTAAGAAATTTGTTCCCAAATGCATTAGTCTGCTTATATATTTAGTATCATAAAATTTATTAATAGAACACATCAGAACATTAAGGGGATTTTAAGCCCGCCTTTAGTTTTCTGATCCCTCTTTAATTTTCACAGCACCACCCTGTAAAAGGCCCTTAGATACGACTTTGCTTTGTATGATGTAGGTCAACGAGCTTCAGTGTGAGTCGGGATTGCGTATTAGAAGTTCATTACCTTATTTTCTTTTGCCTCTTCTTTCTCCTTTTTTTTTTTACCAAATATATACTTAGTGGAAAAGTAAGACGAAGCCTGAAACAATTATCTGATTTTATTCCCGTTAATTTTTTCGAGACTTGTAGATTTTCTTATTCTGATATTTTACATTCTTCCTTCTTTTCATTCAAACAGTGATTCCACATGTTACTCTACAAATTTTTATTTCATTTATCTTATTTGTTAACTGTTCTATGATTTCGTAATATTTAATCAGGGATTTCGTTTATTCATTATTAAATGGCCACGCTTTTAATGTGTGTCCGTCTGTCACATCTTATTCTCTCTCTCTCTCTCTCTTTTAAACAGTTTTTATTATTTATTTTAATTATACATCCATCAAAAGAGAAGTGGGCCATGAATGCCTTTAGTCATAAGCTTCGAGTTACATGGGTCTGTGGGGCCCGAGCCCGAATAATCTGAAATAAATTGCGATTTTACACATACTGTAATGTATAAACGGGCAAAAAAGGGGCTTGGGCCCCCCCCCCCCAAATAATTTTTAGAACTCTACGTTGATGCCTTTGGTGCTCCTGTGAAGAATCAAAATTATTGTATGTACCCAGTTGGCTATTGAACAAACACAATGTAATTTCAGATTCAAGTTTAATTACTGCTGGTACAGAGTTAATGCCGTTTATACATGTCCGTGTTCTGGGGTTTGATTCCGTGGGTGACAGTGGTTTGGATCCGTCAAAAATCTATAGATACTGGCAAGACCGTAGCGAGAATTTAATTTCGTGGTGGTTCATAAATTTTTACAGCATGTATCGATACAATCACAGCATGCAAGGCCGTAGCCAAGTCCCATTAAAAATTTAATTTCGGGGGGAACCGGTCCCTAAGATCCCCCCCCCACTTCTGGATACGGGCATGGATACTGACATAACATGATCTGAGTTGTTCTTGCGCTATATAAAACACAAACAAAATAAACGCAATGACAAAAAATTAAGTCTTGTCTTTCTCATATAGGATATGTATGTTTACATATATCTTTTGATAATTCTTTGTACTTTCTTATTTCTAGATATTTTAGTTATTGCTCATAGTTTGCATTAGGTTACGGTAATATATTAATTCATATATGTTAACTGCATTCGGTCCTGATAATAAAATTGCTGGTAACAGTGAATTTTAAAAATATTATGACGTAATGAAAAAAGGAGGAAGCAATAAATCAAATCTAACAAATGATCGGAAAAAGATCGCAAAATTAATTGATCAATTCATATTTTTATAATGTGTTCGATTTAATTGAAATAAATGCGAATATGTTGTGTGCAATTGCAATCTGAAGGTCTACTGAATATTCAGTGACTGGGTTAAATAAAGGAGCGATGCACTGGCAATGAACGTGTGAATTTAGATTTAAATATTTTCGGTGTTTGTAAGGTATTATTACTTCCTTACGGTTGTCACAATTGTAGAATTATCAATATATAAAGACACGGGGAATGTTTTTATAATTTTTTGTGGGGTATTGCGACGACTAATTACTTTCGTTGTAATAATTAATCGTTGGTATCAATAGTTATTAGTCATTTCCAGTGTTTGTTTTTTGTATTTAAATTCGAATAAATACTCCCAAATAATACCGGTTGTTACACCTTCCCATCAGTGAGGTTGTTTCACCTTCCCAATTCCGGTGTTAACAAACTAAATTAGAATTAGTCTCACAAGAAGATGCCTTTGTTATTTTATGCCAACTTTATGGAATACCCTCCCTCAAGAGATTGTAATATTCGTTTTTTTTTTCAGCCTTTAAGCTTGCATAGCGATCTTATTTATCTTCTTATGGATTGTATTTAAATAGTTTATTGTGTTTTCCTTCGGTTTTCTTTTATATATTTACTTAATTGTGATTTACATTTAATTTTATCCTATATTTACGGTTCTCTGAGTTTTTGTGATTTACTGTAAATTTTTCTTTTGGTTTTTATTTCTAAATTTTGACTTTGTCTTGTTAAGTTTTTAGTCATCTAGTTTTGTGTCATTATTTATCGTATGTTGCAATTTTATTGATCGTTCTTCTTTTTGCTATATCGGCAACACTAGCTCTGTCAAACGTAAATTTTTCTAGTGCTGACCAAATATACAATTTTACTTATATTTGATGTAAAATATACATGGATATTAAACCTAAATTTGTATATTTTAAATAAATAAAAATCAATAACTTGATTATACTATTTATACTCACGTCAATAAATACTGTAAGTATATATAATATTCAAGACGCGCTTTCTGCATTAAGAAAAAATAAACAAATTGCATATATGTGGTTTCTACCAGACGGAATAAATGTTTATATGACAATTATTTATGTGACATTTATTTTAAAAGTAAAATAAAGGAGCTGTAAAGTAAATTTAATATTCAAAATAGGTAAGAGTGCAGTATCATTACAAAAAAAAAAAAAAGTATGTTCTTGAAAGAACCCAGAAAACATCAAGAAGATGAAAATGATTACTTCTGACACATTACTGAAATTTTTATTGTTTATTGATTGCAAATAACTTAGCAGTGAGTTTAGAAATTTGTATTTGCAGCCCGTACATGCCGCCTTATAAGTGTTCCGCCAAACGGTGCTGTTTCTGGCACCTGCAGCTTAGGAACCATAGGGCAAAGGTGCAACTTTACATGCGACAGTGGTTACCAACTTGTTGGAGAAACTAGTCTTTTATGCAGTAGCAATGCAGAATGGTCATCAAGCCCACCTTCTTGTGTTGGTCTGTATTAAATTTGTGAAAGTGCACGCACCACATCCACAAGCAAAGCATTTGGCACTTTTCACTTGCAAAAACTAAACTTGAATTGTGTACTTATCACAATTTACCTTTGTAACAATTGTTAGTACCATAGTGCATCAGAGTATTACAGCATAGTTTTTGGTTACGTACAGTAAGAAGACAATGTTGAATTTTGTCTGTAAGTCAAAGTCTTCGATTGGGTGGATATGGGGCTGTATTGAGGATTAATCAACATCAAGCACTAGACAATATTTAGCACTAAATCACATTAAATATTGGACAATATTTAGACCTAAACCACATTAAATATTGAACAATATTTAGCACTAAACCACATTAAATATTGGACAATATTCAGCACTACATATTTGATGGTTATTATTGTTATTAATTAATATTTCTCACAATTAAAGTGTGCCCGTGAAGTATTTTTGCCTTAATCAACGATTAAGACAGTTTCAATTTGAAGTGTGTACTAGCGGGAAGAGAATCGGAGGCCATGGAAGTGTTTGGCTGCAAATGGTTGACGTGGAAGATTTTTGTTCTGTTTTTATTTATTTGCTTTTCTCATTTTGAATTGGTGTACTTTGCAACGATGGCGGTTGGAGGTACTTCGATATGAAAACCTGCACATACACTTGATATTTTGTAGCCAATAAACTCATAATTTCTTGATAAAATTGCTCATTTGTTTTATTTGTATTTTTTATGTAGCGGCGTCATGTCCAGCCATAAATTCACCAGTTAATGGTGACATTTCTAATTCTTGCAATCCAGCCGTTTCTGGACAAACATGCATCTTTACTTGTCGACCTGGCTTCACATTAGTTGGTCAAGCAGTGATAGTTTGTCAGTCTGGAGGAATTTGGTCAGGAGCATCACCAACTTGTGTTCGTAAGTTTATTATATTAATTCATTAATTATATGATCAAGATACCATGAAATAACAAAACATTATTCCACAATAAGGGGTGCAGGCATAAGCCTGATGCATATTGAGAGAAGCCAAAATAGCGACAAATCGAACGACAGCGCTATTTCTTTTCCTCCCGATTTTGTACACGCAATGTATAATTTCATTTTATTTATTTTTTACGCCTGATTTCCATTCTAACTTGAGTTTAAGACTTTAGATTAAGCTCTCTTGTAGGAGTAGGAAACAGGGGCATTTTTTACTTTCATGAATACTATCAGTGGCTTGGGAAAGGGTGGGACTCGGGGGGGCTCAAGTCCCTTTGGATATCAACACATTCTTTTCTCAAAGGCCGCATCACATAGTCTTCTTTGTAGCCATTTGAGGCCTCATTGAGCCATTTGAATTGCAATGCTACTGAATAATATATATATATATATATATATATACACACACACACACACAAAGTTATAGCTTGAGTAGAAAATATGGAAGGGTGGCAATAATCACCACAGGTTAAGAACTAAATTCTAGGTCTCTTAATGAACACACAGTTAGAGATAAAACTTGTATTCTTTCTTTCTTTCTTTCTTTTTGGTTTTACGGCTCAAAGACTACAGTGGTCATGCTGCGCCGGGACCTACTGTTTTCCGAGGAATCCGAACCTCTTAAGGCCTAGGGAACCAAACCCCGGACTACAGTGAGCAGTGCGATCTTTATGAGATCTCTGAGTAAGCGTTCTTTTTGCACTGCTGGGAGTCGAACCCGGATTAGCCGCGCAATAGGAGAACGCGTTACCACACTGCGCCACCGCAGGGCGAAAACTTGTATTGAAAAAATAAAATACCCTCTTCATGGGTTTCTCAATTTTTGTGCCGTGCAGTATTTCACTAATTTTTTGTTCGTTTGTTTGGATTTTCTATGGGGCATAAACATCTGGGCTATACTGAGCCATTACTTACTTTGTAATTCGGTTAAATGTAGTTCGAGACTTACCTTTATTGGAATTGCAACGTACATATACAGTGGAAATGGAATCTGACAAAGTGATCACTTTTTATAAAAGAAAGAACGAGTAGGATCTTATGTCTATACAAAAGTCTTTCCTGCATAGGGACCACCTACTTACGATGACTATTGTAGAATAGTCCCAAAGGCTGTCAGTTTAAAGAGATCCTACTGTAATTGAGTTGTCCTAACTTCTGTAAACTTATAACATAATGCTTTATTACTTCCCTTAAAATATTTAACAAAATATTTACTTTAATAAAGTGTAATGCCATTATTGACCATGTCGTTTTCAAATCAAGGAAACTCACACATCTTCACTCTGTCCTTTCCGGTCCCTTTGTTTCTGGTCTCCTGTCTTTCCCTTTTAGAATTACGACCCTACAAGCCACAGTCAGTGATCTTCGTAATGACGAAATGTCTTTTTCTTTTTATAAAAACTTTCTTTGTGAACATTTACTTGAATCATACGATACAGCTGGCGATAGTTTTCATACTGATATGTATAAAACATTTTCTTTTAGAAAATTCTTGTCCAACTTTACCAGCTCCAGCGAACGGTGCCACATCTGGTTCCTGCGCCCAAGCATCCGTGGGGCAATCTTGTTATTTTACTTGTAATAATGGCTTCAATTTATCAGGCCAACAAACTTTGGTTTGTCAAGCAGGAGGCCGATGGTCTGGGAACGCACCAGCTTGTTCAAGTAAAAAAAAATTTAAATCATATATCCGTAGTTCGGTGCATTTGAGTAAATTTTAAATTAATATTAAGGCTATGTATTTTAAAAAACGTAGTTCCTGCAGATAGCCCTAGCGATTACTATATCATTACATATAAATAAATTGTGCTATTATTCATATATTCACAAACACACAATGTAATGGTTTATTGCTTATATAAATAAAATCTGTACCTGGAAGTTCCAAATATATTTGTAGGATTCGATATCAAAACCACTAAGAAGTTTCCTTCTGTGATTGTGGCCAATTTATGGAAGTTAAGGTTATGAAATTTGTCAAAATTTTACAATAATGTTGTTCGGTGTGCTTTCTGTTAAAAATGTTTTTCCAAATAACACACAACTCTTTTATATCGCTCAACTCTTCTGTCCATCAAATCATCAGAATTTTAATTTTTCCTTGTACTGCTTTATTTTACTGAAAGCGTTAAAATTTTCAGTATATTAAAATTTAATTTTACAACAGATAATTATAATCACGAACAGTCTCTTGAGATAAGAGAACAGATTATATTTGCAAATACAAAATTATAAAAT
This sequence comes from Dysdera silvatica, assembly GCA_006491805.2. Taxonomy (NCBI): domain Eukaryota; kingdom Metazoa; phylum Arthropoda; class Arachnida; order Araneae; family Dysderidae; genus Dysdera; species Dysdera silvatica. The sequence goes on along the minus strand of QLNU02003225.1, from coordinate 32,618,794 downwards.
TCAAGTTTTTCACTGCTAGCAATTTAGTTTATTAAATTCAATATCATTTATGATTTAATTACGGTGATGCTGTGTGAAGATTCCATATTACTAATCGACTAGGAATGGAAAAGCCACTCACTTGGGTGAACGCGATCTTTGAAATACTGATCATTCTTTTTCATTCTTTATTCACTCGTTGAATGAGTAGATGACCGAGTTCTCATTCCATTTATTCGTTCGCCAAATATCGCTTACAAGTAATGACAGCATTAAAGTGGTTCGATGAATCGTAATATACCACCTAGGGTAAAACGGATTATTTGGTATTGTTACGTTCAAATGCTTTCCGTTTTGTTTTTTGTGGCGCCATTTTGTCTAAGATCATGCTGCGTCAGGGTCTATATACAGTTTGCTGAAGAATCTGAATATCTGCCACGTAAGGAATCAAACCTTAGAGAATTCAAAACAAGGAATCAGAGGCTGCGAAGCGGTAAAACAAATAAGAAAAGCAACGATCATTGTCAGGATTCGCACTTGGATTTTCCTTATTGCAGACGTTTTTCCGTTGAAACAGTTCAGGATGACCTGAAAATGCAGTTGTAAGTAGTTAATATTGCACTCTAAATACTATATCGGGTATATACAAGAAATTTCAGTTTGACATATATGTTATACAATCGAACCTCGTTAAGACGAATTACTTTTAATACGAACCGTTTTCTGAAGTTCCGTCAGAGTGTATAACATACTACCCTTTCCGGATAAGACGAATTACTGTTAATATGAACAGATTTTCTGTTCCCCTTGGTGTTCGTCTTAACGAGGTTCGACTGTACTGCAGCATAGTCGATAACTTGAATCTTATATTTTAGCCATTTCTTGTCCTGCATTGGTGGCACCGGCTAACGGAGCCACGTCTGGAGCATGTTCTCGAGGAACTTCAGGTCAGAGTTGCACTTTCAGTTGTCAGCCAGGATTCACCTTAACAGGGCAGTCAGTGACGGTATGCCAGGGCAGTGGAAGTTGGTCCTCGCCTGCACCCACATGCACACGTAAGAGAAATTAAGAATATTTTTAACATTTCAATGCTAATATTTTAATGTCCTGAAAAAGAATGGCGAAGAAGGAACGGTGGTTTTTGTTTTCAGTTCGATTTGGTGTTTTTGAAAGTAAAAAGTGAAATCGGTAAAAAAATGTGTTTTTTTTTTTGTTTTTTTGTTTTTTTCATGTAAAGCAATGCCCACATGCCCATCTCTCACTCCTCCTGCAAATGGAGGGCAGACTGGATCGTGTGGTCCTTCATCTGCGGGACAAGTATGCACGTTTTCATGTCGATCTGGCTATATGCTTGTTGGTCAGAATACAGCAACTTGCCAAGCAGGTGGGAGATGGTCAACCACTCCCCCAATTTGCAGAGGTAATTACCTTAAGTATTGGTAGCACATTAATAACCTTCGTTAAATAATTTTCACCTGATTAATAAACACTTTCAATATGTAAAATATCTTTTTTCGAAAGGTTCTATTCTCTAAATTATTAATTATATATTTTAACTCAAGTGAATATTGAATTATTTTCGGTCAAGTGTGGGACACCTAAGTTCGAACTTGGATGTTGAACATATCTATGCCAATTATTCAGTGTACATTTTGTCAATCTTATTGGTATTGAAAGTTAAAAAATCAGACAAAATGGATATTGCAATAACAAAAGAAAACTTTATTTGCTAGAGTAAAATATATATATACTGAATAAAATTTAATTATAATGTGATATATTTTGCATCAGTAAATCATTTTTCAATAAAGAGTGTCATTAAACTAAAACTGATCAAATGACGTAGCACTACGCAGAATAAATAACGAATATATGTTCAACGTTTATAGGCATGGTAGAAATTTTTATTTACAAACACTTTGGTAACATTGTAAATGATCACAGATCAACTCCGTATTTCAGTCAAGAGTGGAAAAACCTGCTATCTGTTTTTCAATCTTCATTTACCGCCTAATTTGCTTTAATATCACGCTACACAGCCGACAGACAGAGAGGCAGTCAACAATAACCGCAACTTACTAGCAACCAACTGGCAACACAACTGGTGGGGAGGGGGGAACTGTCATTATTTCGATATTTGTGTAGTGTTTCACATATATTCCTGAAAAGGGATGGCCTAAGCCTGTCGAAACGCGCGTTTGATGTTGTGTGAAAAAATTTTCTACTATGCCTATAAAAGTTACACCTGCATTAGTTATCTAAAGAGTATCATTATTTAGAAAGGAAAGTTTAAAATAGCAATTAATTATAAAGTAAATTTTAATGTGGAAAATTTTATTCAACTTTCTAAGTAGTTTCACGAGAGAGAATAAAGGAGGAAATTTTTAGATAGAGGTGAGTGGGCGACGATCTTTAAAAAGGCCCAGGAACTGCCTCGCCATAACAAGAAGAAGTATTTTCCAATTAATGAAGTTTGCTTCTATTTCTATTTTCAGAGCCAACTTGTCCTACACTAAATCCACCTACAAACGGGGGTTTATCTGGATCATGTGGTCCAGCGACTGTCGGACAAACGTGCGCTTTCTCATGTCAGACAGGGTATACTCTGTCAAGCACATCAGCATTAGTTTGTCAACAAGGAGGAACCTGGTCGTCAGCTGCTCCAGTTTGTAATAGTAAGTTGAAATAAATAACTTTTTCTATAAAATATAAATATTTTCAGTAGGACCTCCATATATATACATATATACAGGCCTGTATTTACTCATAGGATCACTAGACTTGAGCCTAAGGGCGCCGGCTTGGGAAAACTATCAGAACTCAAAAACCGCAGCCGCACAGTGAGGCAAAATGTTCGAAAACCAGACATAAAAAAACAAAAAGCAGTCTTGGCATACTTTCTTGTTTTTCACACTCTAATCTGCCCAAGAATATGTTATAGTCATTAAATTTGATTAAAAATTCCTACTGAAAATATTTAACGAAGTTCATACTTTGAGCAACTATAGTGATGTTCCATCTTTGACACATATGGTTTCAAGGAACTTTCACATTGAAACTAAAAATTAACGATAGTTCAATCAATCAATTTTGTTTATGCATATCATGCAGATTATGACATACAAAGGATACAAAATAAAAATAAACATATTTAAATTCCATAATGATTCATATTATTTTTTCCCATGCTTGTTCTTATTTTTCCTGTTTTTAAAGTGTTATCTGATCTTGTATTTCTTGTATTTGTATTTTTGCCTATATTTATAGTTCCGTCATATTTGAGTGTTTTAATTCCTAAATATATCATTATAAATATTTTGTATGTGTTTACTTCTATATTCATTATATTATTTTCTATTTTTATTTGTTTTACACATTTGTTAGTTTTGTATCCTATTCTTTTTAATAATCTATCAATTATTGATTGTAATTTTTTTAGATTAACCTTGTTTACCCTACTCCACACACTATTTCCATAAATTATGTGACTACATATCAATGAATGAATAGTGAACAGTGTATTGTTATTTTACAGTATTAAGTCACGCAACCTTGTATTATACCTGCATTTTTCCTTATTTTTTTACAAATTTCCTTTATGTTTTTGTTCCAAGTTAAGTGTTCGTTTATTTCAATTCCAAGAAATTTTATTTCATTTGTTCTGCCTATAATTTTATTGTCTAATTTCAATGTTTCCTCAATATCGATTTTTTTTGTTTATATTATGAAGTATATTTATTTTTGTCAGTATTTAAAATTAGACCATTTTCCTTAAACCATTTTCCCAAATTTAGTAATTTGTTTCTTGCCGTTTCATATAAATACTGTTGTTTGTTCTCCAAAAATCAATCCAATATCATCAGCCAATAGATTTATATAGCTATCTAATTCTACTATATCGTTTATGTATAGAATGAATAATAGTTGGCCAAGTATTGACCCCTGCGGGACCCCATAATTATTTCGTAGTTCTTGTGAATAGCTATTTCCAATTTTTATAATTTGTTTTGTTTTCTACCTTTTAAATAACTTTATATTAATTTGTATATATTTCCACGGATAATATATTCTTCTAGTTTATTGAGGAGTATCCCTCTAACTAAGACATCAAAGGCCTTACTCAGATCAAAATATAATCCCATTACAAATTCTTTATTGTCAATTTGCTCTGTATTTAATTTATAGTTTTTATCAGTATGTCTTCTGTAGTTTTACCTTTTCTAAATCCATATTGATTTTTATTTACAATTTTATTCTTTTCTATAAAGTTTATTAGTTCATTATATAATAATTTTTCAAATACTTTTGAAAAGATTGGTAAGATCGATATTGGTCTGTAGTTATTTCTGTTTTTTTCCCCTTCTTGCATATAGGTATAATCTTTGCTATTTTCATTTCCTTTGGTATATTGCTTGTTTTAATTATAGATTGATATATTTCGAATAGTGGTTTTATCAGTTCGTTAGCACACTTTTTTATTATTTTAGGTTTAAGTCCTGCATATCCTTCAGATTTGTTTTCTTTTATTTTTTCTAATTCTTTTTTTGTATTTAATTTTGAGTGAAATTTCCTAAGTACATACTATTAACTACGGGCTGTGGTAAATTATTATATACGTTTTGTCCCCTATCTTTCTCATAATATTTTTTTGGTATGTTTATAAAAACATCATTTAGTGCATCTACAACCTCTATTTCATCCGTTACATCTGCCATGTTTATTTATAAAATAATTTTGTTATTTAAATTGTTTTTGCCTTTTCTTAGCAATTTATTAATGTTTTTCCATTGAGATTTAGTACCCTTATTTAACAGATTATCATTAAAGTAAGCTACTTTCTTGTTCAACCAAACTTCACCAGACTTGTTCAAACTTCAGTACAAAAATTTAATTAATTAAAAATGTCAAAATTTCGGTATATGGAAATTTGACTGTCTATCTAAGGTATATTTAAATCAGTATTCAAAAGAAATGTCACTGAACTCGACATATGAAATAACTAAAATTGGACATGCAAACCTAGTAGTATTTCAAAATTTAACGTGTATCGTAGTTGAAACTAAATACAGCATCGTATATGAAACAAATTCAATAGCTTATTCTGTTTCTTTATCACATGTGTGTGTAATATATAAAAAACATTTCAGAAAATAGTAGAAATTAAAATACCTGTAAGTAAAAATAAATAGACCAAAATAAAATTAAGTTAATTTAATAATGCCGTTTGTTATTGACCTTGGCAACGTATAATGGACGATCCCTTGCTTCTGAAGCAAAACTTCAGGAATTGGAAGAGGAACTAGACAAGATCAAATGGGACATTGTAGGACTCAGTGAAGTTAGAAGAAAAGGTGAAGAGTTGGTGGAACTTAAAAGTGGACATTTGTTTTATTATAGAGGAACGGAAACTGGAAGAACAAGTGGTGTTGGCTTCTTAATCAACAAAAGAATTAAAGACTGTCTTCTGGAAGTTGAAAGTACATCAGATCGAGCAGCGAGGCTTGTTGTTCAACTAACCCAGCGATACCAACTTCAAATAGTACAGGTATATGCACCAACATCAAG
>QLNU02003225.1:32601574-32613150 GCA_006491805.2 Dysdera silvatica | reverse complement strand
GTAAAATAAAATTTCGATGTTTTTGGTTTAACAGAAGTACGTTTAATTAATAAATAGACACAATTTACTAAAATAAAATTCTGATACCAATTGCTCACGTTTCAGAAATCATTAATCGCTATGAATAGTAACTTTTATCGGTAGCCTACGCGTGGTCGGTTGCGACGTTAGGCAGTGGAAACCTACATTCAACAGTCTATTACAGTCTCATTACAGGCACAAGATTCATGAAGACGAAACAGATGGAAGTACTGACCAATTATTCGATGTCCCATCAGTAACTGCGCTAGTTTATTTGAGACCACACTAAGTCACATGACTTGGTTGTGATAGTTGAACAGTACATCTTTGTAATGCTTTGTTTAGTAGGCTGCCTTCATTTTGACTTTTCCCATTCATGAAGTGTCGCTTCCTGTAGAGCGCTTTTGATTGCTGCGATAAGAGCCTTTTTATTTATGAATGGGTGACGGTTTGTGATGTTAATTTGGCTGATGTTTCCGTTTTCTCATTGTCTTCAGTTCCATTATGACTTTTCATCCATTCCAATTTTATTCTTCATGTTGTATATGTAGTTTATATAAAGTATGATATATATTCTCGTAATGCGGAAGAATCTGTTGAAATTTTTAATGGAGTCAATTGCGATATGATAATCAGTGTGAATGAAGGATGTTTATGAGCCACGCAATGGGGCTTTTCAGGTTTTTCTAAAACTTCCCGATTGCTTTTGCCTTGATTATTGGAACATATTGTCCGAAATTTAAAATTTTTCTTGGTGACTTTGGTAACATTTTTAAAGATTATGCGTGCACATTTAAAACAATCTTTATCAGTAAATAGTTAGAATTCGTTATTGGAATTGCTCGTTTCAACATTGTCAAACATTTTGCTAGGAGATATCCGGTTGATGGAGGAAATTGACAAGTCATGATTCTGTACTTTTTTTGCTTTTTTCATGCAGCAAAAATTTTCTGGCGTTCATTTAATTTTTAAGCAGGTTAGAAAAATAGTCATTAGCAGTTGTTGTAAAGATGTTATTTGGGTGTTCTAGGTCTGTGAGCTTCGTGACGCATTCGCGACTATTATTCACCTCAGAATACTTACACGAGTGAATATTTCTATTCATGCAATATTGTTTTAAAAATAAAATGAAAAATTCCAGTGGAATCTTTTGCGACAAGGTATAATTGATGCCAGGCCCGGTGTTTGAGGATCACTAGTTTAACATATTGTATTTTCTAATCGATTTTATTTAAAAACGCGCATATATTTTGTATTAAAACCTACATTTGAAAATTTCTTGTCGTAGGTAACTAGCAATTACTTTTATATAAAATGTTAATTGCGACAAGAAAGCGCTGGCTTTCCCGTGCTACTTACATATATAAGGAATTAATCGTCATGGATTGCTTATTAAAGATTTATTTAAACAAATGTGGAAATTGTATTGAATATAATATATTGAAAATACACAATTTTTGCATAAGAATAAAATCTATCTTTATTCTTGTCAGTATCACCGTATTCTGGAAGAGAATCTCAACAAGTTACTTCCTTATATTCTTTTCCATTTACAACCCAAAGCATAAATAAGTTAACAAGTATAGTCACTTACATTGCTTGAATTTTTATGTTGCTCAAAGCATGTATCACTGAATATTGTATATCGGGTTGAATATATATTTATAAGTCCTGCATATATATACAGTTATAAGTTGCCTTATCAGTATATATGTAGGAAAACCCCTGTTTTTAAACTTGCATGTATATTATTAATAGGAAATAATTTTATATTTATTAAATTATTATTTCTGCATGCTGTAATACATATATAACCTTGATCAGTGCTCTAGGCATCGATCTCATGAGGAAAATGATGATCAAAGATTTGGTTAGGCTGTAATTATAATAATATTAAATTATATATTTCTTATTGTTACTTTTATTATAATTTATTATCTTATATAGTGAAGGATACATTATATATTAACATCTTAATACAAGAAGGCTTTTGAACAAAATATCCTAAAACAAACGAATGAAAAATTTTCTATTTAAGAACATAAATGACATCGATGTCTTCAAAAATTGTTTCAGAGTGCATTTTAATATTTCGTTTAATTTTCGTTTCCGTAATTTTTAGGAACCCCGTCCTCATGCCCAAATCTTTATGCTCCAGAAAATGGTTACATCATTGGGACATGCGCCCCTGGTCAGGCTGGCCAGCCGTGTACTTTTGGCTGCACAGCAAATTATAATCTGCAAGGCACCGGCACCTTAGTTTGCCAACCGTCAGGATCGTGGTCTGCGCTACCACCAAGTTGCAATGGTACGTACTTAAAAACTTATTTTCAATGACCTATTGTTGCAAAAAAGGGTAAACAAGATTAATCTTTATTTTTGTTAAGTGATATGGGTAATTCTAGCCCATGAATAAATGTTTTTCTGAATAGACAAGTGTGTATTTTAGAAAAGGGAGAAAGTTTTTATTTTATTGCATAAAAAATGGACAATCTAGTCTTCTTTGCAAGGAAATACATTCAAATCTGAGAAACTCATTGAAAAAACATTAGTCTTCCATTTAACGCGAAATAAATAAATTACGACTGGTGTTAGAAACAAATACATTAGCATTTTGAGAAGCAGCCATTAAAAGTACATAGAACAAGTTGAAGGCAAACGTTTCGAAGAAATCGCAGCTTCAGTTCGAAAATTGTTGAAATGTTGGAATATTATTTAAGCTTTACATATTCTTCGGGTAGATCGTGAAATTCATTTAACGCATTATGATGTTTCATAAAAGATCGCACTGCTCACTGTAGTCCGGGGTTTGGTTCCCTAGGCCATAAGAGGTTCGGATTCCTCGGAAAACAGTAGGTCCCGGCGCAGCATGACCATTGTAGTCTTTGAGCCGTAAAACCACAAAACAAACAAACATTATGATGTCTATTGTTGCTAGATTGCCAACTTTCAACAAATATTCGTCTATTATAGTTATGAATATTTTTGTGCAAGATTTTCGCATTATGCCAGGATAGGATATGGTTCTGTTCAGCGCAGTGTCTGACAAGAAATGAACTAAAATCTTGAGTTCTAAATTTGTTTTTGTGTTTAGCCATAATATTTGTTGACACAGTTACTGCAAGGTATTGACTAAATAACTCCGGAGGTTTGATCTGCTGGAGTTGGGGTTATTATTAGTTATTATCAAGGCATTTCTGAACGCATCGCCAAGATTTTCAGAAACCAAAATGTTGCAGTTTTCTACAAACCAATTACTACGCTCGCTAACATCCTCCCCATTTAAAAACCCCAACTCCAGCAAATCAAACCATCGGAGTTCTGTATTCAACACCTTGCAGTAACTGTGTCAACAAATATTATGGTAAAACTAAAATAACCCTCAAAACTAAACTCCACGGACATAAAACAAATTTAGGACTCAAGATTTTAGTTCACTTCTTGTCTAACACTGCGCCGAACAGAGCCATGTCCCATGCTGGCATAATGCGAAAATCTTGCACAAAAACAGACATAACTATAATAATCGAATATTCCTTGAAAGTTGGCAATCTATCAACAATAGACATCATAACGCGTTAAATGAATTCCACAATCTACCCGCAGAATATGTAACGCTCAAATAATATTCAACCATTTCAACAATTTTTGCGACTGAAGATGAAGCTGCGATAGCTTCTAAACGTCTGCCTTCAACTTGTTCTACATACATTTTTAATGACTGCTTCTCAAAATGCTAATGTATTAGTCTTCCATTGTTGGGAAATGACAATTATGGTGTTCTTCAGTTTGGAGTTTTCTCCATCCTTTTTATAGAGTACCATCTTCTACCCAGAGAAGTTTTCTGACGTATTATATCGTCATTGAAACATGCCGGGAGTGCGATGTGTGTTTTTCCATTAAGTATCAATAATCTCCCGCAAAAATATTAGCGATCTCATAGAGAAAATGCGATTAATAGGAATAGATATTTTGAAACTAACAACTCACATTAATCGACTTCAATTGACTATAATTAATCAAAAATAAAAATTCTCCTTAATAATTGTGATTTATCGGAAGTACTCGTTTATGACTATTTCAATGGACTAATGCCACACGCTTTATTCAAAAATACTTGACCAAAAATATCTAACAATTATCCATGCTAAAAAAAAGGCTGCTTTATTGAATCACATGGGCATTTTATATAAATAGCTTTAAAACATGTGTTGGAAAATTCGAATTTTCAAAGTTAAATAAATACATGTATTTTTCAACTAATTTTATTCATCATGTGGTATCACTAGATGGCAGCACCAGCACTCGTTTCGTATATCAATTCAATTTGTGAGAATGGAAAGTATTGGAGGGAATATAATGAAATTGTGAATACGGTAGTTAAAATACGTTTATTTCGCAAACATAATACAATTAAAGTAAACTTTTATGACATGCCTGGATTAAAAAACGCGATGTCTAAGGGATCCATGAAACAGAGTTTGAAAACATTTGATATAGAAATCAAGATGATCTTAACAACTTCATAGTCACCCAAATTTTATTGTAATTGCAAAAAATTTCCAATAACTTAAAATATGACTTTTAAAAAGAAATGCGGTGAACTTTCTCAATAACTTTGTTCTTACCATTTTTCCTTAACAACTGTATTTCGCAATCCTGGCTAACACTTCATGGAATTGTACAAAACTTATGATTATTCTCTTTTCTGTTTAAAGACTTTTCCCTCAGTTCCCTGAAACTTGTTAACGGGAGAAATTGTGTGTCCTTGCTCTGAGAGGCGGAAGAAATCCTAATTGTGCCGCTCTCTATTTGTGACTGATTAAAAAATTTATTGACTCATTATAAAAGTCAAATTTCCACTGTATGCGTTAACGTAAGATGCAATATTTTTTCTAGGTGGTGAAACCGAATCTGCATGCCCGCAACTGACCCAACCTCCAAACGGCGAATTCGTCGAATGCGACAACCGTCGAGGTGGTCGCTGTGTTGTTGTTTGTCAAACAGGCTTCCTAAGAAATGGTTCGAGGGTACGAACTTGCCTTGCATCCGGCGTTTGGTCCGGATTTGCTCCAACATGTGGTAGGAAAATTGTTTACGGCTACAAAGTGGTTCCACTCTGGAGTTTGATTTTTGGTTGATAGGACTATTACAGATTTAAAATTTCTTGAAATTTAATACCTCATATCTATCCCTTTTTATCTCCTCAAAACTAAACATTAGATCTTTTAAGACAATTTTTATGTGGGTACCTATATCTTGCAAACGTAATTCATTAATTTTAGTCTGAAGTAGAATATTAGATTTCTCTTCCATTCGGAATCCACTATTTATGTGTGAATTAGAATAACATATAAACACATGAGAACTGAGAAAACTAAAAGTCAAAAATATATTTTTTCTCAAAATATGATGAGTTTAGAGCCTTTAATTAAAAATAATCAGCTCTTCGGAGGTACTGAACTCAATCAATTTTTGGGGCCTCCTTTTACGGTAATTTGGAAGTAATTTTACAGTAATTTTTTTTTAATTTTTGGAAATAATAAACTTTGTCAATTTAGGGCTTTCTTTTGGGTTAGATCCTGTAAGCCTAGGACCATCTGGTCCACCCGTTAAGGTGGTACTAAGCAAATTCTTTAGCTCAAACTTAAATCACATATACGTTCATTGTAAATAATAATTTACAATGAACGTAAATAATGATTTCTTACATCTGTACGAGTTTTTCCAATTAAAAAGATTCCTCTGGAGAATTTTAATATTTTTGCATGTGCAATATTACCTCCATCTTATTCTTTAACATCTAATTAAATAATAACCAGTGAAGTTTTGTCGTCTGTTATTATGATGAAGAGACAAGGAAAAGGGGGAATGTAACTAGTGTTGTATTAGGGTTTTAGCGGGCCACAGGAACCCGAACCTGGGTCCTAAGAACAGAACGGGCCCCTAAAAAATATGGCTCGTGCAATATTCCGAGTACAATATATAATGAGTTTTTCTTTGAAGTTCAGTATTTTATATTTAGGTTTATCAGTAATTAAACTTTGGGACAGTTAAAATTAAACAAGGTTATAATAACGCTTAAATCTCTCTGCAAGCCCCAAAATCGTGGGGCCCTGAGTCCGAATATACTTGGCCTATACGTAAAGCGGACACTGCGTGTAGCTAATTATATTAGAATTGAAAAGAAGTGGGGAAAACACTGGAGAAGGGAAGTTAGAATTATGAGGACAGAGGAAAACGTTTAAAAAGTAGACAAAGGGTAAAAGTAAAACAAATAGACGAAAAACATGGAAGAAAGTAAAAATGAAGAACGAAGGATAAAAGAAAAATTGTTCAACTGCGTAAAGCTAAGAGATTAAATTAAATTCATAATTCGTGACTCTTTTTTTTTTATAAAATTCTACTTTTTTTATTACCTATTTTTCTTTGTTTTTCTCTTTATCTTTCGCATTTTGTCAGTGATAAAATTTTTAAAAGTTATAGCAAACCCTGGTCAATTTTTGTATGCTGCGTTTACTCCAATTGGCAAATAGTCTATATATAATATTCTAGTAAGATTTTAGGTGTCCTGTCTGGGATAATCAGTGCCGCCTTCTGCGGCCCAAGCACCCCCCCCATCTGCCCAATAATAGCGGTAAGAGTTTGGATGCATAAAATTATAACATTCATTAAATGAGCTAATTTTAATTAAAAAAGTCACATTTGCCTTAATATAGTTATATTTTAATCATCAAAATCATATTACGAATTTAATGATAAATTTGTCGGAGGAAGTGTAGTTAAAAATATTTCCTCTCACAGCGCAAAATCTGTGCATTTAAATTAAGATTCTGGGGCTATAAAGACATTAGTAATCCTAATTAACAATTCCCAATTATTGTCCTTTAATCTCAGCTTGCATAAATATAATCTCACTGCAGTATTTTTATTTGGATTGTTATATAATGACATCTAAAAACGATACAAGAAATTTGAAACAAATCCTTCTGTCATTTTGTAAGTGCTGCCATCTGTTGGAAACATCGCGACATTTGAAAAACTGGCAAACTACATCTTCAAAATTCCTAATACGTAATTCAATAGCAAATAAATAATATTTTTATTTTTAGCTTTTTTTTTTTCTTTTCTGAAAATTTCAGCTTTCTATTTTATGCATAATTAATAGCAAAAGAAAATACTTTCCTTCCTAGAGAAAGACCTAACATTTCTTTAAAATATTATTGTATAGATTGGAATTCAACGTATATTTACAAATTTGTAATATAAGTTTTTGTTTCTCACTTGTTAATAAATCGTTATTGTTTTGTTTCCTTTTTATTGGCGATATCTGAAATATTTTTTAACAGACACCTTCCAAACTACGATTGAAAAAACTATTCTGCTTTATCTATGTGTACTAACATTCATTCTTTTACTAAACACTATTTAGTATTTAAAAGAAGAAATTTATCGTGCGTTTTCAAGTTTTTTAGTATTTACAATTACATTCCATTAACTAAGTGAAATACTTTAGCTGAGAAGAGGTGAAGAAGCTTTTTTTCAAAGAATGAGATGTATTAAAACTTTCTTAAAACGAATACATTCCCAATGCTTGTTATCCCTTACCATACCGAATAGTGGATATCTCTTCACAGCAAACGGATACTTAAGTATAGAGGTGCTCTTTATTCAGAGGTTTACTGTACATTAATTCAAAAGAGCTATTTTCACAAATAATACATTTTCTTGCAGTAACTTTCTGCTTCGATTTAAAATACACCCATCAAAAAAGATGTCACTATCCAATTTTGTTTGATTCGAGTATGAAACTTTTAATGTATCAGAATAAGCACATGATATATTTTTTTAGATATTTAAATTTATAATTTCAAAATGAATTTAATATTTTTTATTCAAATTATAACATTATATTTAAAATAAGAATTTTTCAAGCACTTGAAAATTAGTGGTGAAATACTTTTCAAAAGTTTCACATTAGCATGAGAGTTTAAAATTTTAACAAAAATTTAGCTGAATTCCATGCAAAGTGTATGCATACGTAAGCGTTTCGCTGCGCAAATAAATCGTCAGTTAACTGGAAAAGCAAACAATATTTGCAATAATTGTAAGAAAAAAAGGTAAGTTGAATTTTCCTAAAATTTAAGGATGTTCTAATAGTAGGAGCAAGTACTAGAGATAAAATCAATTTGGGATCATTGAAATTTCGATGGAAGAAATTCCAGATAAAATAAAGGAAGTAGTTCCGTCGGCACCTTTCTTCCTATTGGTTGATTGTGTCAGTAGAAAGAAAATTGCAGACAGTACTACATCCTTTATTCTAGTTATCTTGGTTTCTTCCCGTCGAAGTTTACAATGTGTCCAAAATTTCCGGTTTTTTTTTACATCTCTAGCAAGAACTGAAAGTCTATGTGAAACAGAAATAAGTACATGTTTGTAACGAACATGATACTAGTATTGACATTTGGTACTAAGGAAATAGTTATTATTAGCTAGAATGTGCGAATTATTTTTTAACTGTTTAACGACTAGAACGCTTTAATTACTCTTCATTATGGCTCTTAGACAAAAAAATGTAAAAATTGTATAAACAGACAGATACTAGTACTTATTAAATCTTTTTTAGTAATCAAAAAGGTTGATAATTACAGATTTAATTCAATTAGTACTGATTCGATAGAATTATCGTAGAATTGCTACAGATCCTATATTTTTTCTCCATATTTACATTTGTTACTTCCACTAAACAAAGTTCGTTCTACACTCAGTATTCTTTAAATTATGACCACCTACTACTATATCCCCTGAGAATAGCTTCTACTCAGAAGGCATGAATTCCTTGCATTAGACACCTGAACTAAGTTATGTTTTCAGCAGTCAGACTCTTTCAAGTATGACGTATAATTTAGAAAATGAACAGGAAAGATACTCTTCAATTATCACATATGCCGTGTTATTGAATTCCGCCATGTTTAATTGGGTTAAGATTGGGCAAGTTTGAATGACAATCCAGACATTTTATGTCTTCGTTGAACCACTCTTTTATTCAATAAGCTTGATGTCAAGAAGCATTATCGTATTGGAAAGCACCATTGCTTTGTGTGTAAGAGCACAATGTTGTAAATAATATATTGTTTAACAATCAGTTAAAATAGAAATTGACGTTGATAAGTTTTCAGTATAGACATATGTTACAAAATTTATGCTATCACGTCCTAGGTTATACAACAACTATCGCTGATCTGAACAGTTAATGCCATATCAAATGAATCCAAAGATTCACGCCGTTGATGAAAACACGGGCTGGTTTTGTGAAAAAGAAATGGGAGTGGTGGCCGTAAACGGAGGTCTATAATTTCAGAAAAGAGCTAAATGAAATCCAGAGTAAACATGGCAAATACACTTTTTCTCGCGGGATGATGAAGTATGAGAATGCGACATGGGTCCGCCAGTCCACACATCTTAGATAATGGTGGGATAAGACCAAGGAATGAGGTTTGATGAAGGAGAGTTAAAGATGAAATAAGAGCTAAGAATGTATGGGGATATCTGCAAACAATGAAGAAGACCAACGGCTCTTCGAGCGTCATGCCCCAGTGACAATAGAACGGAAATGCTCCAAGTAGAAAAATAGAACTTTGTATCTAGGGAATATGAGGTCCAACCGAGTCTAAAAGTCGTTTAAAAATTTTAAAAGTTTGGAATCAGTGATATTCCCATAGAAGGATGATTCTATAATGAAAAGTAGTATGGACACAAGGAAACGCAGAGGATAGACTCGAAAAAATACACGAAAGAAGAAATTCCAACCAGATAAAGCAAAACAAAAAAAAAGTGTCGAAGCCCCCAGAAGACAGGGATGAGCCAAACTGGCGAAACAATAGAAGTACCAACCGTACTCCGACAAAACTTTACGTTCAATGGATATAAACTCCCGAAGAATACAATTCATGTCTCCATTAGAAAAATAAAGATTGAGAGAAGATGCATTGAAGAGTGGGAAGAAAGAGGCAATTGAATGGGGAACATGAAGACAAGCGAAGGCAAAAGAATGGACGAAGCAAAAAATTAAAGAAAAGGTGGTGCGAAGATACGCCTGCTTTCGTTGAGAGCTGGAATTGTAAGGGGCAAATGCAGGCATAACCACTCGTGGAAGTTAGTAGGAAATGCGATTCGTCGATCCAGCACACCTTATTTTAAGCTTCCATTTTTCAGCTAGTACGCTATTAACACTGAGCGATTAGCTTACGTTAACGGGTTCTTCTCATTGTAGGGCGTCTTTTTTTGTATCTCTTAATTGCAAGGGTGCGATGCATATCGAGGTTAGACCTTGCTGTCAATTGTTCCATCGCGTATCCATAGACAAATTCTGTAACACAATAATTTCCTTTTAAAAAGGGACGCACTAGTCATTCGTCTTCGGAAAATATTGTGTTGTCCTTCAGTTTTCAAAGATTGGTAATTTTAGCATTTAGGCACCGCTGATAAACAACAAAGGCGTTTTTATAGTAGTACAAATTTTTCAGTTAAAAAATATTAAATCATCAACATTTCGCAAGCTCATAATTTGACCTTTCGGGAAACTTCTTTTTTCCTTATAAAATTTAAATCTCTCAACTTCATCCAAGATGATTAAAATTTATGTCATATGATAAATTACCAAGTTCATATACAGGGTGATCCAGATCAAACAGGTGTTCATACCTCTCTGTAGAGAAAACTACTTGGCCAATTTCACCCAAATTTCGTACACATGCTCCCCTGAGTATGCGGTTTTGATTTCTGAAAGAAAACATTGAGTTCATATTTCGGCCGCTAGGGAAGGAAATGGTGCTGCGGAGCAGGCAATTTATTAATATTAACAACGAAAAAGTGTTTTAACATGCAATAACCTTTATTGCAATCACACTAAATTAACTACAAATTACAGTATACCGTAGGATAGTAGGTATGACTAAAATAAATTGTGCAATAACTTTATTGCTATCACATGTGGAACCACACTATCATCGCAGATACGGATTGATATGTCCTCCGTCTCTTTGCTCTAGCAATTGCATTCGATGCACAACACATTCCACGGCAGAAAGTTACTCGTTCTCTTGGAGGTGTGATATATGTTGCGAAATTTTGCCTTTTAAGAATGCTAAGTTCGGAACATTGCCTTTACAAACGCAGCTCTTTAAATATCCCCACAGCCAAAAGTCACAAGGGTTAAGATCGGGTGACCGAAGTCGCCAAGATGTTGAAAATGACCTGCTAATCACTCTGTCATCCGAAAAGTTTTGCTGTAATAATGTTTTAACAGGAAACGCGATATGCATGGGTGCACCATCTTGGATGAAGATTGTAGTGTCAGGACAATTTCTCTGTTGAAGCAAAGGAATGACAAAGTTCCAGAACATAAATGCATACCTAGAGCCAGTAACAGAACATGTCATTGGCCCCGAGGTCGTAATTTCTTCAAAGGAGTAAGGACCAATGACGAAAGATGAGGTGAAGCCACACCACACTGTCACTTTTGGAGCATGCAACGGAATTCGTTGATGGACGTG
>QLNU02003225.1:32591048-32601474 GCA_006491805.2 Dysdera silvatica | reverse complement strand
ATCCTTTGGATTTCACAGAGCTTAATGAACACTAGATTTAATAAAACTGCCCATTTTAGATTTGGATATTTAACGCCCGCAGAGCCTGGAGGATTTTGAGGAAACTGTAGACGAATATCATTAAAGAAATTTAGTTTTCTTGGTAGAAATGAGCGTAATAGAAGACAAGAAAAATGTAAAAATTGTATAAACAGACAGATACTAGTACTTATTAAATCTTTTTTAGTAATCAAAAAGGTTGATAATTACAGATTTAATTCAATTAGTACTGATTCGATAGAATTATCGTAGAATTGCTACAGATCCTATATTTTTTCTCCATATTTACATTTGTTACTTCCACTAAACAAAGTTCGTTCTACACTCAGTATTCTTTAAATTATGACCACCTACTACTATATCCCCTGAGAATAGCTTCTACTCAGAAGGCATGAATTCCTTGCATTAGACACCTGAACTAAGTTATGTTTTCAGCAGTCAGACTCTTTCAAGTATGACGTATAATTTAGAAAATGAACAGGAAAGATACTCTTCAATTATCACATATGCCGTGTTATTGAATTCCGCCATGTTTAATTGGGTTAAGATTGGGCAAGTTTGAATGACAATCCAGACATTTTATGTCTTCGTTGAACCACTCTTTTATTCAATAAGCTTGATGTCAAGAAGCATTATCGTATTGGAAAGCACCATTGCTTTGTGTGTAAGAGCACAATGTTGTAAATAATATATTGTTTAACAATCAGTTAAAATAGAAATTGACGTTGATAAGTTTTCAGTATAGACATATGTTACAAAATTTATGCTATCACGTCCTAGGTTATACAACAACTATCGCTGATCTGAACAGTTAATGCCATATCAAATGAATCCAAAGATTCACGCCGTTGATGAAAACACGGGCTGGTTTTGTGAAAAAGAAATGGGAGTGGTGGCCGTAAACGGAGGTCTATAATTTCAGAAAAGAGCTAAATGAAATCCAGAGTAAACATGGCAAATACACTTTTTCTCGCGGGATGATGAAGTATGAGAATGCGACATGGGTCCGCCAGTCCACACATCTTAGATAATGGTGGGATAAGACCAAGGAATGAGGTTTGATGAAGGAGAGTTAAAGATGAAATAAGAGCTAAGAATGTATGGGGATATCTGCAAACAATGAAGAAGACCAACGGCTCTTCGAGCGTCATGCCCCAGTGACAATAGAACGGAAATGCTCCAAGTAGAAAAATAGAACTTTGTATCTAGGGAATATGAGGTCCAACCGAGTCTAAAAGTCGTTTAAAAATTTTAAAAGTTTGGAATCAGTGATATTCCCATAGAAGGATGATTCTATAATGAAAAGTAGTATGGACACAAGGAAACGCAGAGGATAGACTCGAAAAAATACACGAAAGAAGAAATTCCAACCAGATAAAGCAAAACAAAAAAAAAGTGTCGAAGCCCCCAGAAGACAGGGATGAGCCAAACTGGCGAAACAATAGAAGTACCAACCGTACTCCGACAAAACTTTACGTTCAATGGATATAAACTCCCGAAGAATACAATTCATGTCTCCATTAGAAAAATAAAGATTGAGAGAAGATGCATTGAAGAGTGGGAAGAAAGAGGCAATTGAATGGGGAACATGAAGACAAGCGAAGGCAAAAGAATGGACGAAGCAAAAAATTAAAGAAAAGGTGGTGCGAAGATACGCCTGCTTTCGTTGAGAGCTGGAATTGTAAGGGGCAAATGCAGGCATAACCACTCGTGGAAGTTAGTAGGAAATGCGATTCGTCGATCCACACACACCTTATTTTAAGCTTCCATTTTTCAGCCAGTACGCTATTAACACTGAGCGATTAGCTTACGTTAACGGGTTCTTCTCATTGTAGGGCGTCTTTTTTTGTATCTCTTAATTGCAAGGGTGCGATGCATATCGAGGTTAGACCTTGCTGTCAATTGTTCCATCGCGTATCCATAGACAAATTCTGTAACACAATAATTTCCTTTTAAAAAGGGACGCATCTAGTCATTCGTCTCTGGAAAAATATTGTGTTGTCCTCAGTTTTCATGCAGATTGGCAATTTTAGCATTTAGGCTACACTGCTGATAAACAACAAAGGCGTTTTTGGTGCAGTGCACAAATTTTCAGTTTAAAAATATTAACATCAACATTTCGCAAGCTCATAATTTGACCTTCGAAACTTTTTCCCTTATAAAAATTTAAAATCTTCAACTTCATCCAAGATGATTAAAATTCTATGTCATATGATAAATTACCGTTATACCGGGTGATCCAAATTAAACAGGAGGTGTTTAGACCTCTCTGTAGGGAAAACTACTTGGCCAATTTCACCCAAATTTCGTACACATGCTCTCCTGAGTATGTCGTTTTGATATCTGAAAGAAATTTTTAGTTCATATTTTGGCCACTAGGGGATGAAATGGCGCTGCAAGGCAGGCAATTTATTAATATTAACAACAAAAAAGTGTTTTAATATGCAATAACCTTTATTGCAATCACATGAAATTAACTACAAATTACAGTATACCGTAGGACAGTAGGTATGACTAAAAAAAAGATTTGTGCAATAACTTTATTGCTATCACATGTGGAACCACACTATCATCACAGATACGGCTCGGTATGTCCGCCGTCTCTTTGCTCTAGAAATTGCATTCGATGCACAACACATTCCACGGCAGAACATAACTCATTCGCTTGGAGGTGGGATACATGTTGCGAAATTCTGTCTTTTAAGACTGCTAAGTTCGGAACATTGCCTTTATAAACGCAGCTCTTTAAATATCCCCACAGCCAAAAGTCACAAGGGTTAAGATCGGGTGACCGAGGCGGCCAAGATGTTGAAAATGACCTGCTAATCACTCTGTCATCCGAAAAGTTTTGCCGTAATAATGTTTGAACAGGCAACGCGATGTGCGGGGGTGCACCATCTTGCATGAAAATTGTAGTGTCAAGACAATTTCTCTGTTGAAGCGAAGGAATGACAAAGTTCCGGAGCATAAATGCATACCTAGAGACAGTAACAGAACATGTCATTGGCCCCGAGGCCGTATTTTCTTCAAAGAAGTAAGGACCAATGACGAAAGATGAGGTGAAGCCACACCACACTGTCACTTTTGGAGCATGCAACGGAATTTGTTGATGAACGTGGGGATTTGTGTCAGACCAAATACGGCAGTTACGTGTGTTTACAGCGCCATTCAAGTGGAAATGGGCCTCATCACTCCACAGTATCTGCCAAGGCCATTCATCATCCACTGTCATCCGAGCAATGAACATCAAAGCAAATGTTTTCCGCACGTCATTATCACCAGAAAGCAATTGCTGAGTGTGGGCTATCTTATATGGATAAAACTTCAGGACATTTCTCATAACTCTCTACACTGTCGTATATGGCATGTCCAATTCCCGTGATATCGCACGTGCACTACTGCTACCATGTGCACTTGCTGCTTCCTGCTCCACTACTGCAGTTGCAACTTCTTCAATTTGCTGCACTCGAGTTGGTTTGCGGCCTCGTCCTGGTTTAACGGTGAATGTTCCGCTCTTTTCGGAATGCAAGATTATTTTTCGAAGATTTGTAATCGTTAGAGGGCCTCTGCGTAAACATTTTACCTGCCGAAATGCTTTAAATGCAGCAGAAGCATTGCTATTTCGTTGATAAAAGAGTTTGCCGGGTGATATCCGTGGTTTTCCGGAGTATCTTAGTCATCGTGATGGCACAGTCTGACTGTAATTCTCGAAAGGTATTTTAAGGTATTTTTACGTGGAGGTGAATGCAGATTGGCGAGAGACAGAGGATGCACATTAAAGATAATATTTATTTGAAGGTTGAAAAGCATACACTTGCCATGGCATAATGTCGGGCGTTCATTAGGTAGCGTAACTTACATATTGAGGATCGTTATTACGGTTAGCTGCAACCGTCTTTTCAGGTCAAAAGCTCAGGAGCAAGAGAGCGTTGAAACTTTACTTCGAATGATTTTTGTGGACCGTGATTGGACAATTGAATACTGACGCAATAGTTTATATATTTATTTCTATTGGTCAGTTTGACCCCACAGAGGGGAGAACTTGCTGTGAGTTATGTTAACGTTGAGCTGTCTTTCTTGACAGTTTTTGCCCATTAAATGAAAATATATGGGAGAGGGTTCGAAGTTGGATAATGCCTGTATCCTTCGTTTTTGGTGGAAATTCCAAGAAATTAGTTGTGCATATGATTCATCAGCAGATGTCCGTGAGAACGGAATTTTGGCGCGAAACGAAGTTGCAATGAGTCCTGTGGAGGAATCGCCTCAAGCTTAACAAGTAACGCGCGATCTGGTAAAGTAAGTTTCATGACGGAGTCCTCGTATGGTGGAAAAATGCTTCACGACTCCTTATATAGGCAGAGGATGTTGCGCATGTTAAGTAATATGTAAATTGCCTGCTCCGCAGCGCCATTTCCTCCCCTAGCGGCCGAAATATGAACTAAATTGTTTCTTTCAGAAATCGAAACCGCATACTCAGGAGAGCATGTGTGCGAAATTTGGGTGAAATTGGCAGAGTAGTTTTCTCTACAGAGAGGTCTAAACACCTTTGGATCACCCGATATATATACACTGTCACTTGCACACACAAAGTAATGACGGTGCAGTGTATATATATTTGTTTATAATGACCAATGCATCACCTGATTAGACCATACGATATATCGTACATCTGCAAAATTCGGGCAATAGTATATTTATAAAAAATATGTAATTTTTTCTTCAAACTTATCGTTTTATTTCAAAATCATGTAAAATAAAGAATATTATTATTTTTTAGCTGGAGTAGGTGGAGGTGGAGGAGTATGGAGAGAGAGAGACGAATAAAAAGTGAACTGCTCATATTCGAAGATGTTTTTCATTAATATTGATTGTTCCTGATAAGAGTCCCAACTGTGATAAGAAAAATACTTTTATTTTAACCAGGACATATACTTATTTTAATCTAGATGTAATGTGTACATTTAGGAGACAAGCTCTGGAAAATGTTTTTCATAGTATAAGCTTGTTTTTAATTAAAAGGTTTAAGATGAATCTAAAAGCGAATATTTTATTAAACAATTCACTTTATTTTTTTTTATTGCTTAGTTAAAAAAGTTAGAGCACGGAGCATATATGCAAGACATATTTAATACATAAATAAGAGGGTCATCTGAGAGAAATTAATAAAAGGTATGTGAGACAAAGAAACAAATGGGACAGACATGCGAGACAAATAAATTTCACAGATAACACAAATTTGATAATAATTAATCAATTGATTTTACGAAAACAATATAAAATTAGGAGCCTAGTTTGAAGTTTAAATAAAACAAAAGCAAAATAGAATAAATGTAATTAGGATATGACCAGGGGAGGACTTTGTCATCTCAAAGGGCGCATACCTTGGATTATCAGAGGGCGCGAGTCCTATTTCTCATCTTGGCGCAGTATAGCCCAGATGCTCTTGCGCCATAAAAAAGCCAAACAAACAAACAAACCTATTTCTCATCGTGTCGCACCAGCGGCACAGACCACCCCTGTATATGACATAAAATTGACGATAAAAAAAAAAGATAAAATTATAAATGTTTCCCGATTAACGTAACTATAGTGGAATTCGGTTACAACGAATAACAATGTATCGAAGGCACGGCTATAACGAACAAATAAATTCTTGTTTTTTTTTTAATATACGATATATACGGTTATGGAGAACAACGGTTATAGAATATGACGACTATAACGAAGAGAATCCTCTGGTTCCTTGATGTTCATCCTAACTGGTAGTCCGGGGTTTGGTTCCCTAGGCCATAAGAGGTTCGGATTCCTCGGAAAACAGTAGGTCCCGGCGCAGCATGACCATTGTAGTCTTTGAGACGTAAAACCGCAAGCAACAAACAAACAAATCATCCTAACTGAGTTTAACTGTACATGTATACAGTAGAACGTCCATATATAAAACTGCTATGCATGGAAAATCTCTATATGTCAAAATTTTTTTGAATTCCCGTAATCATTACATAGGAAAATCTTCTCTATATATCGAAAAAAAAAATGTGTATTCAACTTTTGAATAAAACTTTGGAATGAAAATCCGGATTTTTCATTAGTAATGACAATTATTAGAAAAAACAGGCGAGAAATAATAAAACGAAAACATCGCGAGAGGAAGAGAAAGAAAGGGTGGTTAAGGTCAGTCCAACAGGTCTCCTAGCAAAAGTATTATTTTCACGCCTTCCTCAACCTTCTCTTCATGAAACGTCCCTTCTCTGTAAAAAAAAAGAGAGAGAAGGCATAATGTTAATGGGAAGGGTGGCCTCCGAAGGGCAGCACTGTATCCCAGACTGATTTTAGCGTTGTGAATTTGACGGCAAAGAGGGGACTGTCGATATGTACTAGCATACAGGGATGTACCGACCGCACTGGTATCGTCATTTAACGTCGGTCAAGAACCATTCACGATCAATCCGCCTCGAAGAACAGACGAAATAGATGGATGGCGCGAAGAACAGTCCGGAACAGTACAAACGACCCTAGAGACAAAGACCGATCCACGAGGAAAAACGGATCCCGGACCTAGAATAGCGGGCACAAACATCAATCCACCGCAATCCGGCGGCCTAGCCAATGTCCCATACACTCCGACATAAGCGAGCAGGAACTAACACCCGCCAGACCCGAACTGCAGTAAAAAGACGTCCCCATGCCACCAAAGCTGAGATCGAACTTCTCCTTTTTTTTGTAAAAGATATTCAGTTCCTTTCAACGTTTCGAATCAACGGCGTGTGTTCACGACTCTAAACAGAAAATATCACAGTTCACATTTTGACACTTCATTCTTATATGATACTAGAACAAGTATTAAATATGAACAAATAATTAGGTAGCGCCAAGCGCATATCACATATTTAAATATTAAAATACGCGTAAAATTGCTATTTCAAATTATTCGGAATCTTGGGCTCCACTGATCCATGTAAATCCATATCTATTATGACAGTTTTATTTATGGAAAGGAACATTTTTAAAGTAGTATTTTTTAACGTTATGTTCAATTAAAAGTTGTACATACAAACATAATATGTATGAGGCTTTGAGTGTGTGTGGTGTGTACGCGGCTTTGGATACGGGTAATGTGTAAGCGGCTTTGGATATGGGTAATGTGTAAACGGCATTGTATGCAAGCAGTTAGGTCACTCAATGGGCATATTTACTGTACAACAGGAGATCGGCCTGAAAGTAAGTTATTTTGATAAAATGCACAGAGGTTAGAATTAAAAGCCATGGGGTAGCACAGTGTGGTAACGCGTTCGCTTAGTGCGCCGTCAACTCGGGTTCGACTTCCAACGGTGTAAAGAATGCTTACTCAGAGATCTCATAAGGAACACACTGCTCACTGTATTCCGGAGTTTAGTTTTCTGGCCTTAAGAGGTTCTGCTTCCTCGGAAAACTGTAGGTCCAGAGGTCCAGATTCCTTGAAAAACCGTAGGTCCCGGCGCAGTATGACTACTGCAGTCCTTAAGTCGTAAAACCACAAACGAAAAACAAACAAAACATTAGAATTAGAAAAAACGTGTATAATTAAGTTTCGTTTAGAGTATCGCTTAGTTATTGCTAATATTATGCATACAAAAAACATAACCGTCAATATTTAAAAAATGAATAAAATTTTAAGTATTTTACTTTAAATTAGCATAATGCGATTCGTAAAATAGTTTTAGTTCGAAAGAGTTCGTTAAGTGCAAATTTCTCGGGCTGACGGCTTGTTGAAAAAAGAATTGCAGTTTGTATAAGTTGAGGTAGTCTTATTTTTGCCGTCAAAGATGTTAACCACAATTTGAGTTTTGTTAACGTCTGCGGGAGCGTTGTCGTTGGCAAGACGTTGTTGTTAATTAGCAGTGAGGGTGTGGTTTTACCGTTGTTTCCCATTTTGTTGAAATTCCAGTTAGTTTACGAATAAAATGCCATTACTTACTGGATTATTACGTGGGAGCCAAAATCCTTCATTAATTTGCTGAAGGTGGCTAGTGCTGCATTAGAAGATCGCCAGTCATTAGAAAGCAAGTATTCTAGGACGGTAAAATATCAGAACTTGAGAATCACTTGCAAAGAAGTGTTTCCTTCCATTGTTGGAGTGAAGATGCATATCAGAAAATTTTAAAGAAGTCGCCAGTTTAGACGATTTATCAGAAGATTTTAATTTGTTAGGCGAGGTCACCAATTGAAGAAATAAATATTGAAGGAATGGAGTAATTCCATTCAGTTGAAATATTATCTTATCAAAAGCTTTAAATGTTGAAGTTAATCAAAAATTCGCCAAAAGATAAATATAATTACATTATAACGTTAAATGAATTTATTGCGCCTTTTTAGCGGAGCCTCCCAGAATAACGGGTGCACATTTCGATGACATACGGACGACTGGTTATTATTTTAGAATTCGAAACGCAGTTGAAAATATCCTTGCCAAATACAAAAAATGAAATTATAGTTAAAAAATATATTGAAAACATGAAATAAATGGAAACAATTTGGCATGGTGGCAACTTTAGAAATTGTACTTATTAAGTTTGCTTTCCTTGTGTTTCTAAGTGGCAAAAATCGATAAAATCTGCAAAGTGAACATTTCTGTTGTGAGAGCTCATATATATAAAAATTTAAAAAAAAACAACAACTCATAATTAGACAGAAAGGAAAATGAAATATGACGAACAAGATATTGCCCCGAGAAAAGATAAAAAAGTCAACCCATTATAAATAATTAACTTAGTCATATTAATTTAAGTTGCTTTTATGAACAAAATGAAGCAAAAGCGAATGCAGCATTACTTAAATAATAATCTCGTAACTGAAATTATTAATTACTTTGTGACATTTACCAGCGTCCCATTAAAAATAAATGGAGATAACCAATTTCTAAAAAAGGAAAAAAGAAAAAAAAAGTCAGAAATCGACAACGAGTTATACAACGAGCCTGTTTCAACTCCAGAGGAGATTGAAGGAAACAAGAAATAAGGCTGAGCGGAAATACCCATCATAGCTATTCCCTGAATAAAAGATTGTCAGAGTCGAACGGTAGACGGTGAAGTATTTGCTTTTAATTTTGAAAAGTAATTAAGCGGGCTCTTCAGCCTTTCATTATTTACCCGTTTCTTTACAGAAGCAATCTTCGAGGAGGAAAATTGAAGGATGGCAAAAATCTTTAGGCGCATTGTTGTCAGAATAATGACTTAACATTAAAATTTATAGCTCATCTTATTTTGAAAATGGCACTCGAATTTGTCTCTTTTTTTTTTCTGCAAATTGGCATGGCGGGGCGCCTGTCAATTCATCGCATTAGTCGGCGTTGCTTTCTGAGATGCGTTTGCTTTCGCGCAAAAGTCTCTGATTTGCTTTAAAAATGATACGTGATATATGCGAAAATATGCTGACAAGAGTAAGTGATAAAACGATTAAGTTAAGAGTAAAGATGCGTGGGAAGTTCAGTCGATAAAAATTGCCTTTTTACTTAGGTAAAATTATTGAAGTTTCCGTTTAAAGAAATAGGTATTGAAAAAATGCAGAAATCCCATCCATTTGATATAATATTTTATATATACTTTAAATGTTTAGAATAATTCTTTAATGCATGCCAGAAAATTAATTAAATACAACGTTAAAAGAATTTAGTACGCATTTTTGGCGGAGCCTTTGAAAATGACGTGTGCACACTTTAATGGTAAACGGAAGTCTGATTTGGTTTTAGAATTCGGAAAACAATTACACACACTGTTGCCAAATATAAAAAGTGTAATTTTAATTTTGCAAAATATGCCGCCAGATAGAGAAAACGAAATTATAAACATTTGGAAAACATCATATAAAAGGAAACAATTTGGCATGGGGTCAATTTTAGAAATTAAACTTTTTAAGTTTTTTTACTTGCGTTTCTAAGTGGCAACAATTAGGAAAGCCTGCAAAGGGAGCGTTTATATTCTAGGCATCAAGGTAAAGTTCTCGAAATTATTGCAGGTGCGGAACCCAAGCACATTTTATGTACGTTTATACATTACAGTATATGTAAAATCGCAATTTATTTCAGATTATTGGGTGCTCGGGCCCCACGGGCCCATATAACTCTACGCCTATGATTGTAGGAGCCCACACGTTTATTCTAAAATGTACATTTACGAATATCAAGAAATATAACTGGCGCTTTGATGTAGACCTTTCGGAAAGTCGTTGATAAGTGAATAAGCTATACTATTTGGAAATAAAATTGGCACTCTTCGTTCCTGTGTTAATTTAGGAAAATATATAATGAACACAAATGTTTTTCTTCTTCCTGAAGAATTTGGGACTCTTTAGAGATCATCGCCCACTCGTCTTTGTCTAAAACTTTCTTTCAATAAATATTACACACACACAC
>QLNU02003225.1:32570506-32587856 GCA_006491805.2 Dysdera silvatica | reverse complement strand
TTTTCACACCATTATAAATTTTAATTTAACGTATTAGAACTAACTAAATTGTTATTCTGAATAGTATGCTTTATCCGGGCTGGGACTGAAAAGACTCAATGCAACCTTCAAATTACAAGGACGTAAAACCATTCTTTGAACGAATCAACGAATGATTCAGTCTATTTATAATAAATGAGTTCAATCGTTCACGAATCCATTAAGTGAGCAGTTGTTTACATCTCTACTTAAAACTAGATTTTTATACGCATAACCAAGGTCACTGTGATTCAAATTTAGCAGACTGAGCTAAGGAAAAACAATTATATCTTTTTGGATGTAAGAATTTGCCCAAACTTTTAATTTTTCTCAATTTACTTAACGGTCGCACGTATGGTTGAGCGATTATATTTAAAATATTACAAAGTACTTTGGAAAATATTACGAAGTTAAAATTAAGCATATTAGTTTTGAAATTACATGGCTATAGATCCGCACTGTCGTTTCAATTTTGGTTTTTAATTGAAAAAGAATCAAATATGAATTATGATTTCAGCTTCATCAAAAACTGTAAATGCTTTTATACCTTTATTTTGCCTGTGCAATATGGAATTATCATCGGCTAAGACATTTCAGGGTTTTTATAAAGTATGGCATTGTTAGCCGCATTTCGTTTATTACTAGAGCCTCTCATATCTCCCGTAATGCCTGCACTAGTGTTTGAAAATAAAGTAGCAAATTTGTTTATATTTCATAACGCAAGAACAAATAATAGCATGCTGCGCTAGGATTTACACTTTTTCGAGGGACCCGAAACCCTGTCGCCGAATGAATCAAACCTCAGACTACAAATCAGTAGAAAACCAGAAAACGTTGACATCACTTGGTTTCCTCCGTAGTATGTTCATAGTAGGCGAACGCTTTACCACCACGCATTTCTAAGTGATAAATATTAAAACCTTTCTGACTTGATTTACATATTTTTAAATAAAGCAATATTTTGGGCATAATTAGAAGCGCGTTATTTTTTTTTTTAATCCAATACAGTGTATTGTATGGCACTGGTAGGGCTGATAAGGAGTGGAGCTCTAGCCCTTACGCAAGATTAACATGGTCTAAGTAAAACTCAAATATTCTAGGTAAATCTCCAGTGCTTTGCGTGAGAACAACAGGTATGAAGTAAAACTCGTGTGCTTTGGCTGAGGTTTAAATTTCAGTCCCCAGTCTTGTCGAACTACTAAAAGAAATTCGTATTTTTGTACAACGCAACTTTAAGATATTTACGCCCTAGGTGGCTACCTAAAATTGCCTAATGAAAAGGCCAGGCCTCGATGAATCTAAAGAATATTTCATTCATAACTTTATTACTTTCTGTTAACTGCACGTTGAACATTAACACTAAATTTTGTTAATGTTACTTTGTCTGTTAATTACGATTTTGGGTTCATTACTTTAAGGTTTAACACTAGTGCAGTCAGATTTGAGTCGTTCGTTGCAGCAAATGAAAACAAATGATGTCAATTCTCATATGGCATCGCCGCCTAAACCGAAAGAGACGCACTTACGAAAACACATTCGGATTGTCTCAACCTATGGCGGTACTTCTACAATACCTAGGTCACAACATAAATAATTCAAAATAGAATATTTGCTCCGAAAGTATACACAGTATTACCTCTAACAAAGCACTTTCCTTGTTTACACATACATTTATTACAAATTTTACAATCAAACGGTATTAATATACATAGTTATGGAAGCAATTTTTTCAGATATTCTAAACAAAATATTTCACCGGACCATTACTGGGAATGCAAATCCCAGTCTTACCTCTTCAGAAAAAATAAATACAGCGAAGTGAAAACGACACATAGCGAACATGTTTTCCCACGTCACCCAAACGAAATTGACAATATTTAATAACGAACAATCAATTCATTGATGTCAATCGTAGATGAAATACTTCAAGGTTTTACTTATTGTTATTGTAACTTTATAAGCGGAGAATATAGGTAAGCATACATATGTACATTTTAATACACAGAAAGTGATAGTTCTGAGGTCAATTTAGCATTCGTTGAAAGCATTTAGAGACAACTTATTCCGAAAACATTTTTTTTATAGATATTTTCTACGTTCATAATGAGAAATAAAAGCTTGTGAAGTGTACTAGGATATTATAAAACAGTAGTTATAAGACATAATAAAATTTACGTAAAAGCATAGATGGGAAAAAGCGACCTAAACAATGAAATATGCGTCAGTTACCTGATCAAGAGTTGGGATTGAGATGTATTGCATAATATTTTTATAATAGTCAAAGTATGGAAAACTTGAAGCCATACGACAGAGTTTGATTATTCCTTGATCTAAAAACAATTAATTGAGCCACATATTACATCTAAATGAAAAACTTTAAAAGCAATTTTAAAAGAGAAGTAATTTTTAGTTCAGTAAATTGGGCTTCGAACTAATTAAAAGATTTGTTTGTTTGTTTTTTGGTTTTACGGCTCAAAGACTACAGTGGTCATGCTGCGCCGGGACCTACTGTTTTCCGAGGAATCCGAACCTCTTAAGGCCTAGGGAACCAAACCCCGGACTACAGTGAGCAGTGCGATCTTTATGAGATCTCTGAGTAAGCGTTCTTTTTGCACTGCTGGGAGTCGAACCCGGATTAGCCGCGCAATAGGAGAACGCGTTACCACACTGCGCCACCGCAGAGCGAACTAATTAAAAGAATAATTAATTGTTAATTGGAAAAAAATCAATTCTTTCTAAATAATTTCCCATCCATGCAAATTTGAGATACATCGCTTTTATATTTCAAAGCAACAATATTCACGGGTAAAAATATGAGCTAAAGAAGATATATTAAAGCTTAGGAATTTTATGAGCTTAAACTTTAAAGCTTAAAAATTAAGATACCTTGGAGCTTAAAGAAATATATTAATTTTATAAAACTTAAATAGAGCTTATGTGTTGTTATACTACAGAATGCTAAATTTGTTTGCATTTTAATGCAAATTTACTCGCGATAGGAGAGGACAAAACGTTCTGTTGCACCCTTTCCTATGGCTTAATAACAGTTCAGCCTGGAGAATATTTACCTACAAAACATAAATATAAAGCATACATACAGACAGTTACTCATAGAATTGACCAAGCCATTGATAGTTCTAACATTGCACTCACAATCTTTATTATGATTATCTTGGAATACATAATATCGAAAGGTTTTTCCATTGTCCAGAACATCACAGACAATTTCAGGCACTAGATGTTTACATAACGTAAACAGGAAGAACGGAAGTAAACATTTTGAAGTGCCTGCACCACTAATTCGTTAAAAGAAAAAATAAACATCACCAGGTGAGAAAACATGATTGACTAGATATGTCAAGTAACTGACATATGACGTATAATTTCCAATAGCAGTAGTTTGAAATCTGTGCCGTCTTGGTAATTTTCAACTTGGGCCAAGGAAGTGAGCTCGTATTTACAGTTATTACTTTAACGCCCAAATAGCCAACAGCATGTTTGAGAATAATTGTTACATATATTAGGTATTACATAACTGAATTGCGTGAGTAAGACATTGCAATAGGTTTACATGATGTGAATTGCGGAACAGATTGAATATGACAAGAAATTAAGTAAAAAGTGACATATACCCATCACGAAATTCATAAATTCATTTCAGTTAGAGACAAACAAATCAAGTAGAAAACAAATATTTGATTTGAAATGGAAGTACTCGTTTGGTTCATTTCGCACAGAGAGAAATAACAAGGAAATTTGGTCCACTCCGTATGAATTTCACTCAATGAAATACAAGAACGGCCACCTTGACGACGTATACACTATATGCCCAAAAGTATCCAGACACTTTGGATTTTTTGTTTTTTTTTTCGAATTTCTAAAAACTACTCTGCCAATTATTCTCTAACTTTGGAGATATATAGAACATACTTGAACGCCCACTTTTCAAGGAAATTTCGGTGACTTGTGCATTTAGGGGACCACCCACATATTGACAAAGTGAAAAAATATATTTGATCACCCTGTATCATAAAAAGCTGGAAATTATTTGTAACTTTCAGAAAATATTTAAGCAGTTATGCATAATGCCAGTGTGCATTTTCGTAAAACAAACATGTATATTCATGAAGATAGAAACGTTTCTTTAAGAAAACCCAAATTTTGTCACATATTTTTTGCTTATAATATCCACAATTTTCAGTCAAATTTCACGAAACTTACAGAACATTTGTCAACGTACAAGAAAAATATTATACTTAAATTAGAAATTAATATATTGAATACACGATGAGATATGAGCATTTGAAGAAAATAATTTTTTACTGCGCATGCGCGAAAGATATGAATAACTTTCTTTCATAATTTTGTAGTCAATAGTATGGGGCAACTTCAAAATATATACCAGTGGGATATCTTGAAAATTCAGAAAGTTATCGATGATATAGTGAGCCGTATTTCTCTAATTCTCTGAAAGTAGCTAGATGATAAGGGGTTTTTCCACAAATTGTCATATTCCAAATTACCAAACACCCCTGTTCTGAAAATGAAATATTCCAGATTTATGCAAATAAGGATCAAAAGTATTCGGACACCCCTCTACGTGGTGGATTCTGTTAGTGACGTCAAATTTCTGGCTCTCAGACAAGTATAAAAGAAGTCTGACGAGTTAACAATTATAATTTCAAAGCTAGAAAAGTAAAATGGGTTTTAAAATTAATTTGGGTTTTCTTAAAGAAACGTTTCTATCTTCATGAATATACATGTTTGTTTACGAAAATGCACACAGGCATTAAGCATAGCTGGTTAAATATTTTCTGAAAGTTACAAATAATTTCCAGCTTTTTATGATACAGGGTGATCAAATATATTTTTTCATTTTGTCAATATGTGGGTGGTCCCCTAAACGCACGTCACAGAAATATTACTGGAAAGTGTGCATTCAAGCGTGTTCTATATATCTCCAAAATTAGAGAACAATTGGTCGAGTAGTTTTTTTAGAAATTCGAAAAAAACCTAAAAAATCCATAGTATCCGGATACTTTTAGGCATACAGTGTATATGGCATGCTTAGCTTACACCATAGAGACTTATTAGCCTGCCATTAGAAATTATAATTTAAAGTCTTTATCCCGTAAAAAATGTCTGGTCTTTTTTCTGTTCGTTTGCGAAGAGAAATCGAGGGTTGCACGGCTAAGTCTTGGTGTGTGTACCCTGTCCCTTAGTACGTAGTTGTAATTCTTGATAACTTCAAGAAAGTTGAAGACGGCCGAAGTCTTGGTCCGCTTGGTCTTTAGACTCCCATTTTATGAAAGTTTCTCAAAAATGATCATTATGTATTTGAAAAGCAAATTACGGAGCTCTGTCTAACTTCTGATGCTACCTACGGCTGCGCATTCTGGCTGTCCGGATCCCTTTTTGAGCCAAGAGGTTTCGAAGTTTTTGCAGATTATTCTGTGTTATTGTGTCATCAGGCTTCAGCCGTAAGGCTTCTAAATAGGATGTTTCAGCTTCTAGAAGCTTGCCGTTGACGTGCAGCATAGCACCAAGGTTCATGTGACTTGTGACCTCCTGCAAAATAATAACTGATTAATATTATTACTGCAGAAAGCATATACAATGTGTAAGCAAAGTTTTGACGACAAAATTAAATGCAGGTAGTTCCGTCAAGGGAATAAACACTATATATTCACGTAATCTGGTGGACTGAAAGAATTATTGATTAAACTCACGCACAATTTGATATTATGGCTACTTTAACGATACTCACGGCAAAACTAACCTGGCACACTGACAAGATGCAGAGCAGTATGATATAGTTCGCCCTTTCTTACGTTAACAGAGTTAATAGAAGATACATTTCGGACATAAAACATTAAAATAATGCTCAAATACATAAAACATAGGCATATTTGTGTAATTAAAATCTGGTATTTATTAAATTTAGGAAAAAGAATCATTATAAGAGGAGGAGGATTGTGCAAGGGTTTCATTGGGAAGGGTGGCCGCCGGAGGCGGCGCTGTAATCCCAGAGACTCATTATAGGAGCAATGACGTCATTCAAGTAACTGACTAGTCAGAAAATTGATTTAACCTTCCGTCAGGTGACTCTGATCTAACAGATAGAGATAATTTATTTTATCTATATTTGTTAGATATGTTAAGCCCAATGAATGGTTAGAATAAATTCCATACATAGTGAATGAAGAAGTGAAAAAGTACAAGCTGTTCGGTAATTACTTATTAAGTAAAAGAAAATTTAAAAAATTTGCTTTTTTGAACCTTTTCACTTTTAAAAACAAAAAATGAAGAAAGCAAGCTGTCGAAAAAATTTCGTTCCATCGGCATAAATATACGTTATTTATTTCTATTTTTCTAGAGTAGTGCTTCTCAATCTTTATGAAGCCGCGATCCGTGTTTATACTTCTATTCCTCTAGCCGCTATTTATGAAGCCACGGCCCGTTATTTACTTCTATTCCTCTAGAGTAGTGCTTCTCAATTTTTATGCAGCCGCGGCCCGATTATTTACTTCTATTCCACTAACCGCTATTTATGAAGCCGCGCGGGCCGTTATTTACTTCTATTTCTCAAGAGTAGTGCTTCTCAACTTTATGAAACCGCGGGCCAATTATTTACTTCTATTCTTCTAGCCGCTATTTATGATGCCGCGTTTCGTTATTTACTTCTATTCCTCTGGAGTAGTGCTTCTCAACCTTTATGAAACCGCGACCCAATTATTTACTTCTATTCTTCTAGCCGCTATTTATGATACCGCGGCTCCTTATTTACTTCTATTCCTCTGGGGTAGTGCTTCTCAACCCTTATGAAGCCGCGGCCCGATTATTTACTTCTATTCCTCTAGAGTTGTGCTTCTCAACCTTTATGAAGTCGCGGCCCGATTATTTACTTCTAGTCCTATAGAGTAGTGCATTTCAACCTTTATGAAGCCACGGCCCTATTCCTCTTCTTCTATTCCTCTAGAGAAGTGCTTCTCATGAGTGTTAATCGGATATTGTGACACTTTGAGAAGTTTATGTATTCAGGTGTCAGGCTCCTGGTAGATGTCTGGGCATCACATTCCGTCCAACCAGAGACTAGAACTGCCCACGTGACAAACAAACTGTCCACTCACATCATGTGGGCGGTTACTAAATTCAGTTCGATTTTGAACTTTCGATCTAGTAATATATAGGTTCTGGCTCCAGCAATCAGTAAAGGTCCATGCCAAAACGCGCTCCTCTAATGCTTCCATATGTTGTAAATAACGTTGTATAATAAAGTCTAATGTTAAAGTAAAATCTCTCCAACGTAAAAATACCTTCTGTGTTTTAAAGTCCAAACATGCCGTCCCTACATAAGTTACACGACAAACGGTTGTGGCCACCCACTCCGCGGCAGTCTTAACAAATTTACACGTCAACACTTTTCCGTTTTTAAAATTAATATATTAAACTGTCATGAGTACGAATAATTGTGGAACAATCATAAACAGTGCGTATTAGTACACTTTTTCTATTAATATACACTTCCTTGGTGATTGGTCGCTGACATTTGTAACACGGATGTTATTTCACTCAATTTCAAGAAGAGAGGATGCACTGCATATTATTGAAATCGGTTCGAAGGTACTTTTTATACCACTCCTAATAGACGGTATATCTGTCCTCGAATGATGTAGATTTCGATGTCTGAAAATTCTCGGTCGCTCATGAATATTTACATAATTAAAAACACACTACTTGTTCACTGAAATTTGCTGCACAGATGTTATTTAGGCGTATTGGGTCTGAGCTTTCCTTCGAATTCGCGAATATTAATCTCTTTAAAGTATTTCTACGATCAAATTCTTGAAAAATTGGGCAGAAGACTAAAATGACAAATTCCAGGAGAGTTTCTCACGGCCAAGTATAATTGGTAACAGGGCCTGGCGGTTGAGAAAAACTATCCAAAAAAAGTGATTTTTAAACTTTATATCTGACGCAACACTTTTCTTGCCTAGCCAGAGATTCTGTTTAAAAACATTATTTAAGGTAAAAAGAAAGAAAGCTATATAATTCATCACTTCTTGGGCATAAAAATAATCAATAACTCAGTAAAAAAAAAATGGGTGACATGCTTTTCTATCGCTATGATCACTAGACCCGGGCGAAAGATTTCAAAAAAGAGGGGGGTTGATGAAAGAAATGGGAGGGTGGAAGAAAATTTCTTTTCTCCCATGAAAAATTTGATTTTACCATCAGTAACATTATTTAAATGAAGAGTGGGACTTTAACCCTAAAATCTTTTATTTGTGCACTATCATAGCTGTTAATTAACTCTATCTGATGCGTTGACATGGAAAGAAATTACAGATTTTCTTAAAAATTTCGGAGATGTTTTACAAATTGTTTGTGGAGCCCGGAAGTTCTTAAAAATGCACTCTGAGAAGCACTACTCTAGAAGATGAGGCTATAAGACTATACGATAAATATCGTACGAATAAAATCGTAAATTTAGTTACTGAATATTGTTTTTAATTATAAAAAATACTTGATATAGCATAAACGTTCCGACATTACGATTTTCTACGGGTAGATTTGTTTTATAAGATTGCCAACGTGTTTACACTAAATAAACGGAATTTCCAATAAGCACCAGGGAATTAATATAATTAGGAGATATTTATACGTACATTGGGTCGCAGTTTAACAGCCATTAGGTAATATTTTTCCGCTTCTGCATTTCTTCCCGCTTGCCTGTGGTAAATAAGAACAGAAAATGTGTTACAGAGAAAAATTATACCTTGTCAACATATATAATTTAGATAGCATTTATTTTTAATTACAACAGAAAGGCTGTCCATATCGATAACGAAAACAATCGATTTTTCCCACTGATTCAGTTACGCTGACTTACCGAAGTGTGTTGGCGGCATTGAAGATGATTTCGTACTCTTCGGGGGCTAATTCTGCCGCTCGAACATAAATTGCAGCAGCTTCCGTGTGTCGTTCATTTTCTGACAAAAACTGCCCTAAAATATGGAAGCACATTTATTTCCGGATAAGCTGTATCAGATAAATAAAAAAAAGGCCATAGCTATAATTCAAAGTTGTCAGAAAAAGTAAGAGGGAAAGGGTACATCTTCCGGTTTTATTTATCGGTTTTATTTGTATCCTCACATCGCGAAAAGGTCTGACGGTTCATCAGGAATGGGATGGACGGTTTAAAGGGACCTATAAACCACGAAGGGTTTACGTACGGCTAATTAAACCTAGATCAGTAAGTTTACAGGCCGTGGGTTTCATTTTCTTTTTGTCTACATATAACTATTTCACAACATAAACTTATTTATCCAATATTGCAGTTAACATGTTAATTTATACATACTGCATGTTGTATTAATTCATTTATATTGTACTAAATGATGTGTCTGTTTATTAATACTGTAGTAAATATTGCCTTACTTCAGTATCATTGTATTTAACATTAATATTATAATAGTGACATATTTATATCGTATTTAATAGCAGGGACGTAGAAAATGGAGGGGATCATGGCCTTAAGCCCCACTTTTGGATATCAAAACACATTATTTTCATTTAATAATGTCATTGTATTTAATATTACTATTGTATTTAATATAATTTCATTTTATTAATATTGTATTCAGTTAGCGTAAAATTTAGAAAATTGCCACCACTAGTTATAAGCCTTATTGATGCTCCTTTCTTTCCTTTACACAATTTTAAAGTAATTAAGCATATCGCATTCTTAACTTTTCATGTTTGAAGGTAATTTTCACATATTTATTAAAATTAATATTTTAGCTAATAAATTCCTATAATTACCAATAATTAATTTTTAGGTCTTCATTTGCTGCCCTTTAAGGTTTGTAGAGAGAATTATTATACATACGCTACGTGAAAAAAAAAAGCGTTTGAAAGTTGAAATTTTTAAAATTTACCTTCTCATATTCATGAACAATTTATGTCGATACAGGTATCTATCCTGCATTATATATTTGTTCTACAGAATAGCTTTTCAATATATGGGGTTTGAAAAATTTAATTTCAATTATTTTTTATTTTCTCCTTTCGTCCACAACAGGTGTTGCCCCTAGACGTGTGCCTTGTGTGTCTATTCGGAAATCCAGGTCTGTATTCAACGTTGTGTTTATTTGTATTGTATATAATATTCGGCATCATATTAATGGTAAAGGTTTGAAAATTACCATAATGTTGGTAAACGCTAGAGTCATTGCGAGCCAATGCTTTGGCCTTCAGAAACCATTTTTCAGCTTCGTCTTGTCGATTCTGAAACAAAATTATATAAAAATGAAAACAATACAAACAAAATTATTATTATTATTAAAATAAAAGGGTATACGATAAGAAACACGAAAGCAGATTAGGTGGATCAGTACAGTAATTATTATACACACATTCATCTCAATTAGTCAAGACAGGTTTATAGGGTTATCTTATTTGACTAAGACAGAACGCGGTGCATTCAGGCTCTTACCCATTTTGATAATAGCTTGGCGTAAGTCAGATGTGCTGGTATGTGATCCGGTTTAGCTTTTAATGCTTCGTGATACCAGTGTTCGGCTTCTTCATATCTTCTTAATTTGAAGAATGCTTCACCTAAAAGTACAAAAGTATTCTAATTATATTTTCATGTACATTATATCAAAGATTATCTCACATGACTTGTTAAAAGGGAATAAACTGAAGGAGTATTGTATGTATCAAGAACCAGTAATTTCTAGAGAGTAAGATGAGCTAGAAGAATCCTCTTACCCATCATATTATAAAGAGATTGGGGTTGATAATGCTCCGGCATTTTTTGTACTGCCTCTTGGTATATTTGTATAGCTTCCTGAAAATAATAAAAATAATCATTCTTTATGTTCTGCTCCAGTAAAAGATGAATAAGTTATTAAACAGAAATCTGTAAAATGTTATTAAAATCTTAAAATATAATTGTTGAATCCGTAACTGACGAAAAGTTTACCACTATGTTATATTTAACGTATATTTATTTTATGAAAAAAGATTTACGCACTACCTATTTATGGGACTATTAAGAGTAACATTTTCAAAATAAACCGAGAATTATTGATACTAACAGTTCTCCACTTGGTATATATTAATGATAGTTAAAGGTAACTAACAAGTTCTTTAACAAAACAATTTGGTCAACGGTGTGATTCGAGAATAGCATATTATATGCAAATCTCAATTTTAATAAAAAAACAACTATATGTTTATAAATTAATTGAAAGTTCAACGAAATCACCAATATTTTAGGCATCTTTTTATAGGTTTGTGTATGCAACCACGTTATTCATTTCCGAAGGGCATCTTTCCAATTAAATGAAAATCTGTGGAGAGAGTTGTTAAATCAGAGTGATGATGAATTGCGCGAAATCCACAATTTCTCTAATTTCTTGGTAGTCAGAAAAAAACAATTTTCGTTTGAATTAAAAATCAAAATCAATTCAAACTGTGTCTTGAATACTTGAAGGTTGAAATACAAAATTTGATGGTGTATAAAGATTGTGGCACTTAGAATGGGTCCGCACATAAAGTTTCACATTTTCAATTTATGGATTTCTTCAGTAACGACTGAGAAACTCAATGATTGGCACTTAGCACGTATTTATATATTTAAGATGATAACTGATCTAAAATCTTCTTTAAGATAAGGTTTATAAACTTGAAAGCCTCTTGATCAGAGTAACTGAACATCCTAATAGCCAGTGTCTAAATAACTACCCTTAGGTCAAAAGCTGAAAGCGTATCTTCAGTTGCAAAAACATCTTTGATCGTAAGGTAGACCCATTATCGTCTGCAGGGGTATTCATGGGGGTTGTAACCCCGCAATGCCATGAAATTTTGTATATTTAACGCAGTAATATATGAGTTATAGCTCTGTAACCCCATATTGAGCCTACAACCCCTTATGAACTTTCCATGTACGCTTATGGGTACATTTAATATGTCTGATGAAATTTTAAAAATCGCTAATTAAATACATATATATTTTATAATAATTAGTTTACAGGAATATGTTATAAGGAATTGTGTTATTTCAACAATGTTAATAGAACCATTTTTAAGAATCATGCTGCAAAATTTGTTAAAGGAACTGGGTTGCATGAACCTGTTATAGGAATTGTATTGCAGGATTTGACTTTAAGAATTGATTTTATTAGTGATCCTTGTAAAGTGAAATAGAAATTTTGAAAATGAACTGCGTGAACTAACTTCCAGACCAAACCGACAGGCTGGACTAGCATTGATATTCATTAAAGTAGAACAAATTTAATCTTAGATGATGATGTGGAAGTTTTAGATAACGAATTACTCGCAAGGAAAAGAAATGATTTATCAAATCCTGGTGGGACACGAACCCACAATATTTTGGTTTCCGGTCAAGTGCTTTACCATTAAGCTACAGGCGTCAAGCATGCTAGTCTCGACTGTTGGACGTTTCACTTGTTTGAATTGTCGCTTTGGTCTGGAAGATAATCCATGCACTGCTCCACTAATTGCAAACTCGTTCTGAGTAACGCCATATATGCTCTCTCAAGAGAAGAATGGATGACGCCTGTAGCGGTAAAGCACTTGACCGGAAATCAAATCATTGTGGGTTCGTAACCAAACCAGAGATCGATAGATCATTCTTGTCCCTTGCGAGTAATTCATTTGTAGATAGTTATATAATATATATTGACGCACAAGCCATAATTTTCACGGATCTATTTACTCTAAGAATTATCGAATCTGAGCTTGGGTCTTCAACGGGCTGACAGAACCAAGATAGGGGTCCGAATTTTAAAGAATACTCAAATCCGAGCTCGAGTTTCTGTGTTAACTAAGGTGAATGAAGCGTGTGGCGATTTTGTGCTAAATATTACGTACGAAATTAGTCAGAAAAATAAAAAGACTACTCCTAAAAGGCAAGGTTTGAGCGATGAAAGCGTAAAATAGGAGAAATAAATATCAATAATATAATAAAATTACAGTCTACGTGTTCTATAAACAAATATGTTAATTGAATTTTTCACTGAAACAACAACAAGAGTGAGGGATCTTTACAGAAATGAAGAAAAAAGAGCTAATTTAGTCATATTTTACTAGTGAGTGTAGAAAGGAATTGTCGTTTTCTCATTCTTAGCAAACTGTGATTAGCGCATTTGCCAGTGCTACGCAGCAAACACAAAATATAACAAATCATAAACGATCACGGCTTAACAGAATTCGCTTATATTATTTCTTAATTGCCTGATTCAATTTGAATAACATCTAATATTTTCTAACTAGTCGAAATTATTAATATATTGTTTTGCTTTACGTAAATACCGTATTATCGAGAGTGATAATAATAATAATGTTTGTTTATTTAACCCAATTTTGTATACATTTTCGTGAGGTACATACCATCAGCGCTTTGAGAAAAAACATAGAAGAAATCTTTTTACATTTTACGTTTATGATTTGGGTTAGAATTGCAAGAGAATATAAAGCCGAAGCTTGTTACGGGATTCTCTTCTAAAATGAGTTTGCAATTCTGTTGAAATTTATTAGTTTTTTAAATATCTGAAATAATAAAAAATCGTATAGTTCTGTATCTGATTTAAAAAGCATTTCCATGAGCCGACGATTAGAATATATTAAAATTAATGTTAATACAATAACTGGGCCTCATTTGAAAAAGCGGTGACACGAAAGGTGATATCAAGGTCAAAGCAATACCTTCATCGACATTTACGAAATCTAATGGGAAAATTGTATTTTATTTTTCTCTATTTATGGAGAAGAGTTCATCAAATTGCAAACAATATTAAAATTGACATCAATTTGAGTATCAGCAGTTCCTTTGAAATCGGAGAGATGGATGACGTGAAAATTCCCTTTAAATTTTTATTTTTAGTTACAGCCTTTTTGTTTCCACATAGAAAAAAAACACTACTAATCTATAAACGCGCTCGCTGTCTAAGAAACGACATTTTTAAGCAATCTTAAGCGATTTCCCCTCACGGGAGAAGCCATGCTTCCAAATTTTTATATCATTTTTTTTTTTCGCATGGGAAATCCTGCTATTTTTAATATTATCATTAGGAAGGTAATGAACCATAACACACTGAAGTTAGACCAGAAATATTAACATATCATTAATATTTTATAAAAGAAATTTATAACTTTCTGTTCAATTAAATTATGTTTCACTCATGGCGCGTATATTTTTAAGCTTCATACAGAATACCCTATCCGTTGGCATACAAAGGGGGGGTTTTTCCTCCCATTGCAATGAAATTTTGTATATTTAACATAGGAATATATGGAGTTGTATCTTTGTGACCCCCATTGAGCATATAACCCCTAGCATTTAAATGTAGAAAACATTTAAAGAAAGGCTTAAAAACTTACGTTATAAGAACCATCGTCTGCATACAAGCGACCAAGGTTAAAAAGGGCAGAAATTTTGGTCGTTTCGTGTGTTTTAGGGTCTTTCAATCCACTGCTGTCGAGCTGAGAACAATGTCTGTACACCTGCAAACAAAATATATTTAAATTTAAAAATATTCGTATTAAAATTCAACTTATTTTATTCACATATTAATATTGCTCGATTAATTATATTAATCGAAACGGCGTTATTCTAAATCATATATTTATGTGCGCGTACTAATTAAGAATCGTCAATATTTTCAAAGGTATTGATTTTAAAATATTTTTTAAACAAATACAGAATAACAGCGTCATCGACGGTGACCTCCAAATGCTATAAAAAAAGAGCCAGATAGTGACAGAAAATGTAGCTAATTTTCCTTTTCTTTCAAACACACACACACGTTCGCGCGCGCACGCACGCATACACACATATGTAGAAGTTGATGTATATGTATTGTATATTTGCTGGATATTTTTATTTTATATATAGTTTAACATTACATTTTTTAGGCTTAGCTTTATTACACACTTAATATATGAGAGCATGAAAATTTTTTCGGATTTTTATTTGCATTTGTAAATAAACAAATGGACATTCCACATATTAGCAATGGTTTATAATATAATCCGCTACAGGATAGGGGCTGTATCGTGTGTATGCATAGCCTTATAACATATAAGTATTCAAATTGCGCTTACCTCGGCAGCCTCTTCCTTTCTACCAAGTATTCCCAATACCAAGCCTAAATTCAAATGAGCCACTAAAAATATAAATCCATACATATAAA
This sequence comes from Dysdera silvatica, assembly GCA_006491805.2. Taxonomy (NCBI): domain Eukaryota; kingdom Metazoa; phylum Arthropoda; class Arachnida; order Araneae; family Dysderidae; genus Dysdera; species Dysdera silvatica. Next base: position 32,572,614 of record QLNU02003225.1, on the reverse strand, counting down.
ACAATACTCACGCCAAGACTAACAACAAAAACAACAATACTAAATAATAGATTAAACAAATGCTAACTCACAGTAGAATTTGTAATGCACAAAAAATAAAAGAAAGGAAAGGGTCAAAGAATGTAATGCATAAAAATTGAGCAGATGAAAATAATGCATTAATTACTATAGAAAAAAAATATTTTCTAAGTTTAGAGTGCAGGTTTAGTTCTTTGTCAAATATACATTAATAAGGAAAGCGACGTTCATCAATTTATCTATTTACAGCAATGCCACGTTAAATCATTGGGTTTTGAGTTATCAGATATTGGTAACAATTCAAGACAATAAACCAAGAGTGGTCAACCTGGTCTGCACCGCCCACTAGTGGGCTATTCAAGCTTCCACGGCGGGCGGTAGGGATTTTATTGGATGCTGAAGCTGATGAATAAACCTTACGAAAACTGAACCAGATATCGAAAATTTATTTATATAAATCGAACACTACGCAGATTAAATCAAACAACAATGTCAATCAACGTTTATTGGCGTAGTGATACCAGTGGAAGGTCGTGGGTTCAGGTCCCACCGAAGGCAGAAATATTTATTTTCTTTCGAACGTTTCACCATCTAATCACGCCATAACATCGGCGTTGGTATCACTACGCCAATAAACGTTGATTGATTGACATTGTTGTTTGATCAAATATATAGTTTCACAGCATCAGCGTCAAGTATCTCATTAATAATTAATTGAAGATAATTTCAATAGATTATTTAGTTTTCTTTTTCTCCAATTTAAGCAACTTCCACACTGGTAGGCGCTATATTAATAGAGATGCAGAAATTTTGCATCAAATTGAATTTTCTGTAAACATACACAAATTATACAAAAGACAAATTTAACTACATATTTTCACCAACCCTACACTCAAAAATTAGGAGAATTTTGCAATTGCGCTAAATTAAGTCACTGTGGAATCGGTGAGCGGTAAGAAAATTTTACTATCAACAAAAGTTCAAATGCGAGCGGTAGGAATAAAAAGGTTGACTTCCCCTGCAATAACCGAAAAGTTGTTTTAAGATGAAATTCGACAACAAATCAGAATAAGAGAAACATGTGCAAAAATATACGTTGAAAAACTTGAAGAATTTTACAGATTTGTATCTATGCATGTCAGGATTTCCTTGACAGAGTTAAATGTTAAAGGATAGAGTTATAAACAATAGAGTCTTAGAAGATCGAGGAGCCTTTAAATTTTGGAATGAATAATAAAAAATAAAAAATGAAATGTTTTATTCGTTAATTCCAGACGATGAAATTTTTGGAATTTTCTTTTCAAAACATTTCCCAGCATTTTTTCTAATGAGAAAAATTCGAACAATCTCAGGTTAAAAGAGGATTGACAATTTCTTTAGGTTATAAAATCTTCTAGAAATCATTATTAAAGGAACAAACCTATGTAAGCATGTTTTTGAGATATTTCCATGTACAGAGCCGTATCTGACAAGGGTGCAAAGGGCGCCTTCCACTCTTAGAAGGATCAATCTTGGGGGCGGACACAGAGCGTTTATTATATTATTTTGATCTTTCAGTTAAAAAAAGTTAATAACATAGATTTTTGTTTCGCTTTAGGGAAATAAAAGTTAAAAGAATATTTCTCTCTTGCATATGACAACTCTTTCATACTGTGTAGATATAGATATAAAAGTAAACACTTCACGTATCAAAATCTAAATGAAATAAATAATATGAAATCAATAAGGGTGGAGAAATATCGTTTTTGCGCCATGGCGACCAACCACCAAAGAATGTCTCCGTTCAAATGAAATCACATGTTATGCATTTTTTTTCTGGTTTTTTGAAAACAACGAATTTTCAGTAATCCGAGGTGATCTCGGTCTCGTTTAGCTTGAATGATTGAGACTCCAAAATATGTTAAGAAAATGACAAGTTTTTTCTCTCCCATGAAAAAGAATACTTTTTTTAAAAGTTCATTGAACTTTTAAGTTTTTTCATATTAAATACTAATATTCATGCATTATTTTAACTATGTACATGACTAAGCTTTTAGTGTGTGACTGATACGGTGATTTTCCTGTTGCCGGAAATTCAATTCCAAAATACA
>QLNU02003225.1:32500275-32564055 GCA_006491805.2 Dysdera silvatica | reverse complement strand
GGCAGATAAAATTACAGATTACAGTATAAAAAAGCATACAAATAATCGATCTGCTCGGGCAGCTATGGGTAGAGACTATAAGGTCTGACAGAGTCCCAGCTGCCCGAGGCAAAATAACTAAATAAATTAAAATAATTATAACAAGCATAAATCAATAAAGTTATGCAAAAAATTTGTTTTCCAAAAGATATTTATGTAGATATTTTTTAAAAAGTGGGAGTGAACTCAAAATTTTAATTCTGTCAGGAAGAGGGTTCCACACCCTAGGGCCCATACAACCCGTGCATACCAATCCAAGATTTGTTTTGGAGAATTCTGGTATTAGATTATTTAGATTTCTTGTGAAGTGATTATGTCCAGGTGGGATTAAGGACATAAGATTAAGATATAAAACGATTCATATGGCATTAAACATAAAAATATAGATCTTGTAAATTAGTAATTTTTCAATTAGTAATATTTGAGTATTATTGGAAGATGAATAAAAGGAGTGAGACACATGACTATTGTAAGACAAAAGTGAAATAAAATGCTTCTGAAGAGCAGTAATCCGTGAGAGATTGTATTTTGTGGTACAGCCCCAAATCAATAAGAAATAATGTATGTTAGGGAAAATCAAAAAAAGTAAAGATTTATAAAATTGGAGTGGGTAAATAATATGCAATATTTCTTATTATTCCCAAATTTCTACTAATTTTTATACAAGTGGTATTAACATGGGTGTTCGATTTTAAATTAGATTGAAATGTTATAACAAGAAAATTAATTTCTGTTGAGAATGAAATTGATTCATTATTAATATTAAGATGAAAATTATTTAGATTAATATTTCTTTTATTTGTGAATAAAAAGCTCTTAGTCTTTGTTCTGTTAAGGGTTAAGTAGTTAATGTTAAAGAAGTTAATAATGTGTTTAATATCTTCATTAACTATTGGATTAGGTTGTTAATATCAGTATGTTTAGAGAAGATACTTGTGTCATCAGCGAAGCAAATTGGTTCGAAGGATGTTGGTAGATGAAAAATATCATTGACATAAAAGTTAAATAATAATGGTCCAAGAATAGATCCTTGGGGCACACCACATAATGAATCGCGGAGTGTAGAACGGCGGCCATTCATGTGAACATATTGTTGTCTGTTAGTTAAGTAGGTTTTGAAAAGGGTATTGCAAGTTGCCACGGATACCAGCTAGACTAAGCTTATATAGTAAACGTTCATGGTTAATTATTTTATCCATAAAGGGCGATTAGATTCTAATTTAGAGAAGCAAGGAAAGATTTTCTCCGAATTTTTAATGAAAAAGTAACCTAAATGTAACAATACGGAAGGTTCCAGCAAGTCAGCAAGTAAACGGGAACATCCTATCACAATGGGAAATCCCATATTTATCGTTTCCATTGTGGGGCGAACCACAAAAGAGTAATATATTAGGGGAAATAGTTATTTGCATTTAAAGGCGTTTAAATGCCATTGGGTAGAGTTGAGCCAATAAGCATGTTACAATTATTGCGGGAAGTAGGGAGGGAAATCATTCTGGAAATACTAGCTCAGAATAAGAATTTCAGATACCAGAAGAGTCCAGGTTAAATTAGTAAAATTTAATTTAGAAATTCACAATTCTGGCGTCGTTTCGAATGGTTCCCATTTAGTGGCAGTTTGGGCAGAACCAGATAAATTTAGGAATCTCGTGAAGAAGAGATTGGAGCGGACTTATTCCTCAAAGGCGAATCTCCGAAAATTCATCGATAACTTGCAATTACAGAAATGCGTTCATTAATGAACTGAACTAGAAGTTGCGATTCCACGTAAAATTAGCTAGCGAGTTATAGAGGACCTGTCACTTTAAACTATTAATGCCACTCTTTTAAATCTTCGGAATACCAAAAGACACAAACGCAACGGCCCAACTTGTGTCGTTTGTCTCCTATCCTTTCCATTAACCGAAGCCCGGTTTTATATTACCTAAAATTCAATTAAATTAGAGAGCGGTTAATGTTTCTCCTCTTCCTGCTGGAAGGTTCAGTTTAAGGGTATTCAACGCGAGATACGCAGGATGGGGAGAAAAGTTCTGATCGGAAATTGGGCAAGAGATAAGATGTCTAGAAGCCTTCAGATGACTTATTAATAGCAGAAAACTTGTTCGTTTATAATTTTCCATTGTTCTCCTGAGCTATACTGTAATTATCGGTGAAGAATATACTTAGAAGCATGAAATAAATCAACGTTTTTGTCCTGCCGTTTACCAATGATCAATGAAATTAACTTGAAATATAAATTGTTTTTTAAAAGAAAATGAAATTCTCTATTGAAGTTTGACAATTTTGTAAAATTCATTCCCTATTACAATTCTAACATCTTTTTAATATCTGAATTACTGTAGTACCAGCAATGTTTCACTTGTAGAAATTTGGGGCTTGCTGCTACAAATGAGAAGGAAGAGTGAAATAACTGGAATATATGGGGTTTAATAAGATTTGAGGTAAGGGAAAAAATTATTTCTAAGTAATTTAATTTCAAATGAGGAAGAAAATTATTTGACTGTGTTAAAAAGAGCCAAGCTGATTGCAAAGGATTTGCTTATTGTCAAGGCAGTGAAAATTTTTCCAGGCTTCGAAAGGAAAATGCAATTGACCAATGAAAACTTGGTGCACGATTATCCAATTATAAGCTGGTGAAAGGGACATGATGTCTAAGATAGTGGGCGTGATCTATAATTTGAGGCGTGGTTAATAGTCTGGAGAATAAACTGGAGAATTGATGTGATTCGCTTATAGATGAAATTAATTATTTGTGGATGTGAAATAGGGAGAAATCTTTATAAGATTTGGAATTTGTAATTAATTTTCGGAGGAGAAAGTCATTTTGTGAAATCGATAAAAGAAATTCGAGATATTTTTTGATTATTTATGCTTGTGAACTTTCCTTTCTGATTAAAACATCTTGAACCTCTCTATATAAAACGTTTCATGCTGTAAACCTATGTACTTTTGACCCCATGGAAAATCATTTTGACGACATCAGAGCTAATTTGTTTCCTTGATGTGACATAATAATTAGGTACGCTGTTTTCTTTCCAGAAAAACAATTTCAAGGTTCTCTAAGTGTATATAATTAATGCGTAAAACAAGGAGGTCACCTTTTCCATCTCAATTATTAGATCCACGGATGAGCTAAAGGGAATTTCCAACGAAGTGCATAACGAAACCCACTGTTTTAAAATACTTAACGTAGATGGATGGGTATTTTGACATAATAGCATATGAAAATTGTAATTATAAGTATTTGTGAAATATTGAACATCTATATGGGCTAAGTATATGACTAATATAGTACTATGGAATATTTTTGGTCTAAAATCTTCGTTATACAAACTCATATAAAGGAAATACAGACGCCGCGCTAATTCAGGAAGAATATTAATTGGCAAAATCAAGATTGGAACTTTTAAGGGAAGAACAAAGATAGCCCAAGAAATGCAGAGTGGAGATCTTTAAATACCTAACTCAAGGAAAAAGAAGGAAAACATGAGGAATAATTAAGAAACTTGCAGTAAAAAATTCAAGGCAAATGGGTATCTCTTGTATAAAGAACTATTGTAATGATAATTCTATTAGTACTTGAGCTATATTATATATATAATGCAGTTGGGCTACAGTAATCAATAAAGGCAAATTTGCATTTATGCACATAGCTATTTGATAATAATAAGAGAATTTAAATTCACCCTCTGAACGAAGGGTATTTATTTGCATAGACACAATATGGTTTAATCTTGGAGAATGATATCAAAGAATTCAATATATAAATAAAAATGCTCTTACACGAAAGAGTACAGATGGGATATCTTTCGGTGGAATTCTGTGATGTACAAAGGTATCGTATACTGCACATAACACAAAGACGGTGATGCCGTGTTCTTTGGTAAGCATGGATGCTGTGGCACACAGCAACGAGCAATACAGATATAGTTTTTTGTCTCTATATTTGCAGTATTTCATGTAGAATAGCATTGAAAAGAGGAAAAATAAGCAGGCTCCAACGTCAGCTCGACCTACAACACCAGCTACTGCTTCTGTATGCACAGGATGGGCTGCGAATAGAAGTCCAGCTACCATGGTAGGCAAGACACTCCTTAGAAACAGGATGGCCGCAAAGTGGGTGAAGAGAGCCGACACGCCTGCGTGCAACACTACGTTGAACAGATGATAGCTCCAAGGTTCGAATCCGCTCACAGCATAGTTAAACCGGAAGGAGAGAACGCATAGTGGACGGTAGGACTTATGGGAGCCACTATGCGTCAGGGGAGTTCCCCAGAAGTCGTTGTGGAAGAGATTTCCAAGAGGGGTGGTGGGAAGCAAATCTTGGTTCGTCTTGATTGCACGGCTAGATATATGAAGAATACACAAATTTAGTTACAATGAAGTATCACACATTAATGTTATGGGGAAATTTATTCCCACACAGTGTCATATGCAGTGATAATGTCGTTACAAATACTGACATACATTTAAAATGGAAGAAATATAAGAAGACAAAACAATTGAACTTAAATACAAATCAATATAACTAGTAAATAGCAAAATTTTATAAATAAACAAACATTGCGGCGATAACTAAAATTTGCTGGAATGGTGAAAACTGGAGAATAGAACTTAATTTTTGCCAGCAATGACATATTTTCTTAACGAATATCTTTCCTGCCTTACTGCAAGTAAACCATAATCATAAATAGTTAACTAGACCTTGAACTTTGACCCTCAAATTTACGTTGCTAATTCTTTATCACAAGTGCGATTAATTTAGTCCTTTTTTTTTTGTGTTAGCAGCTTGTTTTTTATCAAGTTTTTTGAAACTAATTCAGTAGCGTCCCACAAATCCATCTCAGCGAGAAAAACTTTTGAAATACTAAAGGAATTTGGCAAAAAAACTCAAGTTCGAAGCTGTCATAATAACGTATAAAAAGAATGCTAATTTCATGATTTACTAGGAAATAGTACTTAGCATTTTGTTTTATACGCTTAAGCAAACGTGTTTATCCTTGCTTGCAATGCAAACGTTCATTGTAGTGTATAACACAAGTGTTCATCCTAGACTAAGAAAAATTGATAATGTTTAAAATGAACCGATGAAACTGAAAATGAAAATGAAAAATGAACTGAATGAAAATAAAATGAACTCTGTTCATCCTAGACAAATATATGTGTTCATTTCCTCATTTCTAATGCGTGTACTCATCCTAGTCTAGAATGTAAGTTTTATACACACGTATATATATATATATATAATAGACAACATAAGTTTACAACATAAATGCTCAAAATCATCATAAGCAATTACTTCAACGATACTACTAACATTTTTAGTTGGAGGAAGGAAATCCGATTCTGAAATTCCTATGTGAGCTGAAAAACTTTTCAATTTTTTGCAGGAAATAAGTTGTTTTTTTCCAAAACAATACTCCACGGAACGTAATTTTAGAAGTGGAGAAAAGTTTGCGTTTAAGCAAACAAGTAAAATCAAAAACAGTTTTATCACAAACGCTTTATACGCATTTAATAATGTAGAGCATGGGATGTTAATAAACAGATTTTATCATCGCTTACCATTAAGGTAAAATGTGCGCTGCTGCGTTTTAAAATGCGGCCACCGTACTCATTTTTTCCCTCGAAAAGTGATAAAAATCCGGACTCGGCATTTTTCGAAAAGCGCAGCCAGTCAGAATTTCTCATTTGACGTAGTTGGGAAAGGGTCTTCTTGCTTCTTCGGAGAAGAAGAAGAAGCATGAGGCGAAAATTCAAGCCCCATTTTTAAAACATAAGGGGGAAAATTGCAAGCTCAAACGACTCGCATTAAATAGCCGACCAGATTCAGTTTTAACGTCGTCAGCGGAAAAGAAAGGAAAGAAAAAAATTAGAAACTTTTTTCTTTTCTCACATTTATTCCTTTTTTTTATATTCCTTATCTCACGAAATTTCGGGGTTTGAAAAAGAAATTTCCTAAATGGCGTGTGATATTGTTGCATTTGAAATTTTAAAATTCCCTTTTTTTTTCTAATACCGCCGCGAAATATCGGAAATTTTTCGTCAAAGAGCTCATCTCCCGTCTGGAAACGTCTTTCATGAAAACTAAAATATCGCTATTGTATTTTTCTGACAATTCAACGGGAGAAATGGTCAAGAGATAATGGCAGAAATAGTCAAAAATCTTTCGAACGAAAAGTGGAATTATTTAATTAAATTTTTCTATAAAATTGAATTAATATTAAAGCTTTAAAGTATTTTGTCGAATATTTTATCTCTTATTATAGCTAAATCATGAAATAATCGATTTCGTTGCTCTGAATTTTTACAAATACTAATGAAAATGGTTTGATAAGATATGATAGAGACTTTGTCAGATTTTTAAAAAAAAATCGATTTAATGTTTCTATGGTTTAATAAAATGTAATGCTTGGGTAAGAAAGTGACATACAAAGTTTAAGAAATTGATTCTGTAAGCGACGGGCTAAGAAATTGGTTGTGATAATTAACGCAATAGTACAAGTCTTGATCGAAAATTCCGGCGAATTACCACATAAATTCATCAGTGTGAAATATTTGGAACGATATACTTCATCGGCCTTCACAATAGTCCCACTCTGATATCATGCACTTTTGATAACGTTCATATAACCATTGGAAACTTCTAGAAAAATCCACCTTTCCTTATGCTTTTAGTTAAATTGTCACACAGCTTGGATGTGTGAAATGTTAGAAAATCTGTGGCCTTTCGGTGCAAACTTCAGTTTTGGGAAGAGAAAAAAGTGGTGGATTGGAAAATATGGAGGGTGGTACAACTCAGTAACCGATCGCCTCCCACCAGACTTACTTCTCTTCCCAAAACCGAAATCTGCACTAAAAGCGCACGGAATTTTCCGACATTCATACGTCCAAGCTGCTGTGACGAGAGAACTAAAAGCATTACGGAAGGAGGACTTCTCTAGAAGTTTCCAATAGTCATATGAACGTTGTCAAAACCGCATTATATCAGAGTGGGGAGCGGGCTGTTTCGAAGTCAAATGGGGTACACCTTTTCAAATATTTCACATTATCAGATTTCTGTAGTCATTCACCAGTCTTTTCGGTCACACTTTGTATAATTATGTCTTTAAATTCTGCTTCTTATAAGTGGCAGCCAACAGTGGCGTAACGATTTTTTGGGGAAGGATTACGCCCCCAAAGCCCTCTCAGTATCAAATACACCCTATAACAAAAAAAAATCGACGCACCAAGAAGGGGTTGTCCGATTGCGATAAAAATTGGTGGATGTGAAGAACATACATAGAAAAAGAAAGGATTACAATTTCAGAACAATTGAATGATTCATTGAGGAGTTTGACCATTAGAATGTTGGGGGTGGGGGAAGTCAATAAAGTGTTGGTCCACCTCTGGCCTGGATGCAAGCTGTCACCCGGAGTGGCATAGACTGATAAAGATCCCGGATGGTGTCCTGCGGAATTTCTTGCCAAATTGTCTCCAACTGTCGGGCTAAATCGTCAACATTCCGGGATGGTTGCAATCGCCTTCCCATAGCGTCCCAAATGTGCTCTATGGGAGAGAGATCAGAAGACGTAGGAAGTGTTGGGCTAAGCTTGAAGACAATTCATAGCAACACGTGCCGTGTGCGGCTGGGCATTGTTTGTTAAAACGCAAGTCAGAGTTGGGAACGGGACTCGTCACTAAAGACTATACGTCCCCAGTCAGCGAAGTTCCAAGTTGATCGAGCCCGGCACCACTGTAATCGGACTTGACGGTGTAAAGGCGTGAGAAGTAAGCGGCGTAAAGGTCGGCGCGAGCGTAAATTCCGCTCTCTCAGTCATCTGCAGAGGGTCATGTTGGACACATGTATGCGGGTCGTGCGGATGGTTGATAACGGCGAATCCGGTGCTGTGACAGCTGCTCTGATAATTGCTCTGTCTTCCCGTTCTGTTGTGGCCCTAGGTCGACCGCTGCCGTCCCGACATCTGCCGTTGTTGACCTATTCTTGCCAGCACCGTCCAATCGCCGCATCGCTTCGACCCACATGTCCAGCGATTCTTCGATTCGTCCAACCAGCCTCTTTCAATCCGATAGCACGACCTCTTTCAAACTCTGACATATGCTCGTAATGAGCACGAATCTTTCGGCGAGGCATTGTTACAGTCGACGTAAGATATCCGCAGTCAAAATGCAACAGAAATTTTGACCACATATTGAGAATCGCTCCTTATATACACCTGCTGAATGCGCAGTTCCGATGCGCTGGAGTTCCCGCTATTCATTCATTGGACACCAAATTTTAATCATTTGCATGTTCGGTCAAAATACGAAATTTCATTATAATCGGACAATTCTTTCTTGGTGCGCTGATTCTTTTGTTATGGAGTGCAATTGCTTTCAGAAATAAAAAAACAAAAAACGGTAATAGTTTCTAAAGCCAGATATTCAGATACATCAAAAACATTGAAGAAACAAAACGGAGGAAAATTGAAGGTAATAATATTCATCAATAAATTTTTTTAAATAAACCTTGATCAACATTGGAGATTGGAAAATAAAAATATACGTAGTTTATTTTGTTATCGTGAGACAAATAATGAGCGAGTACTAGAGGCACCCCCCATATGAATACTTCTTGGGGGAGGGCTAAGAAAAATCCTAACGTCCTTCAAGACTGTCAAAATTTTTAGGAAACATAAAAGATACTTGAATACTGAAAAAGTGATTGACACTGCTTGACAATTACTAACGGCTAGGAGTTAAAAACAACAACAACAACAACAATAATGGGTTATGAGGGCTGAAGCTCCCTGCTCTCATATTTGCACCCATAGAAAGTATCGCAACAAGGGATAGGATTACACAACCACGAATTTATATTTAATTAACATGAGAACTGATTGGTAATTTTAGGTAGTAGGGCGGGAAGTTTTCTTGTACGTTCTTTCAGTGTTTTTGTTTTACATGTATTCATGGCATACAGGACCTGATTACCGCTAAGTTAGGCTAAGTCCGCAAAGCCCGAGCCTGAGGCCCCCCCCAATTGGAAGGGGAGCCCTCAAATTGTATTTTTTCTTTAATCTGACTTTTGGTTGCCCAATTCTGATCAGCATGTAAAACATTTTTAGGTAAAAGCTTATTTTTTGGGCTATTTTGGATAGTTTACTAAAAATTTGAGGTGTTTTAGAATGAGTATATGTGAGTACTTATTTTTTAATATGCTTCCAGACCCCTTCTAACTGTCGCCACGCGTCTGAGAGTTCCAACTAACAATGTACTTATGAGGACCCCATATGTTTAATTGAGTCTTACATATTTAATATTTGATAACAATAAGGCATTTTTAAGAATGCGAATAAAGAATTAAAACATTTAAAATCTGAAAGGATATAGATAGTATTTGAAGATGAAAAAATCCAAGAAAAATAAATTAAATTTGATGCAATGGGGCAAAAGGGTGAAATAGTGAATTAGATAACCAAATATATGCATATCTTTATGTTTTTATAAATATTCGTATGCCTTAATTGAAAGATATTTTATATACGACACAAATGTATTTCCAATGAGGCTTGCCTCTCTTTCAATAATCCAGCATTACCAGTTTCTTCGAAACACTTTCTACCTGCAATAAAACGCATCATTTGTTTTCAGGAACACCCTGTACTTCCGAAAAACAAAAAAGGTCTCATCATTTGTAAAACGATTTAGGTAGAATTTCGTGACGAACGATCTAACTCTCTCGCTCGTTCAATAGACATACATTATGTCTGGTAGGGTGATTGATTTCGAGACGACCCTAGATTACGGTATTGTGGCTCGCATCCAGGGACCGATTGCCCCAAATAACACAGGAAATAACATCCATCATTTGGTCATTCCGCCTCTTGGCTCGACGTGCCTTTTGCCTTTTACCTTTCGCATTTACATAAGGCGATCTTCCAGCGAGGTTTCTTGTAAATTGAATTTGCTGAAGAGACAAATGCAATAAATGGAATAAAGTAGCAACCTGGAGTTTGGTTAAAAGCAATAGCGCCTTTGTAAAAGACGAGGACGTTCGTGGGATTGGCTTGGGAAAGACAGTAAAGAAAGATAAAAAGAAAAGAAGGAAGGAAAGATTTTATTTTCCCTATCTACGGAAAATATAAAAGAAAATCATATCGCGATTTGCATTATATAAACAGTTTTCAAATTGAACTTTGAGATATTATTTTCTCTTTTACATAAATTTGCCTACTTTTAGAAATCTTTGATCGTGGAAAAACCATATTTGTGTAAACAATTTGCTTTCCATTTAGACTATCTTTTATATACGCTAATATATTCCTTTTAAATTGATATTCAGGAACTAGAAATCTTAATAATACGAGTATATCGAATATTATTGATAGCAAATTATAATCTATTTATGCAGAAAAGTTAATCATATATGTGGAAAATATTGTTTATTTCTTCTTGTAATCTTTAATTGGACATTGAGACTTCATAAAAAAATACCCATTTGTCTCGATTCTCTGTAAATATCTCGCTCTATTTCCATATTTTGTTTTCACTTTTAAGCTCATATTCTGCAGTTAAGCTTCATCTATTTCTTTGTGTATCACTGGCTCCCTTTCCTTGGAAGTTCTGATCTAGTGATTGTCTACAATCATTATCCGTTTTCTTCCCGAGTGTTTGACCTCACTATATTCTTTTTTGTTTATTACTTCTGATGTAGGTTTTTATCCGCTAATGTTCAATAATGTTATATAAATTATTTCTTCGGCCAGTTTATGTCAACAGGTTACGAAGACAATTCTTTATAAAAACTTAATTTTGGTTTGTTATTGCTTGTTGGTAACAAGTTTACAAGAAGCAGGTTAGTGAAAATATTTTCAGTTTTTGCATCTAATTTATAATGATTTTGCTTATATTAACAATAAGAAATAGTGTCAATGATAAATTACTGAATGATGATGATATTAGGCAATACTGAAGTTTCCGTTTATTTCAGAACTTCTAAGGAGCTTACGATTACGCTCGGAAAATGTAAACTTCGTCCTTAATTATTGTTTCAGATTTCGGTACATATTATACTGCTGTATTTATAAATCATATAAAAATACAAATCAATTTCCTGCCTTACTTTACCACCTGCTAATGATAATCTAAGGACATTGCAAAGGTTAAGTTTTAATATTTCTTAGATAAAAGGCGTAGGTCAAGCATACATATTGCTCGTTTCACTTTCACTTTATAATTTTCATATTTTAAAGCTCATATTTATAATCAGTATATCGTTCATCATACCATTTATATAGTGCATCGGTAATCATATTTCATATTTATAATCAGTAAACTAAAGATAAATAAATAATTTTATAATTGTAATCAAACAGACATGTTTACGCTATTTTCGTAGCGCAAGTTGTGCAGCATACACAACAGCACGCCTTGCCAAAACGGGCACGCAATGACACTTATATGTATATTATGTCGTTTGAAAATCGCATATAGGCTTGAAAGACAAGAACGGTGCCTAGATCATTAGGGTGCGAACCCGGCGCCTTTCGATTACATGTTGATTGCTCTTTCAATTAAGCTGTGGTCTATGCTCAATTAAATTTTCATTAAGGCTTACATAAACACACACACAAGGACGCACACATACGCGCAGATATGCATTTATCGCGATTTTCAAATTATCCGACACAGTACATTTATTTACACTTATGAATTACAGCCACGGCCGAATTATCGTGATATAAAAAAAGGGCTGAGCCTGTTTTTTTGGCCACCAAGGTATAGACTCACGCTACTTGAAATTTGTTGCCAATCGGAACTCAAGGTAATCAGGGCAGTACTCTTTATCACGGCGGAATTCTCCTTTTTACCGACCGTTTTCGCTAATTTTACAATTTTTGCATGAACGTTGTATGAAGATATGCTACCTACATTGACTTTATTTTCAAAGTTTAAAATTTAAATTCTAGAACTGATTTAGCGAGCATTTTCATTGGTCCCACGATCCTCGTCATATGCGGGTCCTAGTGTAATTTTAAAGGCTCCATCTATAATAAAAGGGCCAGAAAAATTTGTCTAGACCCCCCAAGAAGCCTTAATACGGTCCTGATTACAGCGGACATTAGAGCTAGTTTTATGCTGTAATAAATATATATATATAAGTATGCCTGTATTTTTTAAAAATCGTATCATTTGCAAAAATAACGGAATAAATTTTGTAAGTAGTTAACAAATTTTGCATTTCAAAATTTCCACGACTCGTTAAATATTGGCTGAAGGCCTATTTGCAGGTCGTAACCCACGCTTTGGGAGCCAAGTCTATAAGCAAAGGACTTCCTATTATAAAGTGGGCGCCCATTTTTTGTTACGAAAGTTAATAACACAGATGTCTCTGTCTCCAAATCCTGAGCTGAAAATAATTTTGTTTCCAGGTCGTGAAACAAGCACGAACTCCACGAAACAAGCACGAACTTCACGAATTTACTGCATTAGCGTTTATTCCATTTCGCTGCAGATACGAAGGAAATAGCAAAAATGACGCGACCACAGGCTTTACGTTTCTGTGACTGTCGTTATTGAAGATGTCGGCCGCAAGCCTCGAAAAAGGTCGACATTGGCGTCCTTCCTCTCTGCTCTCGACATTTAACTTTACGTCGACATCGATCCAAAATCCGAACTAAATTAACTCCGTCCAGATGTTTCGGTCATACCCTCCAGAACTACGTCACCCAAGTTGTGAAAATGTGCGGTGTCCCGATAGCCATGGAAACGAGCTTTGGATTTAGCAGGGTTGGGTAGCCCTATATCAATCCTTGTCCCATCTAGCTCATCTGTCCATTCAAATCCTGGGAGGAAAAGCGGCCTGAGGAGGTGGGGACCCTTCTCCCAACCTGCTTTAATTGAGCGGTTTTAATTAGACTGGGAGATCGATGTTCGTTCCATCTTTTGAAGACTGGCGTTTCGATTAAGAACTCCAATGACTAGGGCTATTCAATCGTTAACAGATGAAAGACGAGTTCCACTGAAACATAGAGTGTATCCAATGGTCTTCCGGTATCTGGGAGTCGGCATTTAACGCAAAACCAGATTTGATTCCGGGCATAAGATATTGCCATTTTGGTTCACGGAAAACCAACATGGCTATGCATTATTTGAGAGATTTAATACACTATTTATTGACACGTAAAATACTTTAATATATATGTAAAAATCTCCATCACTTAGGTTTAAGCTCAAGTGTGAGTGGCGAAAATTTCTACTTATAAAAATTCCCCACGAAAATTAAGAGAACACGTTCGGGTGGCTTTGTGTGTTGACCATTATTTGGCAATTGTGTTATTCCTGCGACTGGGGGTAATAATATCTTATAATTTAATATATTTATAACTAATAACTGTAGTTATCAACTAATTAAGAATTATGTTAATTTGATAATGGGTTTGATTAAGTTAAACCATACAGAACGAAATGGGAGAGCCATGCCTTTTATGTTTGAAGTTATGTAGGCAATCTATCAGAACTTCACGTCAAATGACTTTAGAGAATTTAACCTTATCACTTATTGCGACATCATACGGGGCCTCTTATTTAATCTACTCGTGTCCAGAAATGATATTCATATTCTGATATCACGACATTTTCTGCAACTTGAAACTTAAAAAGTTACATCATGGGAAATATTTTTTGGATCTATATATATATATATATATATATATATATAAAGCGTCATATATTGAAGCAAAATAATTTCAGAAAATTCTCAGAAATTAGAAAACGGTGCTTTTACACGCAACCATGATTATATATTTGTTTAAAAAAAACACCATATTTTATGGTAGCAATTTTTCTTAAACTGAAACAAGATTGTTGGGAAAAAAATTATTGTGTTTTTTCAAATAATGATTAAATTATTGATGATTAAAGTTTGAATAAATAATGGAAAATAAATTCAGAAATTTCTTTATTCCCATTTTTTTTTTCCTTTTCTCTTCGAAGGAAAGAACCCCAACTCTGAAACAATTACTAATTGCTGCTTAAAAACGCTGCATTGGATAATTCTTATAAACCACTTTAAAAATAAAATAAAATTTTATAAGCTAGAATTATTAAAAATGAAGGTAACTTTCAAACTGAGTTATGCTCATTTTCTAAGAAGTTTCTTGATAAAATTGGGAAATTATTGTTGTAAAAAAGATATGGTTGAATTTCTGGCAAAAGTGTAAAAAATTTAGCATAATGACACTGTGTTCATTCAATTTTATTCCTTTGAAATTTTTAAAAGCAAAAAAACATTCAATTCCTCATAAAAAATTTCTTTTTAAACTCTTTTTCCAAAGTGCTCATTGAACTTAAAACTAATGCCTTAAAAACTCCTAACATTTTCTCTTTTTGTCTAAAGACTTTTCTCTCATCAAACGCTTTGTTTTACTCTCTCTTCCCACAAACTTCTAATTTTTTAAAAAAATTCCCATTAATGAACATGCCATTCTTTTTTTCTTATATCCTCGTTCTTCTTTTTCTACTCGAACGAAGTTATTCACAAACAATGTTCAGTTCTTACAGTAAAGTATGTATTCCGCACATTATTATAGAATCTTATATTAAAACCTATTTTTGCCTCAATTGTAAAGAAAATTGCCATGCCTTCAGTCTGAACAAATTTTCAGTTTTTTACAAATATTGCAAAAAGAAAATGCTTTAAAATTTTCTTTTTTTTTCTGCTATTATTAGCCCAAAATAGTTTCAAGCATGCACCATAAAACGCCTGACTTAATAACTATAATTAATCTATTTACACTTCCCTTTTTATTAATTAAGGAAAAGCTTAATTAAAATTGACTTACTATTAGGTATTATGTTCACTGTTATTGATACGCACGTGGTTGTATTTCTTGCTACCATAAAGACAGTGAGAATTTTTTTGTAAAATAAAGGTCTTCAAATAAATCTTCAATACATTTCAATAAAATTTCAATAAAGTCTTCAAATAGAGAAAGAAGACAATAAATAGTTAAAAATATTGTATGTTTCTATATACTAGGCTAGACACTGAGCATCAAAGGCTATATTTGGAATATATTCATCTGTTCATAAAGATGAATAGGACGAAGTCGATACGTCTATTGATGAGAGACAATTCTTTCTTCCCTTCAAGTTTTGCTTTAAAAGACGAAGAGCAAAGAAGATAGAACGTTAGGTGTATCAGCGTGCTATGTTGTCCTACATTTCTACCTTCAGTAATGGTTATTTGTCTATGCCATGTCTATCAGGAGAATAATTAGATAATGGCGTAGATCTATTTCCAGTGGGAGATGACTACTGTTTTCTAATTACTGAAACTCCCTTCTCTCTAATCAATGAAATTCTCCATCCATCTGTTCTTAGTACTCGAGATATACGTAATATCTCACGCCAGGTACTATCACTAGGAAATGGGGCAACATCGTGGCAGACGGGGATTAGTATTGCCCTCATTTATGCATCATCCATTAGGGAGCGATTGCTAAGATCTATCTGAATACGAAATATAGTGTTCTGTCCCAAAGGCTCTTCACGCGCTCGGGAATGATGTCAAAATATAATGACGTGGCACTGCAAGAGAAAAAACTTTTGTTGGAGAAATCAGAGAGTTGGACATGTCAAACTAATGCAGGGAGAAAAGAAATGTTAACCGTTCTGTTAAGATAAATAGATTGAAAACATTTCGAAAAGGGCAGAACTAGGGAAAAACTGGGATAAAAAATGAGGATCAGCTGCTGCTGTAAGATAAAAAAGATGAAAAAGGAAACAAGGGTGGGGGGAAAACGATGACTGCAATAAACGCCTTGTTATGTGCTCGGACGGTCAGAGGAGGATAAAAAAGAGAATTTGTTAGAGGCGATTTCGTCCTCATCGTGGTCGCGCTATAATGGAAGAGGGGGATACAGACATTGTTACCATGGCAACCGCATCGCGGATCACTGACGTCATTGGTGATCTAAACTAAAAGTATAAAGGTAATTCTGACGTGGCGTGTTGACATGGCTACACTGATATTTCGAAATTTCCAGGGAATCTTTGGAAAAGATTTCCTTGTAACTTAAAAAAATGAAAGCCGCAATCCAATGAAGAAATATAAGAAATACCTTTATAATGGATAAAATTTGTGACAATATTATTTACATCACTGTGAAAATAATGTTGAATTCTATTTGCTTTAGATTACTCTATTTTTGTTACGTTTCTCCATATTTCTGATTTTTATAAGCGCAGATATGTTATAATTTATGCATATAGCATGTGTATGTTAGTTTGCATGAGAATAAAAGTGGCAAACATATAATAGAAGCCAGTACATACCAATTCAATGTAAAAGTCTTTATGTTTTAATTAAAAAATTACATTAGAGTTTCGACTATGCGATATTAAGTTATCCAACGTTCTATCTAAGATTAAAGGCTACTAAGATGGTATTAAAATACGAGAATTAAGAAACAAAGAAAGAAGAGGACAAAAATCGTGTATTTTTTTCTCAAATATCGTTTATTGTCATGAAAAGAGAAAAATATGTACAAAGCTAAATTTAGACCACAAATTATATATATATATTTGGAATAACTAAGACCGTAGGCATCCCACATTTTCAAGAAATTTAGTTTTTTTAATGTACATAAAATATTTTCCAGAATACACAAGAAATAACTGTATCTTCAAAAATCTATGATCCAGAACAAAATTTTAGTGGTTTAAAAATTTTCTAATAGAACATAAATATCTTTTCGACCATTTTAAACAATGGTCATCATCGGATGTACAAATACATTTTATTTATGCATCTGATGATAACCATCGTTTAGAATGGTCAAAGAAACATATTTATGTTCTATTAAAGAATTTTTAAACCACTGAAAGGCTGTTCTGAATCATAGTTACGTTTGGTCGTACGATTTTTGGATTAAAAAATCGTTCATTTATTTTGTTCGCCTGGTTCTTAATTCTTTTTCGCATTCGCGTTATTCGATACTTCAGGTTATCGGATGGAATAATCGGGACTCTAGTGTATACTAGATACATACACTAAATTAAGATATATGGAATAAATAAATTTACGTAGATAATAAAAAGTTACATTCTTTAAAACCTAACCTCATTCAACCACCAAACCAATATAAAAGCTCGATTGGTAATGCAAAATCAATTACAAAATTTTATTCGTTAAAATTCGGTATTTATTATGAACATAATTATTAAATTTTGTTAGTTGTCGATTAACATCTGGTTTAATTTTATAATATTAAGACGAATTTTTTCCTTCATTTGCCAGCATTCTAATATCCATAGCCTCGATACTTCTTTTTCAAATTAATAACAAAATATTTCAAAAGTTACTAAATCAAAATATGTTTCTCATATGGAAAAGTGTGAAAGTATATATTGTATATATATATAAAACCACTGGATCAAATTATCAGTCAATCTTATCACGAGTCATTGATTTTTGTTCATTTTTATACGAATTTCGGGGCACCAGTTTTGCGCACAAAATTCCGGCCATGCCGCGTTGGAGATTCCCAGCAGGTGAAGGTAACTGCCAAGCTCCCATGGCGCAGTTGTTGGTAATGGGGTACAAAAATCAATATACAGAAGGGCCTATGCCACCAACGGAATAACCACTACGATGGTGTTTTCTTTCCCATGAACTATTTAATGATTTGCCAGGGATGGTTGGATGGATAGATGCAGGTGAGATTTCGCGTTATTTGCGGAGAATTCTTTTTCACCTTTACCGATGGAATTCAAAATGTTCTAGAGAAATTAGTAACTATCGATAGTTTTCACAGATGGCAACCGATATTTCAGATCTCGGTGTTTTATATAGCAAATACTTTAGTAAAGAAGGTGAAAGGGGTAAGAAGAGATTCTTTTTGGATAAATAGAGATCCGGCTTATTTAACAAGTTTTAAAATGAAGGAGAATGAAAATAAGAACGCTTGCAGTTGATGCATTTTCATCAGGAGAGATGATCCATATTATATTGAAGGGAAACGAGAACATATCCGAAAACAATAATATGATTTTATAGAAGCAGGGAAGGAACAAGACACAAAGCTCTTAATCTTCTTACGAGGAAATGGCGAAGGGTCTTATGCTTAAACTTCAATCCAATTTTCTCAATAGAATTAAAGCAAAATGTTGAAATATTAGACGCGTAAAATAACACGAAAGGACGATAGAAAACAAAAGGGGGATTATGCCACGAATGAGCAAGCTATGTACCGAAAGCGATTTCGATGTTTCCTTTACACGAGGTGCATTATCAATTTTTGGACGATACGCGCGACGCTTTGGAAAGGAATAGCGTTTAAAATTAAGCTCATATTTTGAAGAGAACTGAACAAAAGAATCTGTTTTGAAGTGGCTTAAATATACAAATCTATGGGCTTTAATTCCAAGCAGATATCTAGAAACGATAGATGTAAGGTCGTGGATTGTACGGTGCAGAGAGATAAGAATATTGGTTGCCGATTTTATGCCGATCGCTTTCGTATCCTTTTCCATCCGAAATATTATATCTTCATGATATTTGGAGAGCGGAGAAAGGAGGCCGACGTCTCCATAATCCATGGAAGTCGTAAAAAGATAACCAACTTATGCATTATTAATAGCAGCACACAACGAATAATTTGGCAAAGAGGGAAGTGAAAAGGCAACTATGAATTTTTAGCGGGCAAACAGAGTTTTTGGAAGTCTGATCTCTCAGGAGAGGCACAGTTGGGCACGGTTTTACGCGGATTGGTATGCCGAGGCACGGTAAAACGACGTGATGGGCATTATAAGCATAAAAACCATTATTCTTTCCGGGAAAAGGAATAACATAAAGTGGCAGACACATAAAAATGGCATTTTTGTTCTTTATTCTTTTTTTTTTCTTTCATCTTTTTCCTTTCTTTTTTTTTGATTGGAAACCGGGTAAACAGAAAGTTGGATTGATTTTGTTACGGCTTGACTTTTGGGTTGGCACATTAGGCGAAGTATGCAGAAACATGATGGTCGATTATGTCTTCATTGCTTTTCACCTTTGTGTCTTTTCCATTATTAGCATTTTAAAAAACTGGAACTGCGTGCAGATCTTAAAAAGTTGAGGATCAAAAAGGGGCAGACAAGATATATGTATACAGGGTGATTCAAAACTAATGGAACAAACTGAAAGGGGTGGTAAAGGACGCCAAATAAGCCATATTTGGCGAAATCAGGTCCGCAAAGGATCCGATTTGGCTGTACAGTGAAAGTATTATTTACATCCACATCATTGCTATGTAGGCAATTACTGTGCATTCGCGCTCAGTTGGCGCGTGATACCGTTAGCAGACGGGTTAGTCCATTGCAGTTTAGGGAAGGCCGTCTTGGAGGAACTGGTTTTTCCCGCGAAAAACCAGTTTCGGCAAGACGCCCTTCCCTAAACTGCAATGGACTAACCCGTCTGCTAACGGTATCAGGCGTCAGGTCTGCGCGAACGCACAATACATGGACAAAAAGAATTTGAAGTCACTTTTCAGTTTGCTCCATTAGTTCTGAATCTCCCTGTATTATAAGATTTTTTCTTATGAGGTTTTACTGTGCAAAGACATCAGGAGTCACGCTCTGTTGCTCTGTCGGGACCTACAATTTTCCAAGAAATTCGGACCACTTTAGGCCTAGAGAATCTACCCCCAGTACTACGGTGACAAGTTGGTTAATAAACATTTTTTTAGAATAGTTAAGAATGTGTTATAAGAAGCGGCACCAGTTTTTTAGAGAAAGAATACATTTCCAAATAATTTTTATAATATAGCGTTTTTCAAAATCAGCACAGCGCTTATCTTCACCTCAAAACCATTCGGTATATACCGCTGATGATAAGAAGAGTGAAAGTATGTTAAAAAATATTCAAAATTGTGTAGATATATAAAAAAAAAGATCATTGCTTGAATATACTTATAGTTAGTAATATACAACGAGAGTTATTATATAAATGGTAATTTTTTAAATTTACCCACTGTCATATTCCTTTTTTTAGTGGTTGTCAAAGTTATATACAAGAAGCAGTCATCGATTTCATGTACTTTTCCTTCCGTTCTGCTCGCTAATACGTTTCTGTTAGAAACCCATTTATCCAGACGTCTGACATATTGTAGGACAAAATTTGCCGTTAGGTGCTGACTAAGTTATAATGTGTCAACAACAAGCCATCAAGGCCGCGAAAATGATATACGAGTTGTACGTAATTTAGGCGAATGCATCAGAATATGGATGATGAATCCAATCATTTATGCATCTTGTGCAGAGACTTCTGCGAGTACCGTACCGTACCGTAGCACCCGGTACCCTTTCATAAATATTAAAATTTCCATTTCATTCGGGATTGACAGCAGGTGAGGCCCATTTTTATTTTTCTCCACAATGTCGCTGCTTCCATTTTCAGGAGTATGATACAAGCGGCGTTTCGTGATTAGCTTTCAACTCGATGAACGCGGCAGCTGAGTTGATGACTTACATCCGGGATAATTCTTTGATGCATCGTGGTTTTAAAGCCATTAGACAGGCCGGGAACGAAGGCAGGATTGAAAAGTTTCTATCCTTGTCTTTATTTTGAGGCAAGGCTTTACAACGAAGAGGCTGGCGCCAATGTTTAGGCAGGAGTGACCATTTTATGCAATGGTGACCATGACAGCAAGTGGCTAGTATACTTTCAGAAATAAAATCTGGAATGGGTGCACAATTTCTGTTACAGCTTGATATAAAACTTTTTATTATTAGGTTTAATTAACGGAATTACAAGAAGCGATAAGTTGTTAGATAAAGCAATTTCTTTTAATTGTATTTTCTTATAGGGAAGATTTTTAAGGCTTTAGGTTAAAGGGTAATATCTACGATTAAGAAATTGCGCTGACGGGATTTTGATCCATTAATCAACGATGGTAAGGACTTAACTAAAGGGATCTAGCTCGCCATGTTAGTAGATATCCGAGCTAATATTATGATAGACCATTGGTTGCCATAAGGGCGTCTTGATTCCCTATGGACAATATAAATTAGATAGATAACTCCATGGAAGCTATAGATCATCCTAAATGATGCGCAGAACACTTTTCCAATAAATAAGTAAAAAAAAAAATGTTTTTCAGAACGTTTCAACTATGTTGGTTTGGAAGATTTGATATTAATCAACAGATATTTTATTTTATGGATATATTCTATGTGCGAAATTCAAGAACATTTAATCAATTATTTTCACTATTCACATCTGAACAAGGATGTATTAGATTCTAATAACTTCAGTACAAAAGAATCAGTGATTGTGAAACAAAATCAGATTACGTTTAAGTAACAGATAAAAAAAGAGCAACGTCAAGAGGAACATGAACATTTGATGTTCGTTATTCCATGCGTAGTGTAAGGACGAGGATGAATGGAGTATCGTTTCCGAAAACTAGTTCGCTATCTAAAATACCTTGACATTCACGCATGTTAGCTCATATGCTACGAATGTCAGATCGAGAAAATCAAGGCTTCAGTTGAGAAAACCTGTTAGAGAAAGTTGACTTCTGAGAGAGTTCCTGCGATTGGTCGAAAGTTTTCGGCCACTGAACTACCGGGGCGTACCTGTTACCAACCACTAATTGGTCCATCACACAACACACCTGAGCAAGAGGTGGTACCCTGTCAAGGACCACTCCTACCTCAAAACTGCCACCAGAGCCATTTTCGCAAGGTGGTAGCTTCTGCCACGGGGCATTTTTTTTCTATCAAGAACCACTCCCTCTTCGAAGAAACCCACTTGGTGGTAACTCTAAGATGTACTGCGATCTGAGGGAAGGGGGGAACGATCCAGAAGATTATTTTGTAATTTTGGACGGCTGTGTAATGGTTGTCTGTCTGAATGGTTTTAAGAGTCAATAAATGTCAGCCTTGTTGAGTGAGTGTGCAGTGTTTATGGCCGGCTTTACATTGCAAGACGGCCTGCTACTTCTGTTAAGAGTTCTCAATTAGAGAAAGCGAATCCTTTTTGACTGCCCTTCTTTCAACACTTTCACTCTACTTTCATCATTTCGCTGATGGTGTAAAGCTGTTTTCATTTATTTACGTTAGCCTACAGCACCATTACTTCTGTTAAGCAGTTGTTTCTGCAAGACAGCCTCATTTTAGGGATACTTAGCAATAACACTTAAATAAAAACGTGAAAAGCGATGGAAAGCGGAAAAATATAAAAAGCAATTCTATAGTTCTCAAGGCAGAAATAGATAATTCATGGAATCAAATTCATCCTTTCCTGTTAATTTTTCCTGGTTGTAATTCATTCACAAATGAAAAATTATACAAGCTAGCGTTTAAAATGATTGTTCCATTTGCCATTCAAATTTTTTTCGACGAAAACATAGAGATAAAGAACATGCAAAAGAAACTTAACCAAAGGTATCTTTGAAAGTCCAATGTCCCTTTAAGTAAATTTTAAAGAAGTAGTGTAAAGTAATTAAAATCATTGTGATGAAGCCTGGCTCTCCAATGTTGATAGGAATTCGAGAGTTAAACTTACTGTGGAGGACAGTTTTGCATCCCAAACCCGAGCGCCATTTACCATAAAGCCACCATCATATTGCAAAATGCGAAGCAGATAGGTTCAAATTTACTTAAATTAAGACACAGTTGTGTAAGTGTAAAGCTGAAGGTTTTACACTTACACAACTGTGTAAGTGTAAAGCTGAAGGTTTTGCTCAGAGATAGAAAACCTTTCGTCCTTAGAAGGAAGGCTGGCTACAAGTCGCTCCTGAACTTCTTGTAAATCTGCTCAGTTCTTTTACGGTAAACTTTGCAAGTAATTTAAAAATTAGTATAGTATAATAAGGCTTATATTTTAACACTCTGTTTTATAAATGAAGATTGAATGTAAATAATTAAAATACTAAGCATCTGAGAAAATGTATAGCTAACGAAAATGCATAATTCTTTGATGAAATACGTAAAAATACCCCATTGATACCACATCTGTCGTGCGTATTTATTTTTTGGAATATGATATTAAAATAATTGAATAATTACGTTTTTATAATGCAAGGCTGGCGGGACTATGCTACGCCAAGACACTCAAATAGAAATTATAAATGCGGTAGACGAAACGTAATGATTTCCTGACGATTCCATTATATTATGACTTTGCTCACAATAAAATTGTTGCATTCTTTAAATTCAAACGTGCATATTTGTTTTATACTACAATTCTTATTTGTCCTATGCCAAATACTTATTTTTCTATATTAAAACATTTATTTGACCTATACTAAAATTTTTGCTCGTTTTGTATTAAAATAATTATTCGTTCTATACTAATATTCAATACCGGCGTTTCTTAAACTACGCTCTGCAAAGCATCTCAAAGTGTGCTGTGGACATAGGCGGATTTACAAAATTGTTGCCCTAGAATTCCTTACAATTTGCTGCAATAGACAATTGAATCAGAAGGTGTGAAAAGGAGATATATGCCGTTATTTCGTATTGTAACATATCCCTTTTTTTTTACAACTGCCAATTCAACTAAGCTCAGCCGTAAATTGCGGTAAATTTTTTTCAATTATTAGATATGTATTATATAAGGGACTCTTCTGTGGTTCATTCATCTAGCTTAGCGCTAATCTGGGTGCGACTAAAAAAAAAAAATTAAATGAAATTGTAAATAGGTAATATTGAAAATATTTTACTTATATTACTTTCATTCGGCAGATGTACTTGTAATTATTATTCAGTGATATCAAAAGTTCGAGACGCAATTTTAATACTTTGTTATTCGTGAATAAATACACCATCCATTACAGGTTTAATTTAAAATCAACAACCGTTTTGTTTTTACTCTCGTCGGTTGCCATGGGGATATACAAAGATAAAGCTCCGCATTTTAGAAAAGCGAGTTTAAAAAAAATAATGCTGTCAGTATAAATAAAGGTTGAACATATTTTTTCCTTTTACCCGCGCTTGATCCCATATAGAAATTATAAATATACAGCTTTGTATTTAAAGAAAACCAGCTTACAAACTAATGTTGGCACTCAGTAACCATAGAAAATAACAATGATAAATAATTATAATGAAATAATAAGATATAATATGATAATATAATAATAATAATAATAATAATAATATAATAATAATAATAATAATAATAATAATATATGATAATGATGAAATAATTAAAATAACTGATAAATATGAAACAATAATAATTTAAGTTTCACTGCTTTACAGTTTACAAATGCGTAATTAATGATTTAGAATTCACTAATTTATAATTTAAAATTAATTTCTTCATAATTCACTAATTTGCGATTTAGAATTGATGAATTCACAATTCAGTAATTTACAATGGCAGTGTAACGTAAAAATATGACGATTTTGTGTGACGTAGTAATGTGACGATTTTTATGGACTTCAACGATTAGGATGATTTTAGATATAGATATATATTGATATATATAGGTATATTTTAGAATATATATATATAAATAAATATAATAAGAAATATAAATAAAATAAAATAGAATAAGAAATATAAATAAAATAGAGAATAAGAAATATAAATAAAATAAATAGAATAAGATATATATATATATAATATAATAAGAAAATATATAGGTATATTTTAGGTATAGGTATAGCTGCGGCTTATAACTTTATAGATATGATAGCCTTCCGCATTTAGATATTTTTTAATTTCATCTTTTTGTCGTAGATATTTATGTGTTCCCGGATCCCATCTCTGGTCTTCTGTGATTCCAGAAAAATATTCTGTTGGGTTTGTGCTTTAATGGCTCGAATAGACAAGCAGCGTTTTGTAGCTAACACGGTGGTAATGTAATTATTCCATCATTTTCATATACAAAATCTGAAGATATACATACACGCGCGTAGGTGTACTCGGGCAAATTTTGTATCTGGCACATTAGTATACTCAGCAAGTTCATAAGGAATGGTTGCGGCTAATGATTCGACAGTCTTTTACACTCAAAACTTTTCAAAACATTCCCTTTTGTGGTGGAAATTCACAAAGTACCACTTTTCACGCCTTCTTTATCTTGGTGCTCCAACAAATCGATCGTTCGCTCATTTCTCCCCTTTTGCTCTTTGCTCTTTAAATTCTTTGTTTTATATCCTCTGCAGTCAATTCTTAATTATTTCGGGGAGTAAATTGACGATTAGAATACATTAAGGAAGCAAAAATTATTGCCGTATATTCTCTGATATGAAAGAGGTAACATTGTACGCCGCTCGACTTTAAAAATCTAGACGAAATATAAAGCTTTTGTTCTTCATTTTAAGGCTCGTGCCTTCTTCTTCTTCTTGTCAAGAATTTTTAAAACACGTTTCATTATAATCAGGATTTTTTATTCAGATTTCGCATTATGCTTGTGTCTGACATGGCAACTGATAAAAGCAATTGTTTAGGGGAACGTTAGCAACGAAATTAATAGTGATGAAGGAGCTTTGGAGCCTTTTTTATTCCGCGGAGCACCAAAATTAAAAGACAACAAATAGGATAGGTGAAAAGCGATTTTTCTAAACGGATTTAATCTTTCATAAAATACACGGTGAAAAATGATAAATGCATAATAAAGAGGATAGGTTTCGCCTTAAAAAATTGAAAAATGTTCGCTTAATTTAAACACTTACAATATTTAAAATTTCAGACGCTTTAGGCCATATCCGTATCATGACAATAGAGATCATCGAAGGTATCTTTTTCTTTTAATAAGATTGATTGGGCGTTTTTTCAAGTTTTACGAAAATAGAGTGAATATTTTAATTAAAAGGTTTATAGGAGGATGGTTTCGATATTTTTTGAACTGTGATAATAATCACTAATGAAATATTTTGAAAACATTTAATTCTGAAATTCATTAAATTATCATCACAGCTCATAAAACAACACTTAAAATTCTGTTCATGACGGTTTCACACAAACACAATGTTTTTTTGTTTTTTTTAAGTTTTATAACGGACATTAAATTAAATAATTTATGCTAACTTATCAATTTATTAATAACAAGTTCCGTAGCTGATTAAGAGCAAATATTAAGCATACTGTACTTGATATTAGAAAGAAATTACTGTACTCAGTAGAGTAATTTCTCTCACGACCGCCGTTCCGATAAAAGACTATTTCCGTTAAACGACTGTATATTAAGGTCCCGGCAAATTAAATTCCTCACAGAACTTCACACATTCTGATTAGCGTTTTTTTTCTGTTTTAAACAGAACAATTTAACGTTTTTAAAAAGAGCAGTTTAAAGTTTTTAAACAGAAAAGTTTTTAAACGTTGTTAAAACAACGTTTTTAATTTATTTAAGAAGTTTTCGAACAACATGACACTTTAAAAAAAAACCAGAGTACTCACAAGCATGCACACACAGTGGATTTCAAAATGTTTTTTAATTAAGTAGTAAGTTTAATGTTTACTTAAGAAAAAGAGAGAGAGAGTTTTTAAATGTGTCTTATTTTTGCCTTGAAATTTAAAAAAAATATGTTTTACCAAATAGAGCATATTCCTTCAAATTCCCGGATTTTATTTTAAAGTAAAATATTTACTTAAAATCTGATTTTATTTTATAAATTAGTAAATTTAAATTATATATACGCGCAGGTCTCTTTCTTAGGTAAACAACCACATCCCTATATCATAAATATACATATGCAAATGAAGATGTTATGAATATATGTAAAAATAAACGTATTATCATATTTACAGGAACCTTCCTTACGCATATTTTGGTTAAGAGAAACCTACGCATATATTATTTGAAAGAATCTTAAGACATACATTATAGAGCTTTGCGGGATATTCCGCCGCGTTTTAATAAATAAATATTTTAATATTCATTTATTAAAAACATTTGTTTCTTAAAGTGTTTTTATTTTTAATAAGCAGACGTGGCAGAATATTCCTCAAAGCTCTATATTTTCAGTAATGTAACAATGGTATTGAATAGAACTTTAAAGGAACCTCTAATTTTAATAAATATTACATTAATAAAGCCGTAAACGGTGAACTAAACATCAACATATCCTCCTAACATGAGTAAAAACAGTCTGATTAATAGTGTAGTATAACTTAGCAATTCCACAAGCACCAATTAGAACATGATCCGGACATCATATTTCAATCGCCACGAGCAAGATCCTTTTCATGATTTCAGCAGACATCATATACACAAGGCTGAGAAGTACTATGATTACCGTCTTTTCTTCTCTTAGACAAATAACAATATGTGATATTAATAAAATATCCATTTGTCATATACTTGGAATTGTGATCTGCAATGGAAAGTGACTGTGCTTGCGTATGTAGCATTAATTTACTTGAAAGTTTGTTATTAATCAACAATAATGTGTTTCCTTTCAATTTGAAGTTTAAAATTTGATTGAAGTAGTTTCATTTTAAAGCGGAACAGATGCTTCATTTAGGATGTCCATCACCTTTTCCATTCATTGCTATTTTCTATGAAATTTTCATGTTGAACCAGCATTTTTCTTCCCGATATCACCTGCCTACCCTCTAACGCGATATCAGTTTCATTTACTTTCACCTGCTTTGCATTATCCCGATATTAGCGATGTTATGATAGAAAATATAACAGAAATAATCATTATTACATTTAATATTAATGCGCCGTCCTATGCGCTGTTCCTTTTATCTCATTGACTATTTAAGTCAGTGATTATCGACCTTTTTCTGTTCAGCGGCCCCTTTTGAGCTTCATTAATGACCGTGCCCCCGCCCACCTTCGACGTATTTTGTAATTTTAATAAATACATTTCAAATGAATATACATTATTAACGAAACTTTTTATTTATTATAAAAGAAACGCTAACAATAAAAACATTTTAAAATCAAATATCACAATATTGTCACTAAATTTAGTGTGATCCTTGTGGTTGATGAGAACAAGAAAGTTTTTTCATATCATCATCATATTCAACCATTATCTATCCACTGCTGGAAGGTCTCTCCCAATGAAAGTGAGATTTTTCATATATATATGGCTGAAACTTTGTTAAAGACAATTGAAGATTATCTTACTCTCACACTACCATGAAGGTTACAAGCTGATAGCAGCTGAAGAACTCTACTAAATACACACTCAACGAGATCCGACGTAGGAAATCCAATAAAAAAATGTTGGCTTCTCCCAAACTATGGAAAGTTATTTGCAATTTCACTACTTATCCAGAAATGTTGTCTGCATTTGAATACAGCGTGGACTGCCACCTCATATTGCAATTCAATGAGACATACTTGTAATACGATGTCCGCATTAGCTGCTTTTACTTCAAATGGATTCACCACCCAAGCTGAGATAGTTATCTGTAGCATGTCGTTAAATCAAAATTGCATATCATTTTATAAATTCTTCAAATGCTCAATATATGTAAAAAAAAACAAAAACATTATATTGCAATTCTATGCCAAGAGTAGCAAATGTATGAAATTGTATTAATTCATGACGTATGATATTACTCCAGAAGAGTTTAAGTTTCCCAAAGGAAAGTGCGTAAGGGCCGCTTTGTAAAATATTAGATTGCAGTTTCACCTCTGGCATCTGTATTCAGATTTGCGACAAAAAACATTTCTTATTGAAGCTGATCATCATTTAGAAGTCAGACATATGGTGTTAGAAGAGACTCACTGTTATGTAAAGTAGATTCATCAATTTGCTGGTCAATGAGAGATTTGGCGTGTTGGTGGAGTTGGTTGCCTCTACTCATAAAATGGTTTCCAAGATGGGAGATTTCTTTGAAGCCTTTTATATTTTCTCCAAAACTAGTGAAGTAATGAATAACCAAATATTAAATAAGTTTATATTGACTTGACGTTACTTCTTCTACATGTTAGTAATAATTTTATTATGTAAGTCAACTGCTCGTGGCCCCCTTAACAGATCCCGTGGCTCTCAAAACTTCGCCAAACCTCACCAAAAGGGGAACACATCGCTCCCGTCGAGAATCACTGATTTAAGTTGTGAGTGCCGCATTTCATTGCATTAGTCCTCATCTCCAATAAAAGCGGAGGTTTACTTATATCGGCAACCCCCGTAAAGTAACACATCGCAAATATAAAAGCTGGATGGGATCAATTGTTTAAATATAGTGTTCCTAGAATGATGAGATATGTTAACTATGAGCGGGGTTAACTATAATCGACATTAAAAATACACCACACACACACACATCTCTAATCGCTCACCTTATCCATCCTCAAATTAAAAAGACACACATTTTACGTGCATGTTCGCGCTGATGGTGTATGTATGAATTGTAATTTTTATTCGAGGATGGGAAGGAAGGGGGTGATGATTGGAGATGGAGTCACGTTTGTATATATATATATATATTCTATTGATTAGGTGGCCGTTATTTTTATGCGAATATTAATATTATGACGTGTATACCTTTATTTTTAAAAGTTCTAAAATAAACGAATATTGTTTTGATAAATAATGCAACGTCTGCAACTCGTACGATCAAAGTCTTTAATATATTAATTGATTATATGTTAATTAATAATAGTATATAAATTTATGTAAATATATATATATATATATACATGTATTAATATAATTATATGTTAATAATCTATTTTAATTGATTTTTTGTGTCAAAATTTTTTTACTTCTTGCCTGAGTAGAGATCGACTAATGATTTTATTATGAGAAATATCTAACTGGACCTTTTGCAGTCAATGTGCCATTGATATGTAGTTATTACAGGGTGTCAACTCATCCGCTCAATGACTGAATTTGCCCGTCTATGTCAAACGATCTGACTAATTCAGTTATTCCGTCATCGAAAGGTTTAGCGCACGGCCAGTAGTTACAAGTTATATCAGTATTTTTTCACTAGATTACGCAGGGTGTTGATAGGGGTTGTAATCCCATTGTGATGAAATTTTGTATATTTACATATGAATATATGAAGTTTCAGCTCTGTAACCTCTCATCGAACCTATAACCCCCCCCCTTTAAGCTTTCTGCTTACGCCTATGTACTTTTCAATCAAATTTTATGGGCAATGTGGATTAAGTCGTGAATTGAATGTTGGATCAGGGCATAAGTCGTGAATTGAATGTTGGATCAGGGCATGGGAAAACACGGTGGTCCTTCCGCGGTATCATTCTCGGGGGCAGGAACTTGAACAAAGAAAGCATTTGTTTTACGAAATCTAAGCTTAAGAATTCCTTTGTTCAATACTTCCGTTAATACCAAGCGCATAGCGGTTTTTCTATCACCCTATACTCTTAAATTTCATGCTGTATGTGATAGCGACACAAATTTCTTGAAAAATTTTAGGTTTTTACGCAGCATGACTTGGGCTGTCTATGTCACAAAACATAAGGAAACACACAATCCGACCTTTTGCTCGTATTGTAGGTATTTGTTACTTAACAAGGTTTAAGTTAACTTGTTACTCGGTAAATTTCTTATTTTCGCGTTTTCACGCCCCTGTACATCGGTATTTATGAACCATTTTACTTTAAAGTAAGCTTTTTTTTAGGAACCCCTTCGTAAACATTATCATGTTTATAGTCCATTGTTTTTGTTTAAATAGGGCTATCCACGTAACCCTGATTAAGGCACGCTGTTATTTGCACTATTTGATGCCCAATTTTTTCACGGATATACGTCTTCCACTATATCGAATGATATATCGCTTATCTCTATATATAATATATAGGGATAAGATATATATATCTTATCCCTATATATTATATCCATGATAATATTGCTGCCCAATTTTATCACGGATATCCCTGTGACGTATTCATCTGAATTTCATCAAACTTGCGTAAATGAAAAGATTGAAATATAGATGCGTCTATTTGTCATCATTTCGGCTGAAACAACAAGTCTGAGCAAAAAACTATTATTTTCAAAAATTTTAAAATCAACGAAAGTATTGAATTACAGCACACGACATCTGATTTTATTCTATTATACACATATGCGTACGCAGAAAATTCCTAAGAGGGGTTACAGAGCTACAACTCATATATTCCTATGTTAAATATACAAAATTTCATTGCAATGGGGGGTTACAACCCCCATCAACACCCCTGTAAACGCACAGTGATTATGCCTTTTAACAACTAAATTGGTCATGAATGAGGTAACTCGCATAATGAATATAATATTTTATTGTAGAAACAAGATAATCTTATACGAAATACGAATTAAATTTTATTACTAATCACAAAACGTAACCAATGGAGTTATGCTTTCCCCAACAGGAAAATTTAGGGGCGATGCTGTTTCTCGATTGTGTTGTACTCTTCAAGACATGTAAAAAGGAGATAACTGTAAGACATTTCCAATAAATATCAATAACGATTGCTTTGCACAGAAGAAATGGTGACCCGGTATCATTACAACGGATTTTGGAGTAATAACAGCGGAAGTATGTCCTTTGGCGACGATTATAGCCATTGGCGACATAACTGCGCTCTTATTCTTCTGTATCTGTGTGTCTGTGCATTTTTTGCACAAAGTTTCAACGTGTGAACTTGATACAAATGACTATGTAGTCGAGAGGGGAGACATAAATGTCTCCGGGAATTTGGCTGTTATTTCAGTTCCTTTTTTAAGTAAAGGTTTAGGGACTCACCAGCACCTGCTCTGTAAGTACCAAACCTACCGCGAAGAAGACTCGTGGTATATAATCTTAGTTGGGAAAGAAAATTGCGTTTTCTCATAGCGCGGGCCGGTAGCTATAATTACGGACTGTCAGCTCGGGGAAGGCCCACTTCGCATTTTCTTTTCTCCCCCAAAATTCCATCCTTCCTTACGGCTAAATCTCTCTTCATTCCACCCGACGAAGGACTACCTACCTTTTCCCCTCAGAACGCCTTCGTTGACTGCTGCCAGACATGCTAGTTTTAACTCGTTTCCAGCCAATTTGGCGAGATTTGGCACTATTTTAATGAAGCCAATGACAAACTAAATTTTTCCGATGTCGATAATACAAATAGTCCAAGTCGCAGGCAAACTGTTAGCAGTATTCTTTTGTTTAGGTTTATGAAACACAGAAAGAAATAATGGAATTTGAGGCTTTAGGCGCATCGTGACAGAAGGATACTAGTAGACTAAACTGGGAAAATATGGTATAAAAAGTAAACTATTCGAACAGTAGTTCCCTTCATATAAAACGACCAAAGCTTGTAATTCAATTTGTGGAAGTCCATCTTTTATAATATAATAATTAAAATGTTGCAATCCGAGCAAGCATTACAGAAAATTAAATAGTCCGCTCTCAATGGTAATGAAAAGACATATAAGAAATATATGCATTTGAAGCTACATTAAAATTCTTATTTTGTGTAAATTAAAAAGATGATATATTGTGTACATTATTATTAAATTTTTTCTTTGAAATAACTTTTGAGAGGAAAATTTAAAGTCCAAAGGTATCACTGGGAAGGTATTGAGGAAAATGTCCGAAATCTAATGAATATACCTTAAAAGTTAGAAATCCCAGTGGAGATTCTGTTAGGTGAAACAAAATGTGCTCTTTCAGGACAAAGTTTATCCTTTATAACATCTAAAACCATAGGAGTACGCAGAAATTTCATAAGGGGGTAACAGGCAAAGGCGGATACAGAGGGAGGTCACAGGTGTCATGACTCACCCCGAAAATATATTGTTTTACTGTAAAAAATTCCAACTTTTATGAAAAATGAAGGGTGTTATTCCAAGACCATGGCAAATTCTGTCCTTGAACCCCTCAAAATGAAAGTCTGTATCCGCCTCTGGTTACAGTCTAAAAGGAGGGTCACAGAGCTATAATTCCATACATTCATATAACCTATACGTGTAAAAAATTTCATCCTAATGGGGGCGTTACAGCCCCATCAATCCCCTCTCCCGAGCATCAGTCAGTGTCTGGACCTTGCCTCGCAGTTTGCGAAATTTGGTCCACATATCAGGCTGCATTTGACGGGGAAGAAAGATCAGGAACAAGAAATTAGCTTAGTGATAGCGACGTTGACATATATGCAATCTTTACGACTTTGACATATGTGCAATCTTCACGACGTTGACATATATGCAAGCTTTACGACTTTGACATATATGCAATCTTTACGAAATTGACATATATGCAATCTTACGACACAAAATCGATTTCGATTATAATGACGATAAAGGTACTACCAAAATTTTGACACTACATCTGGTTGATTGAATTTTATGGCTTATAGATAGCAATGGCTATCCTGCGCCATTTGAAGCTATAATGGATGACTAATTACATAAAAATAAATTCAGTAGGGCGATTTAAAATTTCGACGTTATAGCCGAGTTGTTGTTACAATCGAGGTTGTAATAACGTATTTAAATATATATATATATATATATAAGACTATACGCAGAGACACATTGTGAAGTTGGAATTCAGTTCAACACTTATATTACTTCTGTTAGAGGAACGTCTATACTACCGCTATTATTAAAGGAAAAGCTACACTACTACAATTACTAAAGGATGAGCTATATTACTACTATTATTAAAAGAAGGGCTGTACAACCTTCATAAAAGGGTAACATTTCGTCTCTACCTTCAAATGGCGGTAGAAACTCATGAAAATGTCTTAAATAACATATTGTAGATGAAAATCAATTCGTTCTTATGATTTTTATAAACACATTGAATTTTTCTTGATAATGTTCAAGATCTTTATCATTGAGGAATGATAATTCGTCCAGCTGTATTTGCTTACATTTTATCTATTATTTCAATTGATGGGTGGATTTTGTTAAGGTAACACTGCAACTGTACGAGATTTAACGTAACCAAAAAATTTCCGTAAGATAAATACAAGTAACACAGGAAACTACTTATTGGTTGTTTTCAGACATAGGATCAAAATTACTCAAAGGATGATTTTGGGTCGATAATAACGATTTAAAATAACCTTCAAAGTGCGATACATTCATATGAATTTACTTTCATATTTTCTGTACTTACTGTCCTCCATTCCTATTCTAGTTTACCTGATGTTCGTTTTAGTACATGAAACTGACATATATATATGTCGGTAAAATACTTTTAGAGAAACAGCGATGTGCTTACCATATCTATTACGCCCTTGTGAATTACATTAATTGCAGTATTACAAAATTCTATGAACATGTTCTTTTTGGTTAGATTTTATCATACAGCTTTACTTGTACTATAGTGGTATTTAATAAAACCAAATTTTCAACACTATTCATTTTAAATAGATATTCCTCCCGTTTTATGGTTTTTATTAAATTTAAATATTACTAATTTTATGAAGTTGAAATATCACTAGTTTAACAAAATTAAAATGAGACAATTTTACGAATTTAAAATAGTGTAAGTTTTACGAAGTTAAAAAACAACTAGTTTTATATATATATATGTGTTTGCGTGTTAACTTTAAATATATATCCTTTGCAATTATTTTAACTTTTATTTCCTATTTTGTTAATTTAATACTATAAACTAGCGAAACAATACAGAGTTTCACCAGGAGATTCCATAACAAACAGTTATTTCGTTAACTTTACGCGTGTCGAAATAACCGTTTGTTACTATAAACTAATAAAAGCTTACGTTTGTAAATGAAGCAAAATTTTCGTTTTTGAACAGATATACGGATCACATTTACCTTAATACATTTTCTAAAATCTTAACAACTTTGTGTTCCGCAATCTTTGAATCATGTATACAGTAGTCAACAAACATGTTTTTAAGAAAAGCAACAAACATGTTTTTAAGAAAAGCATTAAACCTTGGAAAGTATATATTCGAATGATATGTGTATGGTGCAAATTGTAACGAAACTAAAAAAAGTAAATTTTGGTTTATCCCAAAACTTGCAAATTGGACATTAACGCTTCTTGTTCCGTGGTACAGATATATACACATATTAAAAAAGAAAGACTTCGTTTACAACTACTTTTTTTTTTATTAACGTTTTGGGGAATATAAAGAACATTACAGAGTTAATAGAAAAACGGTTCTCGGGTCAGTATCAAAAACAACTCAACAGAAATATACGAAGACGAAAATTATATGTTACAGGGAAAGTAAAAGTGTGATTACATACAGCGAGTCACAATTTTGAAGTTCAGAATTGCTTTAAAACGATGCATCCGGGCGCATTTTTATCTTTGTTTGACCTCTCAAGTTGGTCTTCGTTCGTTTTCTTGATTACACCCCTAGATTCTCAGCTGAGGGTTGTGGGTTGGTTGGTGTGGGGTTGAGGAAGAGAAGATCCACACCTACTGACCGCCAAAAACTCAAAGAAAAAAGTGGTTAAAAAAAAGCACCTCTGTAACAATGGCTTTCAGAGAAAAACTAATAACAATAATAATAGCAGAAGACGACGAAAAAAAGATTAAAAAAAAGTTTATGAAACAGAAGAATGGCAGTGGTGTGTGTGTCTCTTTGCCTGTCTCCTTTTCCATGCGAAGAGTATCCTCAAGTTGACTGCGCTAATTATATATCGGCAATAGACGTTGCAACATTAGTGCTCGGCTACCAGCTTTGGCGACCAATAGGTACTTTGGCAAAAATATCATCAGGGATTTGCGAAAGCTTCATATAAAAATTTAGCAAAAAAATGAGAACATAAATGAGTTATAAGAGAGTATTTTAATATGAAATACAAATGTGGGAAGAGATAAATAGCGAGAAAAGGCGGGAAAAAGAACGAGTAAAAAAGAGAGAGAGATAAATAAAAGGAGAATAGCTATATAACTCACTTCTCTTTGTTTGCTTGTGCTTTATTGTGCAAGGACAGCAAGAGTCATGTAGTAGTGGGCAAGAGTGGTGTAGTACTGGGGAAAGAGTCATGTGGCACTGGGCACGAGTGGTGTGCTACTGGGCAAGAGTTGTGTGGCACTGGGGAAAGAGCCATTTGGCACTGGGCAAGAGTGGTGTGGCATTGGGAAAGAGTTTTGTGGCACTGGGAAAGAGTCATATGGCACCAGAACCTGCAGTTTTCCGACGAGTCTGGACCATTTAAGGCCTGAGAAATCAACCCCCGGTGGCAGTAAGACGTTAGAGCTGACCCTTTTGTTGAAAAACTTAATTTAGTGTAGAAATGAACTTTATCATGGAGAACAGCGCTGTATGTAAAGATTATAGATTCTATAACAAAAAAATCGACGCATCAAGGAGGAGTTGTCCGATTGCGATAAAAATTGGTGGATGTGAAGAACATACATAGAAAAAGAAACGATTAAAATTTCAGAACAATTGAATGATTTATTGCAGAGTTTGACCGTTACAAAGGGAGGAAGTCAATAAGGCGTTGGTCCACCTCTGGCCTGGATGCAAGCTGTCACCCGGCGTGGCATAGACTGATAAAGATCCCGGATGGTGTCCTGCGGAATTTCTTGCCAAATTGTCTCCAACTGTCGGGCTAAATCGTCAACATTCCTGGATGGTTGCAATCGCCTTCCCATAGCGTCCCAAATGTGCTCTATGGGAGAGAGATCAGGAGACCTAGATTGCCAAGGAAGTGTTGGGCAAGCTTGAAGACAATTCATAGCAACACGTGCCGTGTGCGGCCGGGCATTGTCTTGTTGAAACGTAAGTCCAGGGTGTCGCAAAAGGAACGGTAACACAACCGGTCGTAGAATGTCGTCTACGTACCGCTGTGCTGTAAGTGTGCCAGAAATGACCACCAAAGGGGTCCGGCTATCAAAGGAGATGGCACCCCCTGACCATAACGCCCTGTTGTGGGCATGTGTGGCGTGCGATAGTAAGGGCAGGATCCCCACGCTGCCCTGGACGTCTCCAGACACGTCTGCGGTTGTCGTCAGGACACAGTTGGAAACGGGACTCGTCACTAAAGACTATACGTCCCCAGTCAGTGCAGTTCCAAGTTGATCGAGCCCGGCACCACTGTAATCGGACTTGACGGTGTAAAGGCGTGAGAGGTAAGCGGCGTAACGGTCGGCGCGAGCGTAAATTCCGCTCTCTCAGTCGTCTACAGAGGGTCATGTTGGACACATGTGTGCGGGCCACACGTTGGATAGTTGATAACGACGAATCCGGTGCTGTGACAGCTGCTCTGACAATTGCTCTGTCTTCCCGTTCTGTTGTGGCCCTAGGTCGACCGCTGCCGTCCCGACGCTGACATCTGCCGTTGTTGACCCACTCTTGCCAGCACCGTCCAATCGCCGCATCGCTTCGACCCACATGTCCAGCGATTCTTCGATTCGTCCAACCAGCCTCTTTCAATCCGATAGCACGACCTCTTTCAAACTCTGACATATGCTCGTAATGAGCACGAATCTTTCGGCGAGGCATTGTTACAGTCAACGTAAGATATCCACAGTCAAAATACAACCAAAATTTTACCACATATTGAGAATCGCTCCTTATATACACCTGCTGAATGCGCAGTTCCGATGCGCTGGAGTTCCCGCTATTCATTCATTGGACACCAAATTTTAATCATTTGCATGTTCGGTCAAAATGTCTTTGCATACGAAATTTCATTACAATCGGACAACTCTTTCTTGGTGC
Source organism: Dysdera silvatica (assembly GCA_006491805.2). NCBI lineage: Eukaryota > Metazoa > Arthropoda > Arachnida > Araneae > Dysderidae > Dysdera > Dysdera silvatica. The sequence goes on along the minus strand of QLNU02003225.1, from coordinate 32,526,476 downwards.
GTCGATTTTTTTTGTTATAGAGTGTATTTATTTTAAATTTATATTTTGTAAACTAAATTTATTAATTAATAAATAATTGATATCTGAAATTGCGAAAAACTAATCGGTATAATGGCGACACACTGTACTAACCAAATATAAGCAAAAATTATACAGTCTTTAGTGGTGCAGTTAATTTATAAAAGAGTTAGAAACGTTGCTGATAGTTATTTTGATAGCGCACGGCTATCATCGACAGAGAATGGTGGCTTCTGTTTATGTCTGTGATGTTGGTTGGTGTTGCCATCACGTTGGTTGAAAACTTGACTGGGTTGATAAGGAAATAAGTGTATTTATGGAGTTGTTTCGAGCAGTGAGACACGAAGTGTCAGAAATCAGAAATTTCATAAATCGGCTTTGGAAAAACACTCATGGGAATTCGAACACAAGTTCTTATTCTCTAATGCACATATTATTAAAAAAGTCAACTCAACACCTGATCTCAGCTGTTTTAAAGCATTTTATATCTTATCAAACATCAACGTTAGAGTTAATGACCAACTCCTGGGAAACTCTATTTCGCCCACCTGGAAAAACCTGTTGTGCCTCACGGCTAGAAACGACTCTACCGATACACTTATTTCCTCGTCGACTCAATCAAGTTTTCAATCAACGTGATGGCAACACCAACCAACATTACGGACATAAAATGAAGCCACCATTCTCTGACGATGATAGCCACACGTATATCGAATTAGCTATCACCAACGTTTCAATAAATTAACTGCATCAATAAAAATTGTGTAATTTTTGCTTCTGTAAGAAAAACTATTCAGAAAAATCTTTTAAAAGCACAATGAGAAATTACAGTATAGATTCCTGCTCATTTGTTCTTCTCCATTGTTCATGGTGAAGGGTTTGCCATTCTTGTCAGAGGCGGAAAGAACGTAGAGATAATTCTACACTTTAAAAAGGTTTGATTTCACATGACGGAGCGCACCCTATATTTATAAATTATTGGACAATACCTCTTAAGTTGTTCCATTCAAAACTTAATCTCTTTATACAGGTCTCTTTATACACTGAAAGGCTAAAATGTTTGAAAAAGTCAGAAATTGTTCATGTTTTTTAGGTTATAAAGCGGGATTATCCAACCTTTTTGGATGGCGAGCCATTTGAAAAATTCTCACGGATCTGGTGGGCCAATGGTTTCGTTAAAAAAAGCCTGCCTTAAGAGTTTCCTCATTTATTTATTTGCTCATTTGCGATATGGAAAGGGATAACTCATGGTGTCCCCTCGATTTTTCCGTATTTCTGAAGAAAAAATCTAAAATTTTTGTATATTATATATAAAATTTCAGATAGAATTAACAGCGTTGGCGGGTCGGATTGTGGCGCGCTGGCAGTATGTTGGACAACCCTGTTATAGAGCATCTCTTGGAGATTAAAATAGCTGCGTAAGATGTCCAACAACGAGTAAAACTCACCGAGTTTTTCTACTCCAGTAAAAGATCAATTATTCAAACTCAAAGAAAATATAGGCAACATTTTAATGTCAGAGTATCTCCTAACAATAACACGATCATTTTTGTGTGGCTATTTGAAAGAAAGGGTTTACATAAATAAACTTCAGGCAAATCAAGAACTTAAGGAGAACATTCGAGCTGAAATCCGACGTTTAGGATTTGAAATCCTGTTTACGATCATGGAAAATGCTGTGGAAAGAGTTTGTATTTGTCGGCAAGGAAATGGTGGAAATTTGAGTTTTGTTATTTTTCGCACATAATACTGAAAATGTCCATTAATGTTGTTTCCTAATAAAATAATAAAAAATTAAAAAAAAAAAAGCATGTGCCTGTAAAATTTATTTTTGTTTTATGTCATTCAGTCCTTTAGCGGCTATACTCTATTATAAATCAAATCCTAAGGTCATGCATGGTAATTGGAAAGTAAGGTTAATGAAAAACTATATCAGTTCGGTTAGTATTTCTTACTGACATCATCTTACTGCAACAAATAAACAACGCTTTTAAATAACGCAACTTGAATGATCGACAAATCATATTCAATTGCGCGGAAAGTTGGACATCCTTTTCTTCTCTATTGACGAGAACTTCTATCGAACGAAATCGACATAAAACTGACGCAGTTACGTGTTTCTATCGAAGCAATTGTCAATGACATTAAAAAAGTCGCTGACAACTGCTTTGGTAGCCACATATTTACCTTTCTCAAGACGAATGAAATGGACACAAAACTGATGTAGTTACGTTATTTTTTAAGCCGTTGACAATTGTTTCAGCAGAAGCACGCCTGCTTTCTTAAAAGCAAATAAGCCATATTGTTCTGAAGAAGACAGACGTGTTTCTGCCGAAACAATTGCCAATGATCTAATTATGTAACTGCATAAATTTGGTGTCTATTTCATTGAATTATTTCTTGCGTAACAGATCTTAATATGCTGACGTATATCATAGTAGTGCTTTTATATAAAACTATAGTAACTGGTTTGTGATAACGCTGAATAGGTCGCAAATTTTGGTTTCAATTTCATTTAGTAAACATTGCTTCAGAATAACTGCAAATGAACTGTATACTGAATTTATTTACACTATTATAACTAGAATTTACACACCACAGGCATCTCTGTGTAAATCTTGGGCACATTGCGTCATCAGACTGATACTAATGCCTTAATTCAATAATATACTGGACTGCTCTCTGTTAGCATCGGGGAAAGTTCGAAGGCTCGACCAAGATAAAGCAAACAAATTTGGCGGGGTTGCCCAACGGGCAATTTCTCGCCAAATCCATATACGTCGAAGTCAATAACTATCACTTAATTAAAAGATATTACTAATAAAATATACTTTATAAAAGTAAACCTCTCTGACCCTTTAAAATTACCATTCGTCTAAGAGAAATTACAAGTAAAGCGTTTATTATAAAAATGAATATCTTTTTTGGCTATCGTTTTCGGCTATATAAATAGAGAGAGTTCAAGTATTACGTAAGCAATATTTTGGCCATTTTATACCCCCAGGTAGGCAAAAGTAACAATGGCTAACATTGGAAAATAAGCACAACAGCAAGCCCCCTTCTCTCAAAGGTGCTTACGTAAAACTTGAAATATCACTTAATAATGTGGCGTCGTTCTTGCCGTCATTCCAAAACCAGTAGCCGAGCCTAAGAAATTAATTATTCAATATGATAAAATAGGCAACAAAGTGATCAAGAAGTTTGATCATTTTCTTTACACAAAACAAACCAGGAATTTCCACAGTGCGTTAATAAATATCTGTGTATTATATCGTCGAAGTCAAGGAGTCGAGCAGCCATAGAGTATCTTTAACGACACGACGGACAGATGCTTATTACTGCCCTGCGAAAAATATTCCGGTTTGTTTTGTTTTGTTTTTTATCGGAAAACGACGATCAAAATTTTGATTGCTGTATTACTCGATTTTGCTATATCGAAATGTCAGCTTCGTATGTTCGGCTACTGGTTGTAAGCCACGAAAACGACAACGTCTAATTCGGAAGCCGTCAGGCAGCATGCAAAGACTAGTAAAATAACATCTTCATAAAAGGAGGCCAGTCAGTATCCAACTTGAGTGACCGATCGCTTTCCCATGCAGAATAGTGACGAGAAGAGACCGGCGTCGCTTTCCACCGCCCGGGGCCGGTTAAGAGAAAAAAAGAAAGAAAGAGAAAGAACTAGAAAGGAGATAAATAGGAAGGGCAAAAGAAAAAAAGATAGATCTTGGGAACGACTCTGCAGAAGAAATAAATGACCGGCCAGGGAGGCAAAAAATCCTCCGGTTGTCAGTATTTGATGGTTGAAGGGGTTCTGCACATATTATTAAACGGATTGTAGAGATCGTGTGGAGCTCCAAGTTTGAAAACTTTAAATATCAAAGTTTCATTTAGGAACAAACCCTCGCGCGCGTGTCAATCGTCGTCATTATTTTTCTGCCCATGATGCATCTCTCTCTCTCTCTCTCTGCCTCCCCACCCCTCAATCATGAAAGACCTTTTTTCCCCGTGTTTCAGGTTTTCGGATAGCGTTAGCGGCAGTGGGATTTTTTTTCGTCTCATCCCCTGAGGTACCGTCCCACCCTGTCGCCGCTCTTGTAATTGGCACTAATTGTGACTAAAAATCGCTACCGTTTTTTTCATTTCATTTCTTCGATTTCGGGTTTCTTTTTCTTATTTCAGCATTAGGAGAAGAAAAAGAACAAACTTCCGACGTAGAATTGGGGACCTAGTTTTAGATGTGAACGTAATATTTAATTGACTAACATAATCAGTACCTCTCTATCTCTCTTCCTCTGAATTTCTTTCTTTTTCCTCGGGGTTCTTAAAATCGCATTTTCTTTCTCATTCTTACCATTTTTCAATAGCATTTTGAATGAAAGAAATAACCATTATTTTGTTTAAAGAAAATTCCTACGAATATCGTGACTTCATAATTTAATATTATTATGGAGAAATATTTTTAATTAAAAATATATTGTAACTGACAATTATAATTGACACTTTTACAAGCAAGCAACATTAAAAAAAATATAGATGACATATTATTTATTTACCATCACTTTTGTATTGATTCTACAGTAATATTACTTTAAAAATAATTTTATAAAAATATCGCATTAAAAATTGCACTTCATCAAACATTTTTTAATAAAAGAAAGAAATTTCTGAAATTAGAACTTTTTTATTTGTAATTAAATGTATTACACTTCATTTTATCAATCTGCAACAGGTTGTTTTTATAGAGTGTTCATCAGAAATAAAATCAAATACATTATGATGCTTTTCCCTTACAGCAGAATTAAGTCTTTTTATCCACTGTGAAGTTTTAATTTTCCTTGCACATGTGCAATATATGAAGTTTTTCGGTCTTACAACATACCGAGAGTATCTCAAAAACCAATTACAGTAGGTTTGTTTTCAGTAAACAAACGAATAAATTTTAGCATCCATGCGTGTAATAAATATTCAGAGCATCATTGTGAAATGATTAAAAGTACTGAAAAACTCACTTTATTTAAACTTTACGAGAAGTGAAAAACTATGCGCGTGAATAAAATGATCACAAATCACTTTTCATGGCCAAGATCTAGAGATTACAAACTACTATTTTGTCATTGTTTAATCTCTCCTCCGAAAAAATGTTTCGAAACCATATTTTCAACTTAAAAGTCTCAAATGAATAAAAAGCCCATTCATCTTTGCAACTATTTTGTATAACATGGTAAGGGATTTATTATAAAGGATTGCCACTCGCGTCCTAAAGATTGGGTGATCTTTTCCGTTTGTTAGTTTACCAGTCTTTAACCATTTATATATTTATATATATATACAGGGCCGGCGCAAGCGCCTTCAGCAAACGGCATAATGCTCCCTTCTCCGTAATAAATTGACACCTAATAATAATATATTACAATAAATAATATATAATAAATAATATATAACAATAAATAATATATAACAATAATAATAAAACAATAATAATATATAAGAATAAATAATATGTAACAATAATAATATATAAAAGAATAAATAATATATAACAATAATAATATATAAAAATAAATAATATATAACAATAATAATATATAAGAATAAATAATATATAACAATAATATATAATAAATAATATATAGATAAATAATATGTAATAATAATAAGAATAAATAATATATAACAATAATAATAGTAAGAATAAATAATATATAACAATAATAATATATAAGAGCAATAATATATAACAATAAATATTGCAAAAATCGAAAAGTAAAACGTAAGGTGTATTCGAAACTCTCACTATAGTTTTGGTAAAAACGAAGTATGATAATCGCAGCTTATTTCATAACGCACAAATAAACTATCAAAAGCAAAAGTGTAGTCCGGAATTTTGCCGTTGAAGGGCAAAATAAACAAGTTGAAGGGCAAAATAATAAAGTAATTTTCCATGTCTTGCAGCAATGGACAAAAATATCAAAACGAAAAAGCGTCCTCCAAGCTTCCAGTGAGGCAACGGTACTGCTCGCGCCACTAAAAGGTATAGCGGCAATGAGAAAATATTATGCAGAGTTACGCAAATTACGTGTATAAGGAAGAATGAATATTGGTGAAGGTATTCAATCAAAAATGATGAATTCAGTACCATTTCTTTATTGCAAAGTTTATCTCAATTATCGTGCAGTATTATCTTCAAAACACCTGTCGCGATGCCGTTGTTTCAATGATTATTTTGAATATTTATTATGGTCATTGTGTATATTTGTCGTGTATTGTTATTCTGTATATTCGTCGTGTATTGTTATTGTATATATTCGTTGTGTACGGTTAATGTCTATGATTTGAGTACGGTTGATATGTACTATTAATATTTCTCTCGTGCCAATCAATACAATTAAAACAGCTTAACTGTGTGAGAACATTTAAAAATCCTAAAACTATTTTTGCTTAACGTACATAAGTGAGTAAAAAATGAGGTGTTCTGTCTTTTTTATCATTGTTTAAAAGCAAAATATGGGGATTCAAAAATACTATTTCTTAAAGACTTCAAAAGCAGAACTAGTATTTAAAGAAATTACAAGAAAACTTTAGACAGCGTGACTTTTCGAAAAGTTCTCCATGGTAAATAGGAAATCGATGATGTTATAATTTAAATTTAAAATCTGATTCAAAAATTACGATATCAATTAAAACGATTGCTTTATCGATATGTTGCTGCCTGTCGATGAAAATCGATTTTAAATTAAAGTTTTCGGCAAAATCGATCGGTCTTGACATCAATTGAACTTTTAATTTATTATAGATCAATCATTTTTTTAATTAAAGAAAGATTTTTCGATATTGGAAGGGGGAAAATGAAAATTTGTTATATATATATCTAAAAATGAATAATATTAATTAAAATATTTGTGTACTTTATCTAAAACCAAAACTCTTAATATATCTGCTAAACGAAAAGAGACAAATCCATAGCAAGTTCAAAAAATGAATTGGGTTGAAATTTTGGAACAATAAGTATACAATGTTATTTCCAAACTTGTATTTGAATTTGTTGTCATACACAGCACTGCCACATTAATAGCGAATTTGTCTATAGAAAACTTCCTATATCCTCGTAAGAGAAGAAATGCTTGACGCTTGTAGCTTAGTTGGTAGAGTACTTGACCGGCAATCAAGAGGTCGTGGGTTCATGTCCCACCGGGTTCCGGAAAACCATTCTTTTCTTCACGAGTAATTTAACATGGATGCATTATCTGTTAGAAACACATTTTTATTGTATAAAAATGAGTGTGAAATTGCCTACTAGCTCACTTTAAATCCATTAACACTTTGGCATTTTTAAGGTAAAATAATTATCTATCTATGTCTGTCTTACGTTATTCACCTTTTGTTGTGCCTTATTTCTTGTTTAATATTTTCATTTTATGCTGAACATTGCTTCTGAAGTGATATTGTTATTATTTTGTGTTTGTGCGTTTTCAATTGAGTACGGTGAACTTTGTTCAGGCTATGAACCTTTGTTCTCCTCTGCCTCTCGGCGTCATCCTCTTTAACTTACGCCCACCGTTTATTTTATTAAATATTTTGTATACTGATGCTCGTAGGAAAAAATTGACATGTTTGTGATATTCATATTCCAGTAATATACACATTTTTGCTAATTATGGTGTTAGTTTTCTAGAGTGCTAAAAAGCGATGAATCCAGTGAAAATACTTCTTCACCAATTATTTTGATACTACTTTATATCTAGCTTCACTATTTTAGTTTTATCATACAACAGTTAATTTATTTTAAAGTGATCAGTTTTATGTTTTAAGCTTTTATTAATGAATTACTATTAGACTATTACTATTAGAATTACTATTAGACTATTACTATTAGAATTACTATTAGACTATTACTATTAGAATTACTATTAGAATTTTAATTTAAGTTCTCGTCAACACTTTTTTTTTTACAATTTCCCTTTTTCGGGGTCAGCGACATTACATGGACGCTTCCAATGATTTCGGCCTATGGTATCTCTGAATGTCAAATTAAAGCCAGCCATATTTTTTAAATGCTTTGATTTCTATTGTCAGCCTTGGTCTTCTTATATATTTCTCGACATATTTATTTGTATTTCTTACTTTTTTAGCACATGATACTCTTCTCTTCGTAACAACAAAGTTCTTGTCAACATGTTGAATCTAATATATTAATGGTATATCTACGCATGCGTAATTTAGATCAGAATACGTTTTACGCACACTCAGAAATTGCGGCGCCAATATCAAATGAATGGCGGTAAAGGTAAGACGATGATATTCAACCTTAATAAATGTTCTAGAATTTGCGAAGCTGTTTATATAGATAAAGTAATGACGATAACGTTAAGGGGAAGAAAATAAAAGACAGGAAAGAAGCAGTAAATTTAAAACAATGGCGCAGAAGATACGATAATGTTAATGGTAAGAAGTGGTTCACACAAAGATAAGGTAGAACTAGTGGCAATGACCACAGATATGGAGGTTACCAAAGTGGGGTCGATTTTTTGCAAGCTTGGATGCTTGAATGCGATTTGCAACTCAAAAGCCATGTCAAGTCATCTCTTTCTTCTCAGATGACCAGTTTTTCCAATTTTATAAAGTTATGATTGTAATCATGTCGAATTTGGTATTGAAAAAATCGAAACGAGAAATTGACAAATCATTGACGAAAACAGATCACTTTCTTCCTTTGTGAAAAGTAAGTTTACTCTCGATTTGTAAATAATTATACGAATTAGTTATACACAAAGATAAGGTAGCACTAGTGGTAATGACCATAGATATGGAGGTTACCGAAGTGGGGTCGATTCTTTGCAAGCTTGGACGCTTGAATGCGATTCGCAGCTCAAAAGTCGTGTCAGGTTATCTCTTTCTTTGCAGATGACCATTTTTCCATTTTATAAAGTGATGATTGAATGTATGTCGAATTTGGTGTTAAAAAAGTCGAAAAGAGAAACTGACAAATCATTGACGAAAACAAATCAGTTTCTTCCTTTGTAAAAAAATAGGTTTTCTCTCGATTTGTAAATATCGTCTGCCAATGTATTTTTCATTCCATCAATGAAGGGGAATTGTGGGAGGGGAACTTGGTGGAAAAGACCGCTAAAAAGGCAATTTCTGCGATATTTGCGCCTGTTGTACAACCCACGACGGCAAAATAACAATAATAATAAAGTCAGCTGGGGAAGGAAAAGTTAGATAATTGCGGTTTACGAGGCGGGTGAAGTGGGGAAGCGAAACATGCAGCAGCGAACAGGATAGGGAAACACAAGAGGTATAATTTTCAAGAGGTGGGAAGCGCCATTTTTGGAATGGCCGAAAATACCCCAAACTTCATACCCCCAATCTAGTAGTGGTTGCTGTGTAAAATTATATGCTATTTCGGAAGCAAAAGTATACTGTATTCGCTCAACTTTTAACCCACAAGTAATTGCAATTCCTAACATCAATGTTTTTTTTCGATAACGTCAAAACTTCGGCAAGGCTTTTGTGTTCTTAGATGGCGGCACGATTGCAGCTGTGGAACTTAGAAAACCATTAAATACGTGAAAAATACTGAATATAATGTATAAAAAAAAAGGTTTTTAGATGAGAACTATATAAAATGAACCTATTCCTTAATATTAAATATATCGAATTATTTTTGTTAGTATTCGGTTTTTAATTTGGACGATTTAAAACCGAAATTATTGAAATACATAAATAAAAGAATTGGGTGAAAACATGAAATGTTTTAAACTTCTTTCCAGTTCGACTACAAAATAAATCTAATACATTAGAATTGGAATCATCTCATTCATTTTTAAAACGTGCATGCATGTGGCACCATACAGCAAATTATTTGATTTGAAAAGTAAAAACATTCTGTGTGGATCCAATCTTAAATTTTTAATTCTAAATCCATTTGCCACCGCTACGGTAAGTCATAGATGACGCGTACGCCGGTATCACAGTTGGATACTCTGTTTGAAAGCTATGCTTAAGAAATTATTTGGCAAAGACTGGACGGGGCGTGTGCTTAAACTATTTGTTAGTCTGGTGAACATAGAAGTTGAGTCATTCTAATATCCGTGTGTGGTAGGGAGCGTGGGTTAAATGGACGAGATCCTTTTACCCCTCTTCTCCCAACTCCGGCTGGAAATGCCCTTTAGATTAATAGTGGAGAATGGAGGGGAGTTTTTCACTTTCCGGGAGATTGCAACGGTTACGCCACGTCATATGCGCTATCTGACTGGTTCGGTGCCAATCTTTGGTGAAATAGACGGTTGACTTTTCCCTTCTAACATGGTTTTGAGGTTTGTGTTATCTTGTTTTGAGTAGTCGTGTATATTAGGGGGGGGGTCTTATTGAGGAGGGGGATGAGGGCACAGGAGATCTACATGCTGATAGTAAATATGATATTCTTCATTTACGGATCTACCCTAAAAAATCTACCCGCCATTGAGGATTTGTAATATATTTGTACCGTAAAATTAGTGCCGGATTGACGTATAGGCTATTCAGGCCCGGGTTAAGGGCCCCTCGGGTTTGGGGGCCCCACAGAGGCCTTGAATGGGCCTGGTCTATTTTTAAGTTTAAGCGTTATTTTACTCTTGTTTATTTATAAGTTCCAGGATTTTTTATTGTTTATAAACTTGACTATTGAAGATAATGAACTGAAGGGGAAAGCGCATGAGTTATTGGCTAAATACCATGAGGACCACATTCTTTAGTGCCTATAATATCCTTCCATCCTAGAGCCCATAAAAACTTTAATCCCGCACTGTGTAAAATACTCTTCTGTAAATTGCAATGATTACTCCATTTTCATTTAATTAATGATTAACAAATAGGTGGAAATGTAGAAAATTCAGACGCTCAGTTTAATTTTGGGGTTTAGTTCTTTTTCTTCCTTTTGTCCTTTTTTTTTTGCTAGTTACCGTTGATATTCTTCTATAATAACGCAAATCATCATTAACAATTACTTTTACCATCTAAAAAATGTATTTAATGTATTTATGGGAGATATTTAAATGCTAAAAAACGTACATAAAATATTTTAAAAGATCACTAAATCTCGTGTTGTTTGTGATATAACAATTTGCAATGTTTTAAAGTTATCATACACAGCATCAAAAAATTTTGCAGTAGGAATAATTGACCTATAACGAATATATTATAATACAATATGATACAATAGAATCTGCTTAAGTGACCTGCTTTGAGACTAGACTACAATGGTCACCATAGTCAAATGGTCATCGTACACTACAGCCTTTGTCCTATGCATCATTAACTCCCTACAGGTTTTCGCTTATAAACAATGGTCAATTTATTCAGTCGGTCACTTTACCAAGGTGGTCATTTTACCAGGTCCCACTGTATATAACATTTTAAAGTCTCTTTAATTATATTTAATATTAAATTGATTTAAACGAATCGAGTTTTACTTCAATTAAGCAAACTGAACTTGGGAGGGATCTATTTCTTTCGTTTCTCCATGTTGAACTGCTATAGTTATTAGCCAGCTCTTCCATAGGAATTGCGGTGAAACCAAGGTTGTGAAGCCAGATATAGTTGTATATAAAGCTTCGGTTTTAATAATGCAATTTCCGATCCAGTATTAGCTGTTAGAGATATTTCGATAAACGCTTGACAGCCGTCAAAAAATGTGATTAAGTCTGCAGAAAAAAACTCCAGTCCTTGACACCGATGTCAAATAAGAAAGCCGCTGCAGTCACGAAAGATTCTTAATACATTTCCAAGCTATTTTTGACACGCATTCTAAAGAACGCTCACTCATTAAATGACACCAACAGGGAAGTTTCAATGTCTTTGATATTTTCAAAAAATTATTTTTGTTTCCCGAAGTATGCAGTAGCTTTACAGAAGGGTATGTGATGTGGCCTTAGAGAAAATAATGTATTTTGCTATATAATGAGGGCATGAGTCACCTGAACCCCCTACGCCACTGATTAGAATTGGTGCATTAAACGAAAAGCCATGTTAGTGGAAACTATAAAACACTATAACTTAACACTATGACATAGATAGCCTGATACTAGTTTAATTCATTGCTTCATAACGACTTGTTGTGCTGAAATACCTTCTTAAAATGTCTGGAAAATCGGGCTGAATCTTAAAAAATAAGGGATCAGAGACGGTTTCTTCCGAAACAATTTCTTCATTGCTATGAAAACTTGCAGAGAACGACATAGGGGACTATAAAATAGAAACGCCTATGCTTAAATTTATAACCCATAAATTTTAAGGTTTAAAGGTCTGATTTTATTATATACTGGGGAAGAATCAATCGTTTATGGCCATCATATGTTGCTGAAAAAGCGGTAAACCGAGAAAACATAGATTTTAAGATAAACCTTTTTAGAAAATACAATACGTTGCTACGAAGGTTTTATCTTAGTCTGAATATTAAAACCACACCGAATTTTATGAAAGAGCGTTGATTCATACTTTGATATTTAAGGTAGCAATATTTCCCCTCTTGAAGAAATTAGAAAATATTTGAATAAATAGCATTTCTCTTCATTCGGATATCCTTACATATAATTTATTTCATAAAACGTGTCGGATATTTTATGAAATTAATTTTATTCCGATAGATTAAAGGAAATTATATATTATCATTATTATTATTAATTATAAAATTATCCTTATTATTAAATATTTTTTCTTAACTTCTCATGGAAAGTGGTTTTTTAAAATATAGGAATACTTATGAAATAAATCTGTACGCGAGAGCCAAATAAATGAAAGACAATATTATGTCTTCAAACACTTTGCAAAAGTAAGATAAGCCATTCCTGAAAGCGTATTGCATGTTTCATATTGAGTGGAAGCTGATAAAATGACCAGTTTGGGAAATTGACCACCTGAAGAAAATGACCACGTTTTATAAGAGAGAACTGACAGGGACTTAGTCGTGCCTATACTAAAATGTGTCGCGTATAACGACCAACTGTCTATTATGACAGTTGGCGTCCAGTCCCAAAGGTGGCAGATCCCACTGTGTATATATATATATACAGTGAAAAATACCACTTTTTATATATTTACATATAATAATATCCTTCTTAACTGGTGTATTCCTTAGATACCGCCATATAACAAAATTTTCGGCAAGAAATTTCTACACAATAATACTCCTTATAAACGGTCATTCCTCTTTTTTTACGGATAACTTTTTCTGTCCTAGGAGTGTCCGTAAATGAGAGGTTTAACAATATATGTACAGCAAATACACTCACCGGACAGAAAATTCTGTCCGCAACAGAGAGAGTATTATTGCCATGTAATTTTTATCTGATCGCAAAAAAGAGGTGACCGTAGCTGCAGGGTGTAGGTTAAGAGCAGTTTTGCTTAATAACGTAAATAGCAGGCTTGCTCTCTTGGTGGTCTGATAAGAAGTCTACTATTCTATAAGTTTGGGACTCGTTCTTTGTAAGCACTTATCTCCAAGAAGCAGCATATCAGCGAACTTTACATGCATCTTTAACGTGAACTAAAAGCACTATGTGAACTGTTTTCTATTTGCTGAACAGTTCGATAAGGGAAACAGGAAATGGCTATTAAATGCTTGAAGAATAATAAATTGCAAACCTCCTCACTTTAAGGACAAAAAATACTGAACTTGTGTGCGGTAACGTTTTCGTAATCTTACTGATAGTAATGATACCGAAAATCGAGAATGACGAAAAGAAGAAACTAAGATTATCTCTTGGAAAACAGGAGAAGAAAATGGTTGGGAAAAGAGGGATATAGCCCCGACGTCGGCAAGTGTCCGTCTGGATCAGCCGTCAGAGGAAATCGGATACCCCAAGATCTCGATAGGAAGGTCCCTGTAGGCGCTTCCAAACCGCCATCCCCAACAGGCTCTTTGATGCCCATCTTCTGCAGACTTTCCAGCTTTCCTATCGGCTGCCCTTTGGGAGAAGGGAAGATCAAAGAAGAAGGAAGAACAAACCTCGGCTGTGCTTTTCTGTTTTGCTCGCCCCCGCAGTTACCTTATCTGCAGCCAGCAGAAGCCTTTGGGGAAGATGAGCATTTGGTTTTGATTTTCCGATCGCGGATAACTTTTTCTGCCATGTCAACAAAAGCTGGACAAGCGTTCTTGTTCTTGCTCAAGAAGCATGACGGCTGAAAATTCTGCTTTCGGGTAAATATTTCGTTACGTCAGGAAATTTTTAATTAAAATTTACCTCGATTTATGATTTATCTTGCCAAACTAGACTTTTTTTTGCTCTTTTTGGAACAGACGATTCCCACCTTTATACCATTTTCAAACAATGCCTTTTGTTAGTTGAGATGACGTAGCACTTTTTGTACCATTAAAAGTGCTAGCACCACTGATGTGCATTTTGATATTTAGTATGTTTAGAAAAAGTAAAATCATTTCGAAGTTTGCATTTTAAAAGACAACGTTTTAGCCTTCATAAAGTACGAATCATTCGAATAATATCCAACACTATTAGCTTATAATTTATTTTGTCTTTTTTCATATCCGAATTTCCTTCCATATAAAGTTCTCTTGCAGCTGCAGATGGTTTCAGTGAAGACATTGGAAAAATAATTGTCCATGCAATAGAAATATGTCAACAAGAATCTGTGCGAACGTTCGTAAAAAAAAAGTATTCTTCAGCAGTATATTGGCTTCTCTCTCCACTTTGTTGGCATTTCCACGAAGTAAAGGTTAAACCTCGCAAATTGAAAGGACTTTGTAACCTAGCAACTCATCGCTGAAGAACCGAAAAACTACATCTATCGAAATTCTGTTCTTTGCGCATTGGCGAGTCGTTTTATTTCATCGGATATCCAGAAGTGTTTGCTTTCAAACTACTCTCGAAAAGGGATTTCACTGACTTTTCCGATGCAATGAAAACTAAAATCCAGATAGATGGATCAGCGTTACGTACGCCACGTCTGTAGGAGCTCAGTGTACAGTCACAAAAATTTCACTGTACCATTCACAAAAATTTTGCTGATATGTATAATTAATACCTATGCCATTAGATTCCCAATGACGTCATTTTGCTCCTTTTTTAATCAGGAAAATATATAAGGACGTAGAAAAATGTAAGTAATGTAAAATAAGAAAGATGCTGAAACACATGGATTACATTTTTACAGTGTTACGGGACTTACCATGTGTGCTACTGTTTGCTTGTTCAAAACTATTTAAAATGGGTCGAAATCTTCTCAAAATAAGCTTTCAGTCCAGCCATCTAGTACCATAGCCATTAATCATGAATTATGATATATCATCATTAATCATGACTTTCGTCACATAACCATTCATCATGGTTTTTTCGCATTGAGCGCCCTCTTATTACACCAATGATACACAAGATTTCCTCCCTCTTGCCATGTATTAAAGGAAATTCATTTTTAATTACATGAATTTGGAATATTCCTTACTATCTTCTATGAAGTGGTTATCATTGTACGTGAAATTTAATGAGATTTTCAAACTTTCTATTCGAATGTTATTAAAATAAAATAATAGTAAATGCTCTGGTTGATATACTTACGGTGAATTACACCACTTCAGAGATGGATTTAGGATATGCCGGAAACGATAACTTACTTACCTTGATTTAAACATAAGCCGTAATGGAAAAATAACGATTTTATAAATTATAAAGAATGATCAATAATTGTATATACAATAGAGTTCGTTTATCCGAACCTCGCACATTTTCTGTCACCCGTCTGTCGCCTGTTGGGCGTGCATACCAAAACAAATACGCATCGAACAATTATAGTTTACAGTAAATTCTGCAGTAAAGATTTCCGTTAATCCGAACAGGTCTCGGTCCCAATTAGTTCGGATTAACGAAATTCAGTATTGGGCCTGTAGGCAAGCCGGGGCCAGCAGAGGCGCGGCTCCAGTTGCCCCATGCTTATGCCCCAGCTGCCCCATCGATTTATATATGTACACATTAACGTTTTCCTCATAGGCGGTTAGGAATTTTCCAGATGGGGTCATAAGGCTTGGGCATAAGAGCGCCATAAAATCCTTCCTTTCCCACCAAATTTCCTCCAAATGAAATTTAAAATATAAACTTTGATATATGTTAATATTGCAGTATTTTTAATTGTAATAAACTAAAAGAAAAAAAAATCAGAGGAACGTCAAATTTATTTAGGTTTATTGTGACATATTGTCTAAATCCTCTACCTCTCCTGGCAATCATTTTATACCCGTGAGTTCCCGGGTGACCCGTGCCCCATGTGCTCTTTTAATTGCCCCAGTGGCCCTGTGCCCCACACGCCCTTTATACTGCCCAGTTGCCCTTTCTTCCTGGCTAAAGGCCTGCTCAGTATATAAAAATGTAGAAGTCCCCAAGCCAGTGTTTGGAAAATCGGTACAATAGAAATAACTAAAGAAATTATATTTTTGATAACATATATTTCTTAAATGTGCTGTTCAGTATACTTGTAGAAAATTTTACGAAATTTTAATTATATCATTCGAATATGCCTTTATTATATTCAAATATATAATACTACGAGTAGACAGGCACCAGAAATTCATCGTTTTTGGAATGAGATCTTGCACAAACTTTACACACACATATTGACTTTTACATGCAATATTCGTCAGCGGGCTTTGTGTAGGAAGCGTTGATGACACGCCAAAACGTGAGGCTTCAGTAAACGAGATTCAGACCCAAAATTAAGGGGAAAATTCTCCAGGGCAAGGTCTTACTCGTAATAACGGGGTTTGGAGGAGTTGTAGGACACGATACAGATATCCTATTATTACGTGTTTCTGGTTAATGCTGAACGTCCTCAAAAAAAGATAATAGCCCAAGTGCCGAATGGCGAATTCGTGATTTTAAACAGGGTTGACCTGCTAAAAAACCACATCGCTTCTCTAATACTTTCATCTAAAAGCAGAAATCCATCAAATTTGCAAAAGAAAAATATCTCATCGAAGCATTTTTTTTTATCCCATTTATAGCCGTTTCTAAAACATAAGGTAACTGAGATTTAGAGATCCAAAGGATCACGAGAAGCACTTAGTAACAAAAGAAACGTTTACATTATATTTAATCGCCAAAAAGAACAAATACATTAAGTAAAATGGAGAATTAAATCACCAAAGTTGCCATAGCATGAAACAGAAATTATCGTTTCAAAATAATACGCTACTTAACCATGGCTCATCATCACTAGTAATGGTAAGCTCTTGTCCATCGTCGCATAATTTTGCCAGAATTGTCTACGAATAAATGGTCATATGCTGCTCGTTAAGAAATATAGGATTGTGAGCTTTAGGTAGACCAGTGGCAAATTTTGCTAGTTATGGAAACTATCATTATTTTGTATCGATGTAGAAATATCGAATAATGGTTTACTTCTTGCAGAATTTATTTCTCCATCAACGTCCTTTATATTTCGCAAATCCATTTTTTGTGTTAACTGTGTAGAGTACAGGTTTTTCAATATTTTTTAGTTGAAAAAAGGAGGAGGAGGAGGGGAGGAAATATTTATATTGCAGTTTGACTAAATATAGTGGAATGCGAGTTTGAAAGCTATTTGAGTTCGTGACTGAGACGCCTCAACATTTTCTTAATTATCATAATTCAAATACAAATATCTAAATGGGTTTCCATTAACTAAAATGTTTATTATGTTATTGTTTGTGTGCAAGTGTCATCCAATCTAACCTTCTTCTTTTTAACATTTTATTACCTGCATGTTACTCTGAAAAATATTCTATTTTCATAATGATGTTAAATTATTAAAATTATTAGTATGATTGTCATAAACGCAATACCTGTAAAGGAATGCCTTTTTTCGGACTAAATTACAATTATTAATCAATTAAATAATTCTTATTTTCAGCATGATTTTTTAATATGTTTTCTATTTTACATAATATTTGATACTTCTAGGTACAGCTATGTATTTTTCCTATGTATTTCTTCAATAAGGGAGAGAGAGAGAGAGTCTAGTAAAGAGAGAGAAAGAGTAAATTTAAAATTCTGTGCATTTAGTATCGTTGTAATCAATCGCATATTTGTTAAAGAATGTGTCATTTCACTTCAGGAAGCCTCGAAATCGACAGTAATTTTAATTATACGTGAAAATTAATATAACTCTCTTAGTGAAGATAATCGAAGTTAAAAAATAATAAATAAAATGTTAAAAGAATCTGAAATCATAATTATCTACTTTTAGTTTAATCGTAACTTGTTTGGTTTATGCCTTAATAATTCTGAATTCCCAGCTCTTCATAGAATATAAAATGAAATGTTCTTTCCGTGAGCTGAAAAAACTTTAATTAATGAAGGAAATTTTTTAAAAGAATCGTAACGTTATATTGAAAAGTACTGCAATTTTTCCGCAATAAATATCAAGATTTCTCGAAATTGCTGTCACTAGTAATCTTCGCTAACATAATTACTTTCAAAGATTCGTCACTGAAGGCTGAAATTCAAGATTAGGAAAATTGGAGAAAAGGTTTTCCGTTGAGTATAAATAATTAAAAAATGAGGCTTCGGAAAAACAGAAGTTTTATTTCTTGTTAATTATGTTTATTAACTCAACAGATGATTATAAATGAATCTGCAGGTTAATAAGAAAGTGAAGACGTTATAGTTACTTTGACAAAAAAGTGAGTTAACCAAAATGAATAATTAATCTAAATAAAAAAATAATAATTTTTAGTGATTTCTGAGGTTTTCCATAATTCAAATATCTGTAAAAAACTCTATGATAAAAATATTATGGTGAGTTATTCGAAACTAATGTTATTGCTTGTACTGAAATAAAATACTGTCTCAAAAAAAAGTCAGCGGCATGTCTTTTTTTGTATTGCACTAATTAACTAGAATCAGTTTTTATTTTAATAATTGCAGGGTTTTCGAGAAGGTACTGTTTCTTATGTTATGTAGATTTGTGGTAATTAAAGACATTCCTACTTGTTATGTCTTTTAGATATTAGTTTGTAATAATAATAAAAAAAATTATACCCACGTCTAATGTAAACCCACACCTTCTGTGCATTTTTCTGTGCACATTTATAGGTCGCCCACCAGTTTGGCTACGTTATTAGTTATACAATTATGGAGCCTCCTTTATTCATATACCATATAGGAAAATGTTAAAAATTGATATGACATCCATCCCTCCCCATCTCTCTCTCTCTCTAATATTCGAATATACACGAACATGGTAAAAAAAGTAAAACCAAGGAAAAGACAAATAGCTGAGAAGTATGAGTATGAAAGAAGACATGTCCATGACGTTTCACAGATAATGGCTAGGAGTTGATGGAAAAGCAATGGAACTAAACCATTATCGATAAAATCCGAGAGGACATTGAATCAGTTGAACAGCTTCCCTAATCTTCTAATCTCTTCAATTTTGTTCGAAACGATGTCCCTGAATTTGTCTCCAGTTTCGAAACGCTACCGTTCACTCTCACGTGACTCACGCGATTTCAAAATTGGAACTTGTCGGTGTAAAACAAAGAAGCAGGGGAAGACTAATCGGTGATTCAGTCTAATAATACAGTTTTCCTGTTCCCGACATCGAATTCTACTCGGAAACGTGAGTCAAAATCCCCGACGTCCCGATCTCCAGGGTTTCATTCTTCAATTGAGATGAATCACCGCGCAAATATGCAAACCATGAATGACGTTTGGTGACATGGGTATTGTAAGTTTCGATTTGTAGTTGCTTGTCTCAATGTATCAGTTGAGGAGCTATCAGTATCTCCTTATTTGCTCCGAATGCTTGTGATAAGTAAGCATGCATACATTCATATCCACATATATTGGAATGGGCTTCGGCGGCGAGATTTTAGATTCCTCATTGTTCATTCCTAGACAGAGAGTCTAAGATTATAAATTAAACATTTGCATATTTTAGGAGGCGACGTGGATACTGTTATTTCAAGAAAAGCTTTACGATATACTGTCTCCACCATTTCGGATGCCACCTAACGTTACGTATTTGGTATTTTAGTATTATTTACTTTCTGACCTCCTCTGCTTTTGATTTGACTCTACATATATCCATAATTGACAACGTACGCATTTTGGCGTGCCTTTTCTTTACAAAGTAAATAAATATTTTCTTTCCAACATTGACCAATAAAAAAAAATCATCCCCAAATGCAATTTGACCTCTTTTCCTTTGTTTCTTTTATTACTATAGGACGTATATTCAAAGTGGTAGACGTAACAAATTTAGCATTCAAATCTATTTACAAATTATGGCTCTTTAGTTTTTGTTTATATAAATAATAATAATTATGATATCTTCCCCAAAAATCTAGAATGCCACCTCAACACGTTAAAAATTACCAAAAAAATAATGCCACTAAATCCAAAACGCGGCACTTCTAATGACAGCTCACACCATCATGGGCGCCAATGTGAGTACTTCTTGGGGTGGGGGGGGCTCAGAAACATTAATGAGTACTTTTAGGGGGGGTCTGAGAAAAATTATTACCTTCTTCTCATAGCTGTCAAGAATTTTAGTGAATGTACAAGATACTAAAATGCTACAAAAATAATTGATACTGCTTGACAATTAGTAATGAGCTAAAAAGTACCTTATTTTAAAATGTGACTGTAAAACTTTTGAAAGTAAATGCATAGCAGAACCGGGCAAATCAAATTTTTAAATGGCTAAGGGGTGCTTGAGCCCCCTCCCCCCCTATATGGACACCCATGCACGCCATAGGCAGTTATCTCTAGTTATCAGAGATTCGTGTTGGAAAGGAACTCATGACTAAATGAATGAAACCCGTCGCATTGTTACAGGACGGTCTTCCTGAAAAAATAGCTCCCTTGGACTACGTACGTTCCCCGCCAGCGACGTCGACCAAATTGATATGCCCCTCGTACAGCTATGGCAAACTTCTAAGATGTCGTGGCGAATTCTTCGTGGGAGCCGGGTAAGAGAATAGTATTTTTTGATCATGTCTCGTCAATTCCGGCAATCTTCCCCTAAGAGTCAGATTAGACATATAGAGTTAGTTACGCAACATAATTAATGATAGTCACATGACAGTTTAATTATTGGATATTATTGCTGTTGATAATGTATTTCGTAATGATTGCTATGGATTGCAATATGTGTTCCAAAACTAAAATGAACTTCAATAAATCAGTCATAATTGATCGTTTTATGATATGTGTGTAATACCCAAGATAGGCTACTACCGTAGTCAAATTTTTAGAATAAAAAAAAGTGTCGAAAGGTCAGCAATTTAGAGAGGAAACTAATGTAAGCACACTTCAGATGAGCTATTTAATAGATGTCGGCATGTTTAGCCGCGCCATAGTTAAGCCTCAGACGAAGTTATCACAATTATCATTTTTCATGCTTTCTACTAGTCTCATGTTATGTTTAGCTATTAATAAATATTTTATGTGTGTTACCTACCTCCTAGTACTTATTTGCAGTCCCGTGACATTTGTTAAGATAGTTAAGTTATGTCAGTAAATGAGGTAGAACTTCGCATTATAGTATTTCCCTTTAGATCACCTGTCTTCGCCGACAGAGATAGCCGTTTCAAGTAAGCTTCGTTCGCCGGGAATTCACGCCCCCCCTCCCCCCCATTCAAAGTAGAATGTAGTGGTCTATTTAACAAACCCTAAGCTTACAAAATACAACATGAATCGCGAATTTGCAAAAAATAATCTTTATTTATTTATTTAGTCTCTGCGTCATTTAATTGTAACTATATATTATAATGTATAATTCTAAAACCTATAATATATAAAATATAAAAATAGGAAATATGATTCTAAAAGCCTAAATAAAATATAAAAAAATTATCAATTTAATTTACATCTAATTATAATTTGTGATCTTCATCAAGTTCGGATAATTGCTTGATTGAACTGACGAGATATACTTGATAAAATTTTACATACCCAGCATTTCAGATAGTTTACACTATGGTTTGTTAATTTCATGAACATCATATTACTAAATGCTGGAGTATTGTTTAGACCTTAGATGAAACGGAAGATACCGGTAATTAGTACCGAGTGATTAATCAACTTAAAACATACAGCAATCTTCGACAGTATTAATTAGTCAAAGCAGAGTATATATCAATTGGAAGATTGCTGCAACTGAAAATGGATCTTATTTTCGAGTAGTTTCTTTTAACAGTTCCAGATTTCCATATTCATTTCAAGGAGTTGCTTCTGCTCGATGATATATTGAGTTTACCATATTTTTTTATTTATTATTACATAATTTATTGGCGTTGATTCATTAATTTTGTTTAATTTGACAGCCAGACGTAAGGAAAAAGAAATCTATGCCTCCCTATCATAGTTACTAGTATTCATAGTGTCTCTGTATTTTTTTTTTAATGTTTAAAAACACAACGATTAAGATGATTAGATAAAGGAAAATTAAGGTAATAACGACACGGGAGGCTTGGATTTCTTTCTGTTTAAATGTAATTTTAATACAGAAACATTCTGTTGCTTAGGACCCATGTGGTTGGATCCTCCCTTAATAACGTTCCTACACGTATTGTCCTATTTTCAATTATTAATTCTTCCATATTCCATATTTTTTTGTATTGTCTTTCAAATTCACTCCAGTCCTGACCGCAACTTTTTAATTATTGATTGCCTACTGTATTTTTGTGAACCTTGTGGATGTGTGGATTATATATGAATTTACGGTTATTTCATTTTTTCTTTTTTGCTGTTATTTCAGCTATAGTTATTTCTATCAACTTCTCGTCGTCTCATTTCTATATATTTTTCTTTACATTTTCAAATGCACATATTTTTATCATAATGTATGTTTACGTCGAACCTGTGATTTTCCAATTACATATATATATATATATAACTATATGCCCAAAAGTATCCGGACACTTTGAATTTTTTAATTTTTTTCGAATTTCTAAAAAATCTACTAGGCCAATTGTTCTCTAAGTTTTGAGATATATAGTACATGCTTGAATGCATACTTTTCAATAAACTTTCGGTGAATTGTGCATTTAGGGGACCACCCACATATTGAAAAATTGAAACAATATATTTGATTACCCTGTATCATAAAAAGCTGGAAATTATTTGTAATTTTCAGAAGACATTTGGCCAGCTGTGCTTAATACCCGTGAGCAGTTTTGTAAAACAAACATTTATATTCATGAAGATATAAACGTTTTTTAAGAAAACCCAAATTTTGTCACAAGTATTTTGCTTATAATATCCACAAGTTTCAGTCAAATTTCACGGAACTTACAGAACGTTTGTCAAGGTACAAGATAAATATTATACTTAAATTAGAAATTAATGTATTGAATACACAATGAGTGAGCATTTGAAGAAAATAATATTTTACTGCGCATGCGCGAAAGATATGAATAACTTTCTTTCATAATTTTGTAGTCAATAGTATAGGGCAACTTAAAAAAATACCAGTGGGATATCTTGAAAATTCAGAAAGTTATTGATGATATAGTGAGCCGTATTTCTCTAATTCTCTGAAAGTAGCTAGATGATAAGGGTTTTTTCCACAAATTGTCATATTCCAAATTACCAAACACCCTTGTTCTGAAAATGAAATATTCCAGATTTATGCAAATAAGGACCAAAGGTATCTGGACACCCTCCTACGTGGTGGATTCTGTTAGTGACGTCAAATTTCTAGCTCTCAGACAAGTATAAAAGAAGTCTGACGAGTTAACAATTATAATTTCAAAGCTAGAAAAGTAAAATGGGAGGAAAGCGCGAGCTAAATGATTTTGAACGTGGTGAAGTCATTGGTTGTCACCGCTGTGGAAAATCTGTTCGTGAGATTTCTGTGATGTTACGAGTGCCCCGTTCCACCGTTAATGATGTTATCGTAAAGTGGGAACATACGGGGACTACAACGGTGCATCCACGACCTGGTCGACCACTCCGTCTAGTAGACAGGGAACGCAGAGTGCTGAAGAGAGTTGTGAAAGCGAACCGCATGAAATCGACGGAAAAAGTTCGTGCGGATTTTCAAAAAGCCTCTGGATGCAACGTCAGCACAAAAACAGTTCGTCAGGAACTGCAAAGTCTTGGTTTTCATGGCCGAGCAGCTGCATATAAACCAAGCATTACCGCAACCAAGCGTCACATACATTGGTACAAAGCGCGCAAAACATGGAGCCTGCAGCAGTGGCGTGAAGTGTTATGGAGCAATGAATCACGGTACACTATTTGGCAATCAGATGGTAGAGACTGGATGTGGAGAATGCTGGGTAAACGCTTTTTACTTGACTGTATTGTGCCGCAAGTTAAGTTTGATGGTGGAAGCATAATGGTTTGGGGATGTTTCTCATGGTTCGAGCTTGGCACTTTGCTTCCTTTGAAGGGAACTCTGAAGATGGAAGGCTATCTCGACATTTTAGGCAGTTCCACGCTGCCCACATTGTGACAACAGTTTGGAGTGGGTTCATTCTTGTTTCAACAAGATCGTGCTCCTATCCACACAGAAAGGGCTGTACAGAGCTGGTTTGCTGACATGGATGTTGAGGAATTGGACTGGCCTGATAAGAGCCCAGACCTAAATCCCATAGAACACCTATGGGATGAATTAGAACGTCGACTGCGAGCTAGGCCAAAATGGCCCACATTGGCGCAAGAGCTGACTAATATTCTTTTGCAAGAATGGCATGCAATTCCCACTGAAAAATTCCAGAAACTAGTAGATAGCCTCCCAGATAGAGTGGCAGTCATCACTGCAACAAAAGGTGGTCCCACTTCATACTAATTTTTGACTTCTTGTTGGTTTGTTGTATTTTTATGGCGCAAGGACAACAATGGTCATTCTGCACCAAGCAAGGTTTTTGACTTCTGTAAAGGAGAAGCAAAACATGCAGGTACTCGAATACTTTTGATCCTTATTTGCATAAATCTGGAATATTTCATTTTCAGAACAGGGGTGTTTGGTAATTTGGAATATGACAATTTGTGGAAAAACCCCTTATCATCTAGCTACTTTCAGAGAATTAGAGAAATACGGCTCACTATATCGTCGATAACTTTCTGAATTTTCAAGATATCCCACTGGTATTTTTTTTAAGTTTCCCTATACTATTGACTACAAAATTATGAAAGACAGTTATTCATATTTTTCGCGCATACACAGTAAATAATTATTTTCTTCAAATGCTCATATCTCATCGTGTATTCAATATATTAATTTCTAATTTAAGTATAATATTTTTCTTGTACGTTGACAAATGTTTTATAAGTTTCGTGAAATTTGACTGAAAATTGTGGATATTATAAGCAAAAAATATGTGACAAAATTTGGGTTTTCTTAAAGAAACGTTTCTATCTTCATGAATATACA
The DNA here is from genome assembly GCA_006491805.2 of Dysdera silvatica. Lineage (NCBI taxonomy): Eukaryota > Metazoa > Arthropoda > Arachnida > Araneae > Dysderidae > Dysdera > Dysdera silvatica. The sequence goes on along the minus strand of QLNU02003225.1, from coordinate 32,501,111 downwards.
TGTTTGTTTTACGAAAATGCACACTGGCATTAAGCATAGCTGGTTAAATATTTTCTGAAAGTTACAAATAATTTCCAGCTTTTTATGATACAGGGTGATCAAATATATTTTTTCACTTTGTCAATATGTGGGTGGTCCCCTAAATGCACAAGTCACCGAAACTTTATTGGAAAGTATGCATACAAGCATGTTCTATATACCTCCAAAGTTAGAGAACAATTGGCCGAGTGGTTTTTTAGAAATTCGAAAAAAAAAACAAAAAATCCAAAGTGTCTGGATACTTTTAGGCATATAGTGTATATATTGGTCTACATTAGTGGCTTTTTAAAGGTATTCTTCTGTGACTATACCACATGAGTACACTGCGTCGTCTAATCCTGGGAAATAATTTAGATGTACCCATAATGCAGAAATAACGTATAAGTGAGTAGAAGGATATTTTTGTTTAAATTAAAATTAACACATGAATATATAGAAATCCAATTGCTTATGACAACCTCCACAAATATAGTGAACTCCGTACTCTTCCTTACTTCATCTCCTATAACTGTCAGGGCATATAAGTAATTTAAAAATACCACTGTTTTTTTGGCTTGTAATATTTCGTGACATGTTTATGATCTTAATGGGAACTATATATATATATATATCATTAGCATTCTATGGTAGCTGCATCAAAGAGGTTTGTGATATGTGGATACGTTTAATAGCCACTACTTCATATATTTATTTACTTTGCTGTCATTTTGATCACATAATAATAATAATAATAATAATAATAATGTCACAAACAAAATATAAACCACGTACACAACAAAAATCACCAAGTAACAATA
>QLNU02003225.1:32467923-32485394 GCA_006491805.2 Dysdera silvatica | reverse complement strand
AAACTAGAGCTTATTTGTTTTGGAGAAAAAGAGACGCTTTCCCCATCCTGGATTCGAACCAGGGTCCCTCCGTTTAGCCCGGAGTGTCTTGGACCGCTAGACGAATGAGGACAGGAAACAACGCTCTCCAAAATCAATAAGCTCTAGTTTGAGCTGTAATTAATACGTGGGTGGCAAAAATTATAGTATAATAAATTCCCCCACGAAAACTCACAAAAATCTCGCCCCGGAGGCTTTCTTGTGTTGACCATATTTGGCAATTGTGTTATCCCTGCGGAGGGTAATAATACCTTAACATCTTTACATACGGAGAAAGAGAGCGTTGTTTCCTGTCCTCATTCGTCTAGCGGTCCAAGACACTCCGGGCTAAACGGAGGGACCCTGGTTCGAATCCAGGATGGGGAAAGCGTCTCTTTTTCTCCAAAATTACATAAGCTCTAGTTTGAGCTAATTAATACGTGGGTGGCAAAAATTATTGTATAATATGGATCATGTAGCCTTCGAAGAACCGGAACCTCGTAATTTTATATTTCTTTCTAAGTTACGTGTCGCGTCAACATACAATTTCACAAGGATCTGATCATAGTAGGGTCTACGGTTCCCATTTTTATAGAAATCGAACTGAGAGCAGAGGATATGCATCTAGTTCTGCAGAGATGTGGAAAAACCCGTTTTTTTTTCTTTTCTTTTGTTACAAAGTGCATTTGCGCCTTACTCCTCCTCCACCGCAGAGGTAGGTTCCATATTATCATGGCCGGCCTGTCCAGCTTGGGAACCTAGACCTATAGGTCGACAACCTGAGGACTTTTGGATATCATAGTTTCGATATATTTACAAATGTATAAAGTATATTACTTAATGAGTTTACTAAGATTTAAAAGATGTGTTTTTAAAAGCATTTTTTAATGATGTCTTTTATCTAACCAGTCTAAACTCATCAAAATTGCTAAAGGTATGATTTTCAAAAATAAAGATTTTATAAATATTCTTTAAGGAAGTTTTTTCGAGTGACATAAACATCTCCATTTCCGTTTGAAACGCTTTATCGTATCTGATAAATTTAAAAAGCCTAATTTGTGTACCAGACACGGAAGCAGCACATTGCAGGAAAGAAAAAGATCTTGGGTATAATTCCGGGGAAAAAAAAATAAATTCACCGGAGCAAACGGGGGAAGAAGATATCGCTCGTCCCTTTTCCCGGATCCAATTATCCCGGATCACGTCGGAAGAGGAAGGAAGGGTTATAGCCATAGTGGTGTACAACGTCTCCTTTATTTCGGGAGTGGGAACGAGCGAAATAGCGGGGGACGAGAGGCTTGTAATGGCCGCGACGTGCGGCAGACCGTTCCGGATAAAAAATCGATGACCCACTTCCGGATCGCCCGTTTTCAGCCTAATGACTTTTGCGCCTAAGAAGGAAGGCACACTTTTCCCCGCTCCGGAAGACGATGAAAAAGGGCTCGGAAAAATCTTTGCGGAATCAGACGGACAATATGACAACGGAGAGAACTTGATTAATGGTCGAATTCATGATAAGGCACCCGAAAGATTCGTTGCCGGAAAGCTGTTTGCATAGGCTTTAGAAAGAAAACTTCCCAACTCCGATGGAAAGATTACTCTATGTATATTATATATACACATCAATTTCCAAGAAAATAACTGTCCATTTCTCATATTTCACGAAAAAAACGAAGATCATGGTCTAATCTATTTCTCCATAGAACCCGGTGAGATTAGAAGGAATGTAAAATTGAGATTTCGATGCTAAAGCTGGTGATAATAAAAAGAGTAAATTGTGCACAGAATGCATGTCATTGGTTTTAAGTTTTATCTCTATTTATCCTCTATCTAGACCAGTTCTATTTCTATCTGGGCCAGTTTTACCTCTATCTTGCCCAGTTTTATCTCTATCAGTTTCATCTCCAGTTTTCTCCCAGTTTCATCTCTACCTAGAGACGTTCTACCTCTGAAAAGCGCACACTAAAACTGACTTGAAAGTTATTCTTCTGAATAAAAAGTTTTATAAATTGCATATGCTTTTTCTAAGTTTATTAGTTACTTTAAACACAATTGCAAATTAAATAAAAAAAAAATGTTGCAGCTGAAGGCAATTAAGACATCGATTTGAGGAAATAAATTAAATAATTAAGATCCTATTTTAAAATTTTAGCCCTAAGGTATCTTCATATTATTAGTATAAACTAATTGCCACTGAAATAAAGAAACCCTATATTTTCATTTTAAAAAAATGAAAGAATAAGAAACATGCTTTGTGAAGACAAATTTCATTTACTGCTTCTATATATTTGCAATCACTTATTAAGAACAAGGACAAACAAAATCTTGTTTCGGAGTGGAAGCATCAACTCTACAATATAAGAGTGTTTTGTAATTTGAAGTTTCCATAATCGGTTAAAACATCATGAAGGAATTTTGAAAAAATATGAACGAATTTTGAAACAAAAATGAAAGAATTTTGAAACAAAAATGAAACAATTTTGAAACAAAAGTGAAACAATTTTGAAACAAAAATGAGAGAATTTTGAGACAAAAAATGAAAGAATTTTGAAAAAAGCACAAAGGAAATTGAAAGTATAATAAAAAAATTAGAAACAATTACAAAAGAAATTGAAAAAAATTATAAAATAACTGGGAAATTATTATAAAGAGAATTTTAAAAAAAGTAAAAAATGATTGAATGATTTCGTAAAATTATAGGCAATAACCCTTTTTTTCCCCCACAAAATTATTGAATGCAAAGTTATATTTTATGTGGATTAAATCATTCTATTCCCTGAACAAATTTTGTACAATAATAAATCGATGCAGTACTATGTAAAATATAAAATATATTGAACATCAGTTAGAAGAAAAAATACACAAAATTTATTTGTGAAGTTACTATTATTATTCATTTTTATTCATATCAATGTACAACATATTGCTATGTTAATTTAAATGTCAAATTAGTTGCACCAATAAATTTTGTGCAACTTTGCATCAATTTGATTAGTGCAGCATGTCACTAATACATCGATTCACATGAACGTTGTTGAGTATATTTTTCATGTTAAATATTACTTGGAATTTTCTCTAGTCTATTTGTGATAAAGGATAGCGATGTCTTCCTGAACCGCGTCTGCAGATTTTATCCACCATCAAAAATTACGCACTATAATGTCGAGACTAATATTTTTAATAATTTAAATTCGTAAAGCACGTTTTACATATTTTGTTTTAGGTCTTCGCTGATTTTTAAAGCGAAGTTCATAAAAAATGCCTTGTTTCACTTTTCCTGGAACCAATGTACCCCCAGAGTTCGGCTCGTGCAGCAAAAAACGTGAGTATTTTTCATAGATTAAAGAATAATAAACATGAATAATTAATAATGAATATCGAAGTGGCTTCCTTCTTTGAGAATAATTTCTACTTCAGTTTAAGGAAAGTGGCTGAGTGGGAAGCATATCTTACAAGAAAACGTAAGAATGCAAATTTGGTAAGTATTCGTAATTACAAGAATCCAGTAATTGATTTTAGGAATAATTTTAAAGCGAAAATAAAACAACCGTGAGAGTCAAACTAACTATTCGTTATTTGAATTGATAGCAAGAACATCCATTCCTGGTCTTGGAACATTATTCTTGGATCCGTCATAGATTTATATTTTCGTATTTTTTTGCTTTAAATTCCGTGTTCTTGTGTTCCATGTCTTATTCCGTGTTCTTATTTTTTATTTATAAAATAAGAGCAAGAAACGAAAACCGAAAATGGAAAAAGGCTTTTCTGAGATAGAAGGGAAAATTCTGTTTGAAGCATCAAAACCTAGCCAGCCGAATTCTCCCCGACTTTCGCGACAAATAGCAGATACACATTTTCTGCAAAAGAAATGTTCAAATGGAACATTCTGGAAATGGGGCGTACATTTTCGGTTGATTTTGCAATACTTTAAACCATTTGGGAAAGGATTAGGCGTAGGTTTTCAATATTTACCTTTAATGTAATTAATATTTAATATACAACAATTTATCCTAATGTAACGTATATTAATTTTATAAAAGATTTCATTCATATTTTGGCTGAAATTTTTTCATTATTATTATGGCTGAAGCATAACGACAAAGGGATATTGTTAACTGCACATCCAATTAATTTACCATCATTCTTTAACTATATATGTATATGCCCCAGTGACGTAGCGTATCTTTAAAAGTGGTCCACCTCCAAGAGTTCCCCATTCTTCACTTAAATAAAGTGACATTTTCTGTACATATAACCATATGAAGATAAAATCATGATATATGTATGAATTGTAGCCTTTATACTTTAGGGGGAATAATGAGCATTTGGAGAGGGCTAACTTTTCAAGTCCCGCTACGCCACTGATATGTACTATATATGTGGGCTTCCATATAGTGAAGTCGAAGGTTTCATAAATAAATTTTGACGTATTGATACTTCGATATACAAAAATAATTTTTCCTATGTAATGAAGAGGACTTCAAGTCACGGGTAATTTTCCCCAAAACTTTGACTTATAAGGAATTTCGCGCCAAATGGTCAACACGCAAATTGCGTTGACCATTTGGCATTTCTGTTAACCCTGAGAAAGGTAATAATGTCTCTTACAAAATCTTATGTACGGAGAAAAGGAGCACGATTTCTGTACCTTGGTGGACGAGTTGGTTATGAATCACCGGATCATGTGATGGGTCCCCTGTTCAACTCAGTACCAGGGGGGAGGGTGTCTCTCTCCCCCTTCTATATATAAAAAGATGTAGTTTGAGATGGAAAAGGTGAGTATAAAAAGTATTATCAATAGTAGATATTACGTTCAAAAACAGCATGGTTGCCTGATTAATGCTGGACGTGTCTTCACGACGTGTAGGAGACAGGCGGATGTAAAAGAGACTAAAAGACCACGAAGGGTCAAGATTTTCAAATTGAGGACTCCGGAAGTTGGGGAGACTACAATTGTTTCTTTCGTGGTGGGTGAAGTTCCTAAACCACCTCAACACGCTGAAAATAAATAAGTACTGCCACAAAACTCAAAAAGAAAGCCGCAATTCTTGGTATTCTACACATCAGTGGCGCAAAAAAGGGAGGGTGTCAGGGGACACAAGCCCCTTCACATTGTTCTCTTCAACCCAGAATCACTCAACCTTATTTAAAGCGGCTTGAGCCCTCATAATTTTGAATTTCTACCATCCTTGGCCACATTATATTTAAAGGCCTTTAATTATCCGAGGCAGGTGGAAGGGATCTGATAATTTTGCGAAATAAACCAACGTATAATATAACTTGAACATTTTGAATGTTTGAAACAGTAATAATACTACTAATACTAATTATAATAATAATTACAAAAGTTGATGGAGATCAATATTTAGACACTTCACGGGTTTTCTGTGAAACCGGAATTGACTCGTCGTCTCTAAACGAAGACATGAAATTTTATCTTATATCAGACTACCTCTATTCTGGGAATTTGTAAAGGATACATTTAGCAATAAACCAAGCATTGGTGAAAGTATAATGCGAAACAAGAGAGAGTTGCTACCACAGAAAGTTCGAAATTATTCCGTATGTAACGGTATGGCGTCCATTCAAACGACAGCTAATTTTTCATATAAAATTTGAGGGTGGACTTTGAAAGAGAGGGAGCTGATATTATCAGTTAATAACGGTGAAAAAAAAAATAAAAGGGACTCGCAAAAGGAAGCCGAGCCAATAAAAGTCTGCGAGCATTGCAGCTCAGCCAATGAAATTCAAGATTTCAGAGTGTGGGACCAGAATTTTAATCACCTAATTTCGTCTGGATGGGATCTTCGTCCTGGCAATCAGGCGTCGTTAGAAACGCTTTTGAAGAGCTCGAAAATTACAGCAGCAGACGGGAGCCACGGTCATTATGACTGATCTACAACAATTAGCCAACGAGGAACCATTAGCTCAGTCGACAAATCATTCCGTCCTCCTATGGAGCTTGATGCGAAGAACCACATCATGCTTTTCTTACGCGGCGAAGACGAACAGCAGCCGAATAGCAGGACATGAAGTACTCGACATACACATAGAAAAGAAACCGATCTACGTTGCAGTAAAGTTCTGAAATTTATTTTCGGCATGATCACCTTATTTGGAATATTTATTGAATTTTAAAGTCGAAAATGGAAAAAGAAGAACTGACGTTCTGCTTTAAATACAATCAAAATACAGTAATTTCTTTTATTAACAACTCTCAAGTGGTAGAGCAGAACCGACGTTAAATGGAATGTTCCGCTAATCGGAATTGTATAGGTGAAGCGTTTGTTAGGACCGCACAATTCCATCTTTAAATTTAAAAGGTCATTATTTAGAAAGACGTTATACAGAGAAGATAAATGTACTTCCAGAGGAGTGGGGTTCACTTTTTCTTGTACTCACTAGTAATCGTAAGTGCTCAAAAATAATTAAACATGGATACTCCTTTTACTTCTTGACGAATAATTTTAAATTATACGTGAACTGTTTTGAAATGTGATGAACGGTAGAAATGATCTCAGTTCCATGACTTTCGACTGTTTTAAATTAATAAATATTTCGGATTTTTCGAAGGCCTTTGTTTGGTTAGACATTTTTTGTTTGTGTTTTGTGGTGTGAGTGCAATAACGGCAATTCTGAGTCGACGCTTTCAATTTTCCGAGGAATCTGGACTTCCTAAGACCTGGAAAATCAATGACCCCGGAGTAACTGGGTATCGATTCATCCTTTTTCATCTTATTCGCTGCTCAAAATAGTGTCATCAAATTTCATGGTTAGAAACAGGTGTTCCGTATCCTCTCTCTCCAACCCCCGAAGTGTTAGGTCCCCCCCACTGAAAAAATTTCTAGATCCACCCAAAAAATAGCCACTGGCTGTGCGGCTACTTCGTTTAAAATAGCAGTAATAACTATATTTTGTCAATATAAGGCAAAAGAATTATGCCTGAGCAGTAGCACGTTGTCAAATAGTGCATTTATTTTGTATATATTATATTTATCATTTTGTGTGCCCCTTTAGACACAGCCTGGCTACGCCTCTGATGTTTGTATCACCACGCAATACAAGTATTACCGAAAAGTTAAAGAAAATGAAAAATGTATTATAGATGGCTCGACCTTTTGACCTTGACATCGTCCCTGCTTTTCTTTTCCCACTGAAATAGAGCAGGTTAACAGGATATTTTTTGACATGCTGCATTCGAAAATGACATAAATTATTTCAGTTTCCTTTATTGACTAAGACAATTTACCAATTAAGATGGAAAAAAATTCCACTCCAAATGAAGTTCTTTAATCCCCTTCCCCTATATTTCACGCTCATAAATTTTATCTTAAATTGACCCAAATATTGTCAGTCATAGAAAGTTAAAACATTAATCAGAGTTAAATCAAAGTTAAAACATTAATGTGCAGTGGTTTATCACTTCTGGTATGTATTGAACATGAATTTACCTATGATTAATTCCTTTCTCTGTACGAGCAATAGAAGTGATATGAAATTTTTTAAATAAGCACAATTAATACTAACCCTATACTCCAAGTAACTTATCTTTTGCATCAGTCAAAATCAAAGAACAAAGTTCTTACCTAGAATGAGAAAAAAAATCAGTGTCATTAATAAATAATTTTTTTTTAATTTAGAGGTACATTTACATTTTAAAGTGATATAAAATTATATATCGCCTTAAATCTAGTGCAAAATAATCCTATATCATTCTATAAACCATAAAAATTATACAAAATGCAATGTTCATGTTAGAAAGGTGTCATATTTTAATTTTTAAATATATATAGGTAGTATATAAGTTTAAATATGTAAAAAAACAAAACGCATAAATTTGATAAATAATGATGTTAAATTTTGAATGTAATAGAGAAAAGACTGTTCGAATATATAATTCAATAATAATTTAATGAATAATTAAAACATTAATATTTTCTCTGATATACAGTTTGATATGGGATGAGGCATTTTAGCCAACGATATTTACCTTGGAGCGTTAACCAAAATTAAACCAAAGCCTTTTGTAATAAAGCTAAAATTATGTTTTTCTATGCATAATTTATGAAGTTGTAATGAGCGTCTTTTGTTGCATATTCCGATTCTCGGGCTATGTGACAGGGAGTTTAAATTTTTCATGACGTCCGTGATAAGCCTGACATGCAGATTTTGAATGTAATAGAGAAAGACTGTTCGAATATATAATTCAATAATAATTTAATGAGTAATTAAAATATTAATATTTTTTCTGATATACAGTTTGATATGGGATGAGGCATTTTAGCCAACGATATTTACCTTGGAGCGTTAACCAAAATTAAACCAAAGCCTTTTGTAATAAAGCTAAAATTATGTTTTTCTATGCATAATTTATGAAGTTGTAATGAGCGTCTTTTGTTGCATATTCCGATTCTCGGGCTATGTGGCAGGAAGTTTAAATTTTTCATGACGTCCGTGATAAGCCTGACATGCAGATACGCAAGTCACGCCATCATTTTTGATCATGTTTCAGGAGTTCATTGCGACCGTTGCCATAGCGATAAAAGCGAAATAGGAATTATTCAATAGTGATGTTCAAAAGGAGCAGCAATTACGAATAGGGGATATGAAATAGTTACAACCTTTTGTTTGGGAAGGTTGCTAGGGTCGACCGTTGCCATGGAGACCGAAGACGGCATCGTCCACCTCGTTGTTGCTACCGCAGGAAGTAGACAGTAATTATTCAGCAACGTGGCAGACCCCGTGCGGCAATTTTTCATGGTTTCCTCTTTTCTGGCCAGTCACGTGACATAGAATTTCTCGTTTGTTCCAACTGCCGGAATTTTTATTCCCGGTCAAGCGGCATGTCCCGACCTCTGGGCGTTAATCGTTTAGGTCACGTAACCCCGTATAAAATAGTGATACTTTGATCCAAAAAATGACGGTTCGACAAATTTTTTTTAGCAGTTATTGCCATTATCTTAGGAGAATTAACAATGAACAATATTTCGGCACCAACTTCCAGGTCGCCGGTTCGATTCTGGACTGGGGCGCTCTCTCCTTTTCTTCTTCACAAAGGAGCTATAGTTTGATCTTCATACACGTGAATGCCAAACTATTATTCATTTTTATAAAGGCGTAAAAATTAACACTATTGTACCAAAACAGGACCGCAGTGTTATGATAAGTATTAAGATATTAATGATATTTTTTTATGTGTTGTTCATTTATTTTTATTTTTTTGACATAAAATTTTGAGAGGAAAGGCAAAGGCCACCTTTCGCTGAGACATGAAACCAAGCTTAAAGGAAAGTTACTATAGGACTGGGTTTTACTTGCCCTTCCAACAATTTTTTTCAAATATAAAAAGAGGCAGTAATATAACTTCATCATTACTTCTGACGAAGGACTGCTGATGACGCGTCCGAAATCTTGGGTAATTTTTCTCATTTGCTATTTTCCCAGTGTTTAACCTTTTGCATGTATATTTTTGTTCAAGTTAGCACCTTTGCCGAGGCAAAACAGAAGTGATTTTTCATCAATTTATAAGATGGGATGAAACGTCCAAAAATCTTATAAATAAAATTTTAAAGTAATTAGCGATTCTCAAAATGCTTTTTTTTTATTACTATTTTCGGTAGTCGTGGTTACGGTCAAAGAAGATGGACTGCGCTATAACAAACAGGGACGTGACCGCGGCTTCGTTCCCATGGCTTTGTTGGCATACGGTCGTTTCAATGAGGTGACCTTGAAAAAGGGCTTTCCCGCCAACCTGCATAACATTTTAATCTTATAATATTAAATCACATTTGTTCCAGAACATTCCGAACATTTTCTAAAACAACTGTGAAAAAAGTTATAATTGGACGAAAAGCCTATTATAAGTTAAAATAAGAGAAGAAAGAAAACTACACTGGTGTGCAAAAATTAAGGACGAGATGGAAAAAGCAACACAATAGCAGAATGAACAGGCAGAACTGACCAAAAGGCCGATCAGGAAACTACCTAGGGCTCGATACGGTAGGGCATTTGCATATACGCATCATGACGTAATGTGAGCGTGGGGTAGGGTATATAAAGAGCGATGGCGGCGTACAAACAGCATTTCAGTGGAAGCTATTGCACAGAGTATAGCAATTTCAATGGCGGCGAGTTGCTTTAGCAGTGCAAAATGTCCAACAGACAGTCCCGTAGACAACATCTGGATGAATTTACTCGAGGTCGAATCATTGGAAAGTTGGAAGAAGGTCGAAGTGTGACGAGTGTAGCCGAGGAGTTCGTAATCGCACACAGCATCGTGTCACGAGTGTCGACGGCATTTCAAACGACAGGAACAGCTGCCTGAAGGTTTAGTGGTGATTGTCCACGAGCAACCATGGCAAGGGAGGACCGGTATCTTGTTCTACAGGGGGAGGAAAGATCGACCGCTGACAGCAAGTGAAATCGCAATCACATGAAACGCACTACCGGACGGTTGCTTTCGCGTTTTACCGTGGCTAGGAGACAGCATACAGGTGGTTACATTCGCTCGACGAAAAGTACGATGTGTGCCATTGATACCTACCTATCGGGGATGGCGTTTTCTTTGATGCCAGGAAAATAAGGAATGAGGAGCTCAGGAATGGGATCGAGTGCCGTTTACGAATGAGGGCTGATTTATTCTCACTAGCGATTCTGGACGTCTATACATCTGCAGAGAGCGGTGAGCACGCAATCACCCCTCCAACATGGTCGAAAGGGACCGATTTGGAGGTGGAGGAGTTCCGGCTTGGGGAGGCATAATGCTTGGTGGTCGTTCGAAGCTCCACATTTTCCAAGGAGGTTCAGTCGCTGGTGACCACTAGTGTACCGAAGTTCTCCTGCCTTATACCCATATTTTCCGGGGTGCTGTGGGCCCTGAATTCCTCATCATGGATGGAAATGCTACATTTCATCATAGAGCGGTTGTCACTGAACTGTTAAAAAGTGAAGATATTCATCGTATGGAATGGCCCGCACGGTCTCCGGACCTGAATCTAATAGAACACGTGTGGAATGTTCTCGGGAGATGCCTGGCAGCACGTTGCGATAAACAAGCAAAGGTTCCGCAGCTGCGATTTACTCTACAAGAGGACTTGGCCATGATGCTTCAACAGCTCGTTGGCAAACTCGTGCTTAGCATAGACAGATGGTGCACATCCTGCATCGCAGTCAAGGGTGATCATATCCCCTACTGAAAACTATGTTTTTCTTGCCTGCTGCTTGTAACATGGACATTTCTGTCTTCTATCCTCCTGTGCTGAAAGCCCGCTTTCGAATAAAAGTCCTTTGTATCCTTTGGTTTCCTGTCTTGGTCAGTATCGTCCACATTTTCCTTAATCTTACATCTTGGAAATATTATGGTATGCTTTGTACCCATTTGAGACACTGGAGTGCGACATTAAATGCGAAAAACTGTCCCGTCCTTAATTTTTGCACACCAGTGTATGTACGGTGGAACCTGGTAAAGTAATCACTTTGGTAAGGTATTAGAAGACTATTTTCGTGGAATTGCGCCCCACCAAACGCAAAAACATTTCTTTCTTCGCGAACGTTTCACCATCTAACCACGCCATAACATCGGCGTTAATATTACTATGCCTAAAAGACGTTGATAAAAATTGTTGCTTTATTTAATCTGCGTAATATTCGACTTGTATAAATAGGTCAGATATTATTATGACATATTATTAATTAGACATATTGCGTAACAGGACTGCCAAAATATTATTTAATAACGCGCTTAAATTGATAGCTGGAGCATTCGTTAAATCTGTAATGAAAATTCAAAGTCGAAGGTAATGTAAAAATTTCTCACATTAATTGAAGTTAATTTAATCTTCGGCGAGAATTTAATCGATTTCGGCAACTGAGTAATAGGCCAGGTCGATATCCATCTCTAGTTGCGAATTATGCAAACTGATCATTACTTGCGAGTAATATATTAAATTTGAAAAGCAAGCTAGATCTTGGGGTATAATATCCATACCGTCAACTCCCGATCACTGGCGCTCAAAAAGAAGCAGTAATTAAAAAAAAAAAAAAGAAGCAAGCATGATTATTTGTTAAAAATAGTGTGTAATTGAGCCACACGAGAGAGAGAGATTAGTCGGCGCCGCGGCACAAAATTTGTGGAAATACTGTATATGCAAATTGAATCCTATTTCGATCTTTGACGTCATTGAAAACTACAGTTCATTTACTTCATTTGAAAAGAACGGTGAAGAACAGGTGAGTCAACTCATTTCGTGAACGAATCAATGAATGATTTTGCCCATCTGTCATGAGCGAGAAGACTGGTTCAGTGAGTCGATCTTTGAACGATGTGACACACCGATTACTCTAAAGCACAAAATTCTGGAAAAATATATTTTATAATATATTTTTTTTAATTCTGCACTTTAGGTTTTACGTATTTTTGAATGCATATTTGCACACAATAATATTAGCAATAAAGAGTATTGTATATATATTTTTCTATACAGTAATATTTATAATAAAGAGTAATTTTTCGTAATTTTAATATTTGCTCCATATTTCTGCTATTTTTATTTTTTATTTTTTGGATTATTTGCGGTGGTCATGCCACACACATTACCTCGGATCATCGAGAACTGATGGTCAATTATAGTGTAAGAATTCGTTCTTTGACGAGCATTTACAAATATTGACGAGTCAGCACCTACATGATTATGTGATTGTCTAGATAAAGTTTAAGTAACCCCATGCTTATCTCCACGTTGGCAGTCGATATCACAAGTCCCTCCAGTGTTTATTCATTAAAGCTGGCGAACAAAGAGCTGTCAATCAAAGGATTTGTAACCCAAACGAGAGAATGGGCGGAGGAACATTCGCCAATAGAATTCGATTTTTATTTTTGCCCCTCCCCTCCCACCGTCTTTCGATGGCACACGGGTGCCATCGCTATCATGATGTCTCGCCAGCACCAATAATTAAAATAATAGCTCTTGCCGAGTGTTTAATTACGACCATATAATGACGGTACGACTGATGGCCCGGGTCCCTAATTAAGTTCGATGGCTTCTGAGATAACGAAAAAGGTTTCTCGATTGAAACGAGATTACAGTATTTTCTGCAGAGCCTACAAACTGGAATATTAGAAGCCTCTATCATAACCACTGGCGGATCCAGGGAGGGGCGGAGGGGGCGAGCCCCCCGTCAGGCTTAAATAGAAAAAAATAAAGTTGATGAAGAATATCTTATGTATTGTTTGTTACGACTGTAATAAATAAAAGTCTTACACAGGCGTCCAAAGTCTCTAAGTCTTGGAGAAATGCGATCAAGACGTTTTTCCACGAATCTTCAAGCTACTCGTCTTTCAAACTACGTTTTCAGTAAGTGTTGCTTCAGCAAAACGTAGTTTTTTATCGTTGAAACCCCGTCAAATTTGCTTCGAACGCGGATGACAGAAGAGACTTTTAATACACACCCACAGAGACATTCATATTGATGTAAATAAAGTGATTGACAAATTTTCAAAGAAACCAAGATGGCTCGACTTTGCACTATAAACTTCAAGTTTTTTAAAAAGTTGCTTGTTATAAAAAAAGTAAAATAATTACGATGTTTTTGTAGTTTAAATTTAAACTTGTTCTATTAATTACATTGTAAATTATCGTTTTTGGTTATTGTATATGTCTCCTTTACTAGGTTATCCTTCTGTCATACTTGACTATAATCTACCCTAAACCATATAGTTTAATTAAAGAAAAGCCCAGCTTTAATTCATTGTCGTAAATTAAATATTTTGGTGAGTATAAAGCAGGGTTGTCCAACCTTTTTGTGTAGTGGGCCACTTAAAGAATTTTCACGGATCTTGCGAGCCAGCGGTTTCTTAAAAAAAAGGCAAAAACTAACTCACACTTAATAGTCTCCCTTTAGAGTTTCGACCAGTTATATGTTTGTGCTCTTGCGATGTAGAAAGGGGTCACCTCTCCTGTCCCCAAAATTTTTCCTTATTTCTGAAAAAAATCTAAAATTTTTGTTTGTGAATTTTTTTTATTTCAAACAGTTTTAGGCTGGCCGGATAGTGGCCTGCGTGCCGTATGTTGGACAACTCTGGTATAAAGGAAGGCTAGTAATATATCAACATTTACCTAAACTATTTAACAGTCCAAAACTAAAAATTTTCCTGGTGAGGGGCTTCGAATCCGCCCCCCCCTCGTAATAACATCCTGGATCCGCCCTTGACCACAACTTCCAGAACAACGGCTTGTCTACTGCTTGCTACGACTTTCGTCCCGAAGGTTCGTATAGAATCGTAAATCAGGGGAAGAATTTACGACGAAAGTGTTATATATAAAAATAATGTAAATTCTAACTCTATGGTTCGATGGTTGTTACATTGGCGTACGCAGGGGGAATGGATGGGGGTTGTAACCCTCCACTATTGCAATGAAATTTTGTATATTTAACATAGGAATATATGAGTTGTAGCTCTGTAACCCCTCCCATTAAGCCTATAACCCCCTTATGAACTTTCTGCCTACCCCGTATGGGTTGTTATCAACTTGAACTTATAGTGCAATCTCATGCTGCCGAAACTTAGTTGAATATTGTGTTGTTATGACTTCGTGTTTAATATCTGTGCGATATTTGTCGTGAATCTGTGCGACATACACGAAAGGAGGGCATAACTAAAAATTAGAAATCACTGCTATAATCAGAGTGAAAAAAAATGTGGTCGCAATAGATCGACACTCTGGTGATCAAAATCGAAAACGGGCGACTAAAATATATATATATATCATCATCATCATATTCAACCATTATCTATCCACTGCTGGATGAAGGTCTCTCCAAATGCTTTCCACACAAGTCTATCCTGAGCAATTCGCTTCCACGTCACCCCAACCTGTTTTCTTATTTCATCCACCCATCTAGTTTGAGGACGTTTTCTAGGTCTTCGGTGGTCTCTTGGAATCCAGTTCAGAATTTCTGTTGTCCATCGTTGATCAGTTCTTCTTGCAATATGCCCAGCCCATCGCCATTTCAGCCCTTTTACTTTAACAATGATGTCCTCTACTCTAGTTTGCTCTCTCACCCAAGTGTTTCTTTTTCGATCTCTCCTAGTTATTCCAAGCATGCACCTCTCCATGCTCCTTTGCGTTGTCTGTAACTTTCGTATTGCTCCAACTGTTAGACTCCATGTCTCTGATCCATAAGAGAGGACTGGCAATACACACTGGTTGAAGACCTTTCTTTTTAGACACAAAGGCAATTTCCCCTTCAGGATAAAACTGTTTCTTCCAAATGCACTCCAGCCAAGTTTAATACGTCTGTTGAGTTCTTTCATAATGTTGCCATCCATTGAAATCAGCTGGCCAAGGTAAATATATGAATCAGCAATTTCTAGCTCAATGTTGTCAACTTGTATTTTTGTTTCCTCTACGAAATTATTGAACATGATCTTAGTTTTTTGTAGGTTCATCTTGAGTCCAACTTCTTTACTTCTAGTTGAGAGCTCCTGTACCATGTCTTGGAGTTCTAATGGGTTCGTTGAAAAAATAACAATGTCATCAGCAAACCGCAAATGATTTAAATATTCACCATTTATTTTTATTCCCTTGTTATTCCAATTTATCTGCTGAAAAATCATCTGTAAAGCTGAAGTAAAAAGTTTTGGAGAAATGGTATCTCCCTGCCTCACACCTTTACCAATTTTGATAGTTTTGGTATCTTTATGTAACCGAAATTTTGCACTTGCATTTTTATACACACGTTTCACCATGTCAATGTACACATCCTCAATGTCTGTTGATCTTAAAGAGTTGATGACTGCTGATGTTTTAATAGAGTCAAAGGCCTTCTCATAGTCAATAAATGCCACACACAATGGAAGTTCATATTCATGTGTTCTTTCAATTAATTCTCTTAATACTTGAATATGGTCCACTGTACTGAATCCACTTCGAAATCCAGCTTGTTCTCTTGGTTGAGCTGCATCTAATTTTTTCTGCAGGCGATGTGTTAGCACTTTTGTGAAGATTTTATAAATAGCAGGTAACAAGCTAATTGGTCGGTAATTTTTCAAATCCTCTTTATCACCTTTTTTATGCAAAAGAATTACTGTTGCAGAATCCCATTGGTTTGGTATGTTACCGCTGTTAAGACATTTGGTAAAGAATTTTGCAAGTATGTCTTCTACATATTCTCCAGCTTCTTTTAGGATATCTAATGTAATACCATCATCACCAGGGGCTCTTCCTTTCTTCATATTTTTTATTGCAAATGAAACTTCTTCTTTTAAGATTTTAGGAGCTGTTCCTTCGACTATTTCAATGTCTTCGTTTAATCCACTGTTACTTTCGTATAGATTTTTGTAGAATTCTTCAACTCTTCTAAGTATTTCTTCCCTATTTCTTGTTACGGTGCCATCCTCTCCTTTTAATGCAATGATGTGTTTCTTCCCAACAGATAAACTTCCTTTAACAACCCTAAGGCTCTTGTTATTTTCAATGGCTTTCCTTACTAGCTCACAGTTGAATTTTCTTATGTCTTCTTTCATGCTTTTGCGCAGAGTTTTACAAAGTTCTATGTACTCAATCCTGGAACTGGTATTTTGATTGTCCACCTTCATATCTCTTCGCCTTTTCATGAGCTGTTTCGTCTTCTCAGATAATTTGCTATTGTGCTTTTTACAGGTTACACCACCAATTTCCCCAGCAGTTTCAACTATTGTCTTAACAATGTTTTCATTTGCTTCTGAGATATCACTTTCATCAATAAGTCCTTCCAGTGCAGAAAAGCGATTTTTTAATTCCAACTTGAATGCCTCGGTATTTTCTTTTAATTTCTTTAAATCCACCCTCTTACATACTTGTTTCCTAATGAGCTTCTGCCTTTCTAGTTTAGTATTTAAGTGCATTTTACATCTCACCATTCGATGATCACTTCCAGTATTAAATCTGTTCAGTACGCTGCAATCTTCAATAATTGATTTCTTGTTTGCCAGGATATAGTCAATTTCACTAGTTCCCCCATTTGGGTGTTTCCATGTCCATTTTCTTTGCGGTTTCTTCTTAAAAAATGAATTCATGATGCTAAGATTTTCAGCTTCTGCAAATTCGATGAGTTGATCGCCACGTTCATTCCTTTCCCCGTATCCGTATTTACCAACGATATATATATATAAATTTTGTATACTTTTTGTAATTAAATTTATTTTTAAATTACTTTTAAATTACTTTTTAATAAGTTATTTTTAAATTATTACCTCTCCTAACGACCAGCTCTATTCAGTGACAACCTTCCTTAATGATCACTTTTTCTGGAAACGGATTTCTCCGTCCCCCGTCCCCCCATCAATACTCGCAATGCTTAATTTACCTCCATTCAGGGATCACTTCTCTGAGAGACCGCTTTTTTATGGAACGAACGGTGTTCCTCTTAGGGAGGTTTTACTTTATATAGATTAGAATATTTAGCCTGTTTTA
>QLNU02003225.1:32404165-32467823 GCA_006491805.2 Dysdera silvatica | reverse complement strand
TGCAAATGAAACTTCTTCTTTTAAGATTTTTGGAGCTGTTCCTTCGACTATCTCAGAGTCTTCGTTTAATCCACTGTTTCCCTCATACAGCTTTCTGTAGAATTCTTCAACTCTTCTAAGTATTTCTTCCCTATTTCTTGTTACAGTGCCATCCTCTCCTTTTAATGCAATGATGTGTTTCTTCCCAATAGACAAACTCCCTTTAACAACCCTAAGGCTCTTGTTGCTTTCAATGGCCTTCTTTTACTTGTGGGCTCACAGTTGAATTTTCTTTCTTATGTCTCTTCATGCTTTGCGCAGAGTTTTTACAAAGTTCTACGTACCAATCCTGAACTGGTATTTTGATTGTCCACCTTCATATCTCTCTTCTGGCTTTTCATGAGCGGCTCTGTCTTCTGTAGATAATTTGCTATTGCGCTTTTACAGGCTGTACCCACCAATTTCCCCAGCAGTTTCAATTATTGTCTTAACAATGTTTTCATTTGCTTCTGAGATATCACTTTCATCAATAAGTCCTTCCAGTGCAGAAAAGCGATTTTTTAATTCCAACTTGAATGCCTCGGTATTTACTTTCAGTTTCATTAGATCCACCCTCTTACTTACTTGTTTCCTAATGAGCTTCTGTCGTTCTAATTTAGTATTTAAGTGCACTTTACATCTCACCATTCGATGATCACTTCCAGTATTAAATCTGTTCAGTACACTGCAATCTTCAATAATTGATTTCTTGTTTGCCAGGATATAGTCAATTTCACTAGTTCCCCCATTTGGGTGTTTCCATGTCCATTTTCTTTGCGGTTTCTTCTTAAAAAATGAATTCATGATGCTAAGATTTTCAGCTTCTGCAAATTCGATGAGTTGATCGCCACGTTCATTCCTTTCCCCATATCCGTATTTACCAACCGATGTCTCTCCTTGTTCCTGTTGTCCAATTCTTGCATTGAAATCCCCCATGATGAGCTTGATATGTTGTTTCCCTTTGGTGTGTAACTCTTTGATTTCTTCATAAAATTCTTCAACCTCTTCGTCGGTATGGCTTGATGTTGGTGCATATACCTGTACTATTTGAAGTTGGTATCGCTGGGTTAGTTGAACAATATATATATATATATATTTATATATATATATATATATATATATATATATATATATATATATATATATATATATATATATATATTTAGAGAAACGCAGCCCAAATATTTCTATTGGTAACTAAATTTCAATAAAATGGTAATTTATTTCATTTAATCCTAATTTAGAAAACTTTTGTGTATCAGAATCTAATTTTAAAAAATTCGGAAATTTCAAAAAGTACTACTACTAATTAGTGATTCATTAAAAAAATCAACTTTTTCAAAGAATGTAAAAGCAAGAAATAGATACAAAAAATATATCTTTTTTCACGTTCTTTTAGTTTGATTAAAGCTCCTTTTAAAATTCATTAGTTTAATTAAACTAATTTGGTTTTTTAGTAAACAGATGTTGATGAAGTAAAATGAACAAATAATAGACTTAAGGTTATTAATCACAAAAAGTTTCGTTTTAAAAATATATTTAATAGATGTAAGTTTTTCATATCTATTTTTAATATGCAAAAACGTTAGTAAAAAAAATTCCCATTTTTTGTTTTCTCCTTTAAAATCAATTTTGTTTTGCGAAGCTAGCGCAAATAATAATAACGCATCCTGGAAAATGGGGCGATTTTTATTTTATTTTCCTGATTTTTCCGGAGCAGATGATTTTGTATAAAAAATAAAAGACCCGGGACCAAATATAAATAAATATCGCTCTTAGGTTTGTAAGATCAACTTCTACTATTCTGTGAAGTATTGTGAAACAAAACTAATACTGAAATAAAATTTAAAAAAAAAAAAAAATGAAACCGTAATAACTAATTTTCCACTTGTCAGCAATGGGCTCCCGCCACCAAAGTAAAATAAGCAGGTGCTTATAAGCCCCATAGAAAATATAAAAAAAAACAAGTACTTATGTGAAAAGCAGGGTTGAGGGACACATAGGGATATAAGATGTCCTATTGAAGGAGGGAAAAAATAGTGGGTTTCCAATGACTGGAAAAAAATACCTTGCTAATGACAGGTCCACGGAACAGGCTCCTGAATGCCCCCCCCCCTCTCGTAGAAGGGGGCCGTGTCCCCTCTCTTTCAAAATAAAAACAGGGGGGGCTTTATCATCCGAGCCCCCCCTCCCTAATAACTGTTTTGCCGCTTCCTCAGAAACTTGGGGAAGCACAATAGACCTCAAAGTTCAAGGTCTCCCTTCATGAGGTTGTGTAAAGACAGGTATTTATAGGAAGGAGTGGTGGATGAAGATGTAATCGATGGGGGAAATAGATTTATATTATTGTTATCTGTTAATTAGCCTGCTTCATTGAATTTGACATTTATGGGTGTACTGTGGGGTATGTTAAATAATGCAGTAATTATTAAATACTATTTTTCATTAATGTTTCTTTCTTTGCGGTTTTTTTTTTCTTTTGCTCTTTTCTCTCTCTTGCCGCTTTTAATAAATTTCTATGTCAATGTGTAAAGAAATGGACATACATATATCTTATTGACTATCACGTATGTTTATATATATATATATATATTGGAAATTGAATACGTATTCGTTTTAATACCCAAATATTGGCGCTGTCAACTGCAACATTGGGGGCGCGGCTAGCGACCCACTTAACGCCTTGTCAAAACTTAACTATATTTAAGAATACTCATGTTCTTTCAGATTGCAACTTGAATTTATTCGTGTTTGAACCGAGCTTTAATTAAAGCCGTAGATTAAAACATAATTAATAATATTTATGGAAAAACAAGCCTGGAATATTTTAATCCAGCTGTTCTGAATACCTTTTACCTGTGTATCCTTTTCACCATATTTCAGGGTGTCATTTCCCCCCACCAAGATTTTTGTTTCTGTAACAGGATCTGTATTAGCAGAGTTTGAAACCACAATTCTTCTCCTGAAACAGTCAAATTCTCCATTGGTAACAATATAGGGTTTTTAAAATTCCTGGATGAAGGGGCAAGCACATATTATGCAAATTCATACAGTATACTGGGTAAAATTGCAACTTATTTCGAATTATTAGGTTTCCGTGCTCAATGGGCTCATATAACTCTACATGTATGTCCATCGGGACCCCATGGTTTAAATAATCATGCATTTATTTACTTAGGCACATTCAACACTGCGAAAGGTGTGAACACATAGGCGGTAAGCAAGTTCTCATGAATTGTAAAAATAGGTTTGGTAATACGCAAACTACACCGTATAATTACCTCAAACGTTATAGCAAGCATCAGTACGTTGTAAATTATGTAAAATAAAATGTATTGTCTAGTATAACGAATTTCAGTGGTTTGATTTAGTGGCGACCAATTAGAACAGGGGCTATATCTAAAACTAAATTTGCTTTGTAGGACGTACGGAATGATTCCAGCAAAATTGAGACGACACAATTACGAGACCAGTATATTGGCTCTCAACGAGCCCTAAATTCTTTTAAAATGTCCTTTTCATTCATTTTATTATTAACAAGGTAACGTGTAATTTACATATCCGACGAATCATAACAAAATAATAATAATACACAACAAATCATTAACAAGATTTTGTTGAGTTCATTTTCAATGAGGGTCGTATGAAATTGACTAGCTGGCCGTAAATTGGATACAACAGGCCTAAATAAACGCTTTTATTCATCGTTATTTAAACCTTTATTTAACCTCAATTTAACCCGGTCTCCATTTCAAAAGGACATGGAAACGATATGTAGGAGGCTTCGATTCATCTGGAAAAAAAAATTAGAAATAGCCCACAGCAGCACGATATATTATATGCTCAAAGAAGAAATACAATGTGAGGTAACATTTATAAAATTATGCAAAATATAGCATAAATTCCATAACACTGTCCGAGTAGGTTTTATAAGCCATTCAAACAAATCAGTACACGGTTTGCTATTCGATGGTAGTGGAGAAACCATTTTTATTTTTGGGTATGCAACATTTGTTTCATGTTGTTCTGTTATTCATTTGTTAAAGTTTGTTTTCTTATTTGGGACATTTTATTTTATTATTTATTTATTTCACTTGATTGAAAATCACAGTTGCAAATCTTGATTCCATTTTGTAATTAAGCGGGGTCTGAAAGAGACACGGTCGAGCTAAATTTACGCGTATCTCAATCAGAGGTGTGGGAAACGGGTGATTACCCCCATCATTCTATTTCCTACGCCATTATTATATTAAACGTGTATATTTCTTATAGCATATCTATATAAAACATAGGTTACATGCATGTAAAAGTAGGCCATGAACAAAAGAAGGGCAAGTTCGAAAGCTAAATCCCCACACCTGTGTCATAAACGTTTTATATCAGGTTCGAGTCTAATATGACAGTTTTGTAAACCGAAAAGTATTTTACACAAGAAACATTATTTCTTTAGGCTAAAAAAGTATAATATATAAATTAGTATTAAAAATTAATAATACCTATTTTATGATAGCCATTAAATTCGTACCAGCTAAAAAAGTATAAAAGTATAGATAGTATAATAAAATGAATGCAATAGAACCACAAACGGAAAGACAAAAATTCTAATGTAAGCATTGCTAGTCGGTTAGACTTCGTAGTCAACTGGACTCAAGTCGGTTAGACTTCGTAGTCAACTGAGGTGAAGTCGGTTAGACTTCGTAGTCAACTGAGGTGAAGTCGGTTAGACTTCAACAGACAACTGAGATGAAGTCGGTTAGACTTCAACAGACAACTGGGATGAAGATACTCAGTGGAACCAAATACATTAACCGATTCCTCTCTGGTTGTCGAAAACTGATATTCAATGCGATAAAGAAAATCGGAGCAACCCACTGGCATACACAAGGGAATGTTGATGGGGGCTGCCACCACCAGTGCGATGAAATTTTGTACATATATATATACATATATATATATTAAGCAGCAGCTCTGTAACCGCCCCCCCTACTCAGCCTGTAACCCCCACGTATGAACTTTCTGAATACACCTATATGTCAACCCAAACAGGTAATACAGAATCTTCAAATCCGAAGTATATATATATATATCACATAGAGAACATAGCAATGCATTTACATGGTAAGGCTATCTAATATTCACCTTGGATTTCGTAATACAAAACGGATGTTTCTATTCCTTTCCATGAATATTTAATCATTATAATTTTCATGACGTTTATATCGTTGTAGGTTTTACAAATCTTAAGAATACAGGAGGCGCGAGGGAGATGTAAACAAATAAAACCCCGATTACAGACCTTATTCCAGTCCATTAAACCTAATATACGACCGTCATAAAAGACGAACGGAAAAGTCTCTTAAAAGAGGATTTTGTCCCATACGGTTCATGACAAAAAGAATCA
This sequence comes from Dysdera silvatica, assembly GCA_006491805.2. Taxonomy (NCBI): domain Eukaryota; kingdom Metazoa; phylum Arthropoda; class Arachnida; order Araneae; family Dysderidae; genus Dysdera; species Dysdera silvatica. The sequence continues at coordinate 32,462,404 of QLNU02003225.1, read as the reverse complement.
AATCTATTTCAGAGTTAAGAGACGTTACACACGCTATTGACTCGTATGCCATTACTCAATGGTATTTCAAAAGATTTGCTGAAATGTTCTGATTTGATGTTTCTGCCAATACTCTGAGAACTTTTCGATGTCTTTTCAGTCAGTTTTCAAGCTTTGTCTTTCACGGAATTATTGAAGAAATGATAAGAGAAGCATCATTTTATTTCTTGCTGCGCTTTAATAGAAATGCGGCTTTCAGAAAAAAATTGGAAATGATTCTAAATCATTTAATTGCACATGTTAAAATGTATTAATTAGAGGCAAATGTATTTGATTTTTAAAAATACAATTTAAATTTAAATATTTTTTAAACGAATATATATTTTTTTGAGTTATGCATATCCAATGAAATAAGAGAAAGTGTTTTAAAAGTTTAGTTTTCAGTGATACATCATGAATCTAGTTTCTGAAACATCTATTCCATAATACAGATGAGAGGAAAAGAAGTAGAAATCTTCACAGTTGTAGATATATGAACAGAAAGAAATTTTTCGTTGTGACAGCCTTTATTGAAATTGTCAAAGAATATTGCATTACACGTCCGAGTTATTTCTGCTTCCATTTGTATAAATAATAGTCCATTTCTCCTGTCATGCTCTTGCAGCTGAAGAAGAGCAGCTGAGATGAAAAGAGAACTGCTTATAATTAAAAATTTTACCGATTCTCGAAAAATTTAGATTTTCGAGAAAAAATAAACAGCCCACAGAATCAGACGAAAGATTTTACTTCTCGTAGGAAAGAGAGGAGAGGGAAGATGGGTTATAAAAGGCGATAAATCAGGGGGTTTTCGAAATCGCAGAAGTCTTTATATATAAATCTTACAGTCTGCTTGTGGAAAAGAAGGGGAAGGCATAGAGTCTATTTAACTTCTGGCAGCTTTCCCAACAGAACGTCAGGCAAAATGACAAGTTTTGACGCAACTGACAATAGGACCCGGGAGAGAGGTGGGGGGGATGTGCGGGTAGAAATCTGTAAAGATTGGAACTTTGCTGAGACGCTTTCGTATGCTTTGGACTTGAAAAATGAATTCCTCAACTTTTTCGGCTTCTTTTTGGTTCAAGAACATTTCCCAGTTTTGTGGCTGGCTTTTGAGTTTAAGTCCACGGGTAAACGGGATTTCGTTTATTTTCGACGCAAAATTGGTTTTAGTCCAAAACACAGCTTTGGATAAACCAGGATGGGTGATGTGAAAAGGAGAAATGAACAGAAGAGGGGAGAGATACGAACAGTGTTAAATTTCTTGCGAGCCCAAGGGCGGCGTTGAAAAATTCAAATTACTTATAAATATAATTTCAATACATATAATGTATAGCGTTTATTTTCTATCTGTGATCTATACATTTTTTATTCAAGAAATAACAAAATAAGCATTTATTTTCTCTCGAAACGTTACAAAATTTTGCATAAAATTATTAAAAATAATTCAAGCGAGTTACATTGGCTAAGCGTTTTGAGCCATGACGTAACAAAGTCTTTTTTTAACAGATATAATGGGCAAATAAATGGAAAGAATCGCTACTTATGGTCTTGCTGCTCCAACTCATTGGCAATCCTGCTATGTACTTATTCTGAAGTAAACGGATAAATCATGCATATTATTAGTTTCGAGTTACATAAATATACACATACATATTTTATAATTTCGCTTCTCCATGACAAAGATTAATGCAAATATGCCATATGCATATCCACCACAACGATGAAAATAATTTCATGGTAAGGAAGTATATACAATCACACTGCAATTACTATAATTCTTTCTCCAGTCTGCGGTGTTACTGTGTGAGGTTGGGGGCAAAGAGGATGAGAAAAAAAAAAGAAATATATATATATACAGTAGAACCTGCCTAAAGTGACCACCTTTGGGACTGGACTGCAATGGTCATACACGACAAACTTTGGTATAGGCAAGATTAAGTCCCTAGGGGCCGTTTAAGTATTACGTAAGCACCTTTGGGGGGGGGGCATTGACATTTGCTTATTTTTGCTGACAACGAGGAGGAGGGAATCTGATCTATGCTTACGTAAGGTACAAAAAATAATAAACTAACTCGCTGTCACTAAGTGACAATCGCCCTAACAAAACTGCAATACTTGAATTCATGACACACTGCTAGTAGAAGATATAAAATATAAAATACACGTAATCACATATAAATATTTAATTATTTAAACCAGTGTCTTTCAACATTTTTAAGCTTGGAAGCCCCCTATGCTCCCCGTGGCCCCTAACATTTTCAAATTATCATAAATGTCTCGTTTTTAATAAAATATTTCATCAAATCCACTTCTTACATATTACACGCTATTTGCTTACAACATAAGGATGTAAGATATTATTACCCTTCACAGGGATAACACAATTGCCAAATAATGGTCAACACAGAAAAGCCTCCGGGGCGAGATTTTTGTGAGTTTTTCGTGGGGAAGAACACTTTTTTTTTCTCCAAAAACAAAAAAACTCTAGATTGAGCTAAATATACATTGGCAGCAAACATTATTGTATATTACTACATAATATTAACAAAAATGCAACAAAATACTTTCTTGTGCCAAAAAAATAGCAATTAATAGCGTGTTAAAACTTTTTTTAAACGCGATAATTTATTGTGATTACTCTCTATTTATAAATAAGCGTTTAATATTATAACATATATACAAATAGGTACTCAATATTACAATAAAATAAGTACTGTAATTTGCATCTCACATATTGCATTCTCATTTCAAAAACTTGTACCAACCAATTAGAGAACCGAAATCTTACATAAGCATTTGCTTATTTTTTCTTACAAGGGGGAGGTGGGTATAAAATGGCCAAAAAATGCTTACGTAATACTTGAACGGCCCCTTGCCAGTTTTCACTCTCTTATAAAAAGTGGTTACTTCATTCAGCTGGTCAATTTACTAAGGTGTCCACTTTACCAGGATCTACTGTATATATATATATTGTTTATTCATAAGAAGTTATCCAATATGGTAAGTAACTCTATTTCCTCAAACGTATCTGCAATGATTGAAACTGTCCTGCGTTTTAAATAGAATCTCAAAGACTGCGAAGTATTCCTTCACTGCTCAAAGTTCAATATTATGAAAAAAAATGATGTGTTGGAAATGGTTATGCATAAAAATAAATACGCGCACAACACATTCATGTCATGAAAGCAATGTGATATGTTAGGCATAAAGCTGACAAAAACTCGAGCCATTTTTCTCTTGACAGTGGGTAGTGAGGGAGATTCCTTCACCCAAAGAATGCACATAAACTTGTCTTTTAAACAGGCTTTGTAGGTGAGCCGTTTAACTTCACGACCGCAAGTTATCTGATTTATTGTAGCAAGGCACCTTCTTAAGAAAAAAGTCTTTTAGGAACATGCTCTGCTTTTCTTCCAGTTCCCCACAATTTGAAAAGCCCGTTTCAAACTCTTGTGTTCGGCAGGAGGGAACATCAATAGCTACTTTTATGCCTTCTTGTGAAAGTGACTCTGCATCATAGGCGTGTAGGTAATCATGTTTACATGCTTAACAACGAAGCTGTCGGGTCCAATGTCTAGGTTGCATTATCCTGTGAAAGCTGACGTAAGTATAGCGTAAAAACTTTCCGCGTTTAAACCTACCTACCCTGTACATAAATTTGCTCAAATCTAGCTTCCACTGAAAGTGATTTTTAGCTTGAAAAGAAAGAGACAAGGCTTTTGACATACACAGATATGTCTTTGAATATTTTCAGTTTAGATTGGCTCACTCGACTGGCTCATTTATTATTTAAAATAAAATACATGAAAGATTGGGAGAGACAGCAAAAAATTTCAATTTTTATTTCAAAATTGATTTGTAATCATTTGTTCGTTACGAGAAAACCAATCAGAAATAAATACGAGTTCATTAACTATTTTGCGCAGCAAAAATTATGAGATAAACAGGGAGATAGACTGTTTTTTTACTATTAGTGACTAATTAATAAATATTATTGGACAATAATAGTTATAGAGATATACTACAGAATATAAAAACAAAGGGGAAGGAACCGCGAGCTTAAATTAATGAATATTTTATGAATTGACAGACTGATGTGTAGACTGATGATTAAAAGGCTTTTTTCTCGCGTAGGATAAAATAATATTTTGTGAATGGGCAAAAAAAGTAAAATCAATTTTAAATAACTTAATTTATACGAATATCAACGATGTTAAATGAATTTTGTCATAAATTTAAATTTTTAGCTAACGCTTAGTTTTAAATTCTAGACTTTCATTGCTAGTTCTAGTGAATACAACCAAGTTATAGGCAAACCATTTTGAGATGACATACGCATCTTTCGAATTGGAAAACTTCCCAATGCGAATGAAAATAACGAAATTCCAAGGTCCCTGCTTTTTGCCATTTTCGTAATATTTTTAGCGTTTAGAAAAGTGAATTTTCGATCGATATTGACAAGAGAACATGTTTGCCGTACCGAGAATGGAGAATACTGAAAAGGTAGGTTCAGGTGAGGTTAAAAGCTTTTTTTTTTTCCGGGCAAAAAATCTTCCGGAAAAGAAATTTTCTCTAATGTTTCAAAATTTTTGAAGCGCGTAAAATTTACGGGAAATGTAAATTGCCTTTTGCACTTTACTTCAAGATTTAGCGAAGTGTGTGGAAAAATGTTGCATATTTTTATTCACCTTTGGAGGATCTCTTTCATTTTCATTCCTCATTTTATAATGAACTATATATACTGATACATAATTACATATTTAAAGACTTACATAAATATCGTAGTTTTAATGTACAATTTATATTTAAAAATTTATAAGAAAAAGGCCAAAAAATTCGATTCGGTCTCCTATATGGAAGTGGAAAAAAAATAACTATTTGAAACTTACGTAAAAGATTGCTTGTTGGCATCATTTACTATATACTAAATAAAGAACTTTGCAATTCAACTTAATAGGGAATTTCTTAATTTATCTTAGGCAATAAGGAACCATAAGTTTATAACTTCTTCAGAAAGTTAAAATACAGTGTAACTCTGTTATAAAGAACATCTTATGACTAGTGGATTTTCTTCATTAGAGCCTTTGTCCGATGTAACTGCATATAGTTTAAACTAAATTAAACTAATCTATGTAACGTTACAGCTAAGAAATTTGTAACCACTATTAAACTAATCTATGTATTTTTTTCGTTACAGCTAAGAAATTTCTATAATCTAATTTTCATATAAAATATTGTTATAATTTGATAGATAAATAAATTAATTAATAATTAATTACATAGAGACTATTGTCATTGATGTATTAGAATGTCCTTTCTCATTTACACTAATACATCGCCTTGTGTGGCAAAAATTGAAAATTAAAATAGCAAATGTTATCTATACAGAATAATTTAAAAAGTTGAAGTAATGGCGGCAAATTTTCCGTGAGTATTTGTAATATACGCATTGTAACACAAAAGGAAAATAAAGTCTGATTATATAGAAATATCAACTTGGAGAATTTTGTAAATAATTAAGGTAATATAGTAAATATAGTCTACCTACAAGTTATTATTTAAATTTAAATAGAAAAAATCGGTGAATTTATGTGCTCCAAAGATTTACGGGATTTTCAAATTAGACGGATAAATATCTACCACCTAATATACCAGATATTACAGTGATATAAAAAAATTAATTGACAGACATGGCAGCACCTTAATACAGAAGACTAGGTAATAAAAAGGTATAAAAATAAGTAAGTATGCTCAAATTAAAATAAAAATACTTTGGAAGAGTGCTGAAGTAGTAAGTACAATTTGCCAAACATATTTTAACACACTAATTATAGATAAAAAAAATTCTAACCCCTCGAATATAAAATGATTCATTTCTAGAGATGGGCTCACAGAATACATTGGCACATTTAATTACCCATTGGTCTCGTGAAAATATTGATAATTAAATAAAAGTAATTAATCCCATACAACAACTGAATTTGTATAATACAGTCGAACCTCGTTAAGACGAACACCAAGGGGAACAGAAAATCAGTTCGTATTAACAGTAATTCGTCTTTTCCAGAAAGCATAGTATGCTATACAATCTGACGGGACTTCAGAAAACGGTTCGTATTAAAAGTAATTCGTCTTAAGCGTGTTCGTCTTAACGAGGTTTGACTGTAATAATATTCGCTTCAATTGCATAAAAAGTGTCATCGGCAAAAAGCTACGGTGTTGTTAGTCAAATGATAGACATATTTGGAAAAACTGAACATAAAAAAAAAAAGGAATCCTAATATCACAGTAAACATTTCTTGTGGATGATTTTCGACAAAGATTTCGCTTTAAAACTTATTCGAGCGGCAGTTACGCGCACCGAACCTCTGAGGACTGTTCGATAGCGAGGTCTGCGTACTCCGCTATCTGAAGTCTCTGAGAGTTGAGTGTACCGGGCGCTCGTCGATCGATAACTCAAGTACCGCATAGGCAGACATTCTAGACGACGACAGCATTAGCTCCTGCTCATAGGCAACGTAACGGGCGTGAGCGAGAAATCAAAAGAAAAAAAAAAAATTAGAACAAGCACATAAAACAGAAAAATCGCTTTCGTGTGAGAACTGGCACATTAACGACAGATTTAGAGGTAGGAGTCCCTCCACGGAGATTTCAGTAAACAGAACGCGGTAAAAGCGGGCTCACTTCGTCATATTCTCAGCAAATTTTTCCAATAGCTTTGAAAGCATAGCAGAAATACATGTGCATACATGTATATTTGAGCAATCATATAAATATATTTTATTGTATTGTATAAATGCCTTTTTTTTTTACGTTGCATAAATATAAAGGTTAAAGAAGAGAAGATTCGATACAGTTACAATGACTACTTTTTGGCTTTGAATCCTGAGTGGTATTGGGAAATAAGGTCGAAGAGACGATGGTGTTAAAAAATGAAAATCAGAGATATATTTGAGAGTTCATTTTTAGAAAAAGCACTTAGCTTCAATAAATTTTTAACGAGGTTATTAAACATCGATTTTTTCGCGGATAAAACAACTTTTTAAACGAGCTAAAACACTGTTTTGTTACATGTTGTAAAAAACACGTTCAATATTTTTGAAATATTTTTTAGAAGCCGCTCTGTTTACTTTACACTAGCTTCAGTAAGTGTGCTTTAATGGTTAAAAGCACCATTTTAGCCAAATAAAACCCCGTTTACTTCTGAAATATTTGCATGTGATTTTGTGCATATAATGAACTGTAGATTATCCGTATCATTCGATAAACCGTCATTATTGTTAGACATTTAAAAGATATGTGGGACAACATGAATAACAGCAGACGACTTAGCTTTCTTCTTCTTAGACCTTTGCCTATTATTTTCATAAAATATGCTCCGTGATAAATATCCATCACAAAGCAAATAAGACGCTTGTTTCAAAAGTGTCCGACCTTATTTATTTTCTTGGAAAATAATGATAAAAGACGACAGTGTGGAACATATGCCTCCACGTGCATGCCTTAATTTTTTCGGATTTAGGGGGATGAATTACTAGGTTTGTAGACAGTAAATGTGTCAAGTGATGCACTAAGAATCGTCACATTTTCACATTGCTCTCAAGATAACAGAAAATGTAGAGCAGCAGCACTTCACCGAGTGTCTCCAGACCTCTGAAGATACCTAGATGGAAACAAGTCACAAAATGCTTGCTTCTTAAAATAAAAAATGCCACAGAAATATTCCCGCTGTGAAAGTCGTTTAAAACGCGACAGTAATGCCGGGAGACATTCGGAAAGAAGTACTTATAACGGCGAAAGGATCGTTTGTTAAGTGTGCGGCGGGATCCTTTTGCCTCATCACACCTAGCTGTGGGTAACCTCCTCACAGTGCAGCGATCCTTCCACTGTTGGAGGCAGTTCTCCTAGGATTCTTTCGGAATACCTCTCAGCAATGGTATCGTGTTCCGCATGGTATTCTCTCAGTTTTCAAAGCGAGAATATTTCAGTGGCATCTTCATTTTCGGAGGCAACCAAAAGTCAGAAGAAGCCATTTTGCGAATTGTTTCCACCTGGGTATCTCTAAATCTCCGGCAAAACTTGATCCAGTATGTTGTTCCACACGTCTTGCCATCCTGGGCAAAATGAAAGTGTGATGAATATGTAATACACAGCCTCACACATCTGTTGTCTAGCAGAGTTTGATCCATTCTCCAAGTCCTCCAAATACCACGCATGCAGATGCAGCTATACTCTTCCATTCCACGTAATTTTACTCCCCCCCATCGTCATTTCTTTCTACAGACAAAAATAAGCTGGGATACTTTTTAGAAAAAACCTTGTATATTTGAAAAATGTAATATTGTATATGCTTCAAGTAACTTATTCTCTTGACATCCTAATAATTTATACATATTTAGTAATTTCAAGACCATGTAAAAAATAATGTTTTTAAACTGATTGGTTTTCATTTTTTTTTTACATCTGTGTATCTGACATATACAGACGGTAATTTTTTCGATATCCACGCCCAAGCTCAAAGAGATTTTTAATGTATGGGAGAAAAATATATATAGCTCTGGCTTGGATTTGAAGTAGGGTCTCTCTTCTATATTCGAATTACCTTAACCGCTAGGTCACCAGGGCACGAAAAAGACGCTCGCCTCCTCCGTATCTAAGGCTGTGTAAGCTATTATTACCATCCTCAGGGATAATGCAATTGCTAAATGGTCAACACACAAAGCCGCCTGGGCAACCTAACTTATTATTTAATCCGCATCGTTCCGACAATTTTTAATCCATCTTATTATTATTTATCAAAATAGTGTCCAGACCAGTGTTTTTCAACCTTTTGCTCCTCGTGACCCACGCCAAAATTAGTTACTACAATTCTATTACACACCAAAAAATATATTTCTTGCCGATCTGATAAAAAAATATATAGCTAAATAATAATGAATAGATAGAAAATGGTTGCATTGGATGTTGCTATTTTTTTATTCGAAAATTTCAAGGAAACGAGGTTAGTTCCTGTGCCTAAATAGTTAGGTATTGCACGTTTTAAAATTTCTCCCTACAGAACTGTGGACCTCTCGTGACACATCTTGTGCCGCAATACACCGGTTGAAAATCTGCAGTGTAGACCGAGGTAATATAGCAAAAATTACTTGCTAAAAACTATTTGTTTAAATAATACAATAACGTAAATAGTTCTTACTCATAAATTTTTAAAAGTTCAAGTGAAAAAAAAAAAAACATTCCCATTGGATTCCTTCATACCTTACGGCAAAAATAATATGAAATCCTGAACCTTACATGATTGGTGAGATAATGAATAAAATAATTTACTGAAGAATATTAGGAAACTGGCAAGCAAAATGAATTATGGAAGAATAGTAAACGCAATTTTTTTTGCATAATATCTATGCATATGCAATGCTTTAATGAGTACGTAGGTTTATTGAAACCTGAACTTAATTTTTTTTAAAATGTGTTTTGTAAAGAATAAAATCCAGAATATAAATATAATAAAAATATAAATGTAATAAAAATAAGAATATAAATGTAATACAAATAAGAATACAAATAAGAACAAAAATGTAATAAAAATTTGCTTAAAATAAATAGTTAAATATTATTAAATCTTTGATAAACTTATTCCACAGCTTACCTTTCTTTTAGAAAATACCGACATTTTTATACGTTAACGTCAGATATGTGGGCCTTTTTGTTTTGATTCTGCAGAGCATAAGGCATGGTGGAAATTAAAGTTTTCAAGAACTAAGACTATTCTCAAAAGTTCCTTTTAACCTTAGAAAATCCTCAGCTGCGAGAAAGCATTCTGTGCATGCGAGTAAGAAGACGCAATCTCCAAGAGGATTGAGATTGCGCTTTTCCGCACAAATGTTAGTAATTTTTTAGGAGTGTTTTAAATTGTTGGTGGGAAGTTTCTATTTCCCGGTTGCGAGGAGCCTTATCTATTGTTCTTCTGCTAAATCCACTCTACGTTTCTCCCGCAAATTGCAGCAAAAGCTGTCACAGATTGCAAAGCCTGTCTCTAGAAGCTTGTTGCCTCTACGATGTCTTTTGCCGCTGGGGGATTCGCGAAGAAAGAGACAATGAGATATCCTAGGTTTCTTAAAAAGTCTGATGTGCTTGCATTCTCAAAGTGAATCTCTGAGAACTGAAACACGGATAAAGACGAGTACGAACGGAAAGAATACGACCGATTATATATATATATATATATATATATATATATACATATCATTGTAGCCAATTTCCGGCGATGGACTGCTTCAGCGAAATCAAATCGAAGAGAAGCAATGGTAATATAGAGGCGCAGGGGGTGTTGGATTCAGTAACATTAAGATGTTTTTTGTTTTTTTTTTCGTTTGGGGACTAGACTAAAGTGATTGATAATGACAGATTATTCTATGTGTCTTTTTCTGTGGAGATAGAAGGAGGGGAGGACATTCCACCTCCCCGCCCCAGGAACCCGTGTCTAAGAAAAGTCCATTAATAAATGTGCCACTCATTGTCATAGCCATGACCAAAAGTTGCCCAATTAACGAGCGCCTTTCCCCAACTACGAGCAAACTTCTGTCCGACATCGTCATTTTTTACTTGTTATTTTCACATTAAGACGGACCGTTTATTTAAATTTCACGCATGCGCGACGGGGGATCAGGAACCTACCTTCTGCCGTTTATACTCAATTGGACGTGGAAAATTTTACCTCGGTAATGAGTAGTTCCGGTTAATATAAACAAGCTTACTTACTGCAAGTTAATCGTATTTTCAGCTTCTGTGATACGAATATATTTAATTAGGAAGATGAAAGGCAATATCTCTTGTTTTCTGCGGCGCAAGTTACTTAAAAAGTCATCTGAGGGATCTGATATTGATTATAATAAAATCTGACGCTTCACTTTAGTCATAGGAATTGAATGCTTTCGGAAAAGAGATTATTTGTAAATTCGGTAATAATCACTTTCGCGATTATATATGTTAGAAACGAATAAAAACTTTTTATATGTTAGAAGCTTTAATATGTTAGAACTTTTACATGTTAGAAACTTTTATGTGTTAGAAGCGAATAAAAATTAGCGTCATAATACTGGGGATGAATTCAGTCGTGAAACTGATAGGGAACTCATATGGAATATGTGGGTACATGTGCATATATAACATCGAAATAAACTATATTATAGCATAGATTAAAAAATGAACATACATGCACACATAGGCACCCACGTGCGTATATCCCATCCACACACGCGCGCGCGCCGAAACAAACAAACAAGAAACGCCTTTGTTTTAAATACTCAGAATGTCTGAGTGAATCTAGATGACCTGCAGGGTTTGCAGATACTCAGAAAATTACTATTAAATATAACCATTAAATTTTATAGTGAAGGACAAATTTTTAGAGTTTTGAATAATTTAATTTACATTAATTATGCCCTATATATGATTATATAAGATAGTAATAATCGGATATTTCACAATTAGCAACACATAAAATCGACTTACGTAGCAAAATTATCTTTTCGATAATAAGCAGTTTGTTAATTAATTAATTAATTAATTATGGGGGTGATTTTTTAACAGGATTAAAATAACACTGCTCACCTTTTTTCATGACTTTTGAACTTATGCGTTAATAGCAATAACGCAAAAATATAATAATAATAAATAAAACAATATAAATAACAGTGATGCCATTGTTTAAAAAATTAAAAGCTAAATTATTTGCTCAATATACCTCTATGCTTATTTTTATATTATTTTTATTTACTTGCAATGTTCGTATTGCTTTCTCATTTGAGATTTGTTGCCGATTAAGTACACTTGGTTTTTGGCGCAGTATAGCCCAGATGCTCTTGCGCCATAAAAAAGCCAAACAAACAAACAAACATTTGGTTTAACGCTACATTAAAATCTTCAGTTCTACTCTGGATTTACTCTAACAGGGACTAAGACAATACATATCGCATGTGTATATTGTGTATATTGTATATATATATATACAATATACACAAAACCACAATTTTCCAATTTTTGTGTACCGCCAAAGATTTTATATTTACTGTGAAATTCTTCAATTGCAAGACGGAACCTCTGTAATAGTATATATATATATGGTATGTGTGATTCATTGTAAATATTACTCTTTTGCTGATTCTATTTTTTTTAGGCTAGCGCGGAATAAAAATTGAAGAACATTTTTATATTATTATTGCATGGTTTTTTAGAAATCGCGTGATTAGTATTCGATGTGAGAATTTACAGAAAATTGCATTTTGAACATGAAATTTTTTTTCCCATTGAAGTCGAGCAAGCGAACGCTGAATACACTCGAGGAGGCGACGCCCTTAGGCGTGAAAAAACAAATTGCAACAGAGGATGGATATGATTGGTATGAAGTTAAACTTATCAAGAATTCTTTTTCCAAATTGAATTTCTTCGAAATTCGTGAAAACTCGGTTAACTTCAGCTGAAAAATTCAGAAACTAACTTAAAAACTTTGGCAAAAGCCCAACTAGTTAATCTTGGCTTTTTGAATTCTGGATTTTTTTTTTAAAATAGTCTCGTGATCAAAGAACACAAAAAGCTACATAAATTGTAAAAAAAAAAAAGTCCTCTGTCACTGCACATTTTGAAAATACTTTTGGCTTTTACGTTCATATGGACTCGTTTGACCCCTGCTAGAAAGCGGTAGTCGATAAATACGCTTTTTGGTTAATTTTATGCTTGTTTTCCTGCTACTCGAGATCTTGTAACAACTCCAGTTAACCACTGCCGTAACAGGGTTTGTTGGAGGTCATAACTTCTGCTATTGCAATGCAGATTTGTACATGTACATAAAAATATATGGATTGTAGCTCTGTAACACCACCCCCCTTTGCTAACATGCAAGTTACAGGCTGCAATCCTCTTATAAACTTTCTACGTACGCTAATGCTGTTAACACATACTGTAACACGGGGTAACTGTAACTCCGTATTTGCATTTGTTGCAGTCTTTAATGAAAATACAGTTATCAAAGTAAACGATGATGGATTAGTCTAGGTCGTGCTTGGCGCGACCGTCACCAAAATTTGCCAAACGGGTCAAATGTCGCCAAACATAGCACGAAATCCTCGTGCTGAAGAAATTGCATGTCAAAATCGAAGAATGGATAAAAGGGGGGAAAATGTCGAGTTCCTGAGAAAGGAAACAAAACAAGGCTCAAAACATCAAATCAGAAAAAGAAAATGAACGTCTGATAAAAAAAAAAAAATTAATTTTCAGTGAGAAGAGAACGAACAAATGGAGTAACTGGCGACGGAAAATTATCGTGTACCAGGCGGCGATTTCTTTGAAGATGATGATGAGGATGATGATGCCATCAAAAGAACTTTACTTGATTGGATAGATAGAACAGAGGATTTTCTTCCCTATTAAAACAGATCGTTATAGAGGCGCATTGTCCTCCGAGGGCAAAGGCTGCCAACTCGTCGCCAAATGTTAAATAGACCATCATTCACTCTATTCAAAATATGTTTGAATTGTGTAATGACCTTCTCCGTCTTTCGTAGGATTAGAGTACCGCCAGAAGACCAATTTTCAACTGAAAGAAAATTTTGGATCAATATTTAAGGATATTTCATTAGTATACAGCCCGTGGGAAATTATGTGGACAAGGACAAATATCTGTGATTCATATTGAAATACTTTTATTATTGTGTATTTACGGCCTTTGGAAAAATTCCTCGAAAAAGTTTTGATAAAAATGAAATATAGAAGAAACTTTGAAAAGGTGAAGTGAAAAGAAATGTATTATTCAATATCTTTCACATTTTTTCTAAGGTGCTTTGAAATCTTATTTTATATATCTATATATATTTTTTGACAGTTTTTTAAACGTAAAGAATGTGGACAATAGATTAACTTACTTATTTAGTCTTCATTTGACGGACAAGTTTCAAATTATAATTTCTTTAGGTTATATATATTGCGATTAAAGTTTTAAAACAGTTAATTTATTTGATACTCTCTTTACCATGAGAATAGTAACGTATTATATAAAAACGGTTACATTATATATTTAAAATATACAGCAAACAGTTACGTAAAAGGAATTAAAAACATACATTGAAAAAGAATATGATAATAGATTTTCAAACAATTTACATTAGAATAGTTATAGTCTAAGCTGCCTTCTGTCAATTCCGATCTGGAAATTCTTAGATGGTAAATATTGCAGCTTAACAAGAATACAGTTTTTTTAACTGTTCAGTTTTGGTTACGTTTTCGGTCATAGGATACAAAATTTTCCATTTAAAACGTCCCATGAAATTAAATTGATTGGAAACATTAGCGCTAACAGTAAGTTAGTTAAAAAAAATGCATAAATAATAGGTTAGTTAAAAACTGCAGAAACAGCAAGTTAAAAATAGTACAATTATCAGTGAGTTAGTTAAAAAGCACCAAAATAACTGTACGCAAGTTATTTAAAACCGAAATAACAATATATAAGTTAGGTAAAACAGAAATAACAATATATAAGTTAGGTAAAACAGAAATAAAAGTATATAAGGTAGTTAAAATAGAAATAACATTATATAAGACAGTTAAAATAAAAATAACAATCTGTAGTTAAAACAGAAGTCAAATAATATAAATTTGTTAGAACAGAAATAACAGTATTTGAGTTAATTAAAACCACATTCAACAGTAAATTATCTAAAATATAATGTATTTTAGTCTGATTACTATTTATTCATGCTATAAAATAATTATCTCTAGAAATAATTAGACTACAAAAATATCTTAACTAAACAACGTGTTCATGACATTGCTTTCCTATTTTATCTACTTTCAGAAAATTGTAATAATAATAGCTGAAATGCTAGCCGCGATCTGGCAGAATGTCTAGGTGTTACCAAGCTTGCCATATTTCTTCTCGAACCAGTTTAATCCGACAAATAAACAGCATGTAACAGGGTACGAAAAGCGATCCGACCCTGGCACATAAAATGACAGCCTCTGTTACCTGCCCCGTCGAGATACCATATCACTCCAGAATCGCAGCTCAGCAAATTCAATTCTTAAACTCTTGCTCGTGGGTGAACCATTGTGTGTTATCTGTATTTCAACAGAAATTCAGGTCTCTTAGGATTACTAGCATTTCAGAACACAGAACTGCTACTATCTGTCCATAATGTTAGTGGTATTTCGGTTTAAAATACGTCATGAATTTAAAGCTACCATCTGTTTTGAAGCAGATAGTAGTAGCACAATTGTTTGTGTTAAAACTATTGCTTATTCCTTCGGGTAACCTGCCTTGTATATCCCGTAAATTTTCAATAAACGTATTAAAACGTTATTAAGGTTGGAGTTGATGTTTATTGTATTAAATGCTTTTCAATTTTGTCTCTGGAGGAGGAGGAGTAGGAGGAGAGGTCTCAGAAGTGTTTCAATGCTTATTTGATATGCAAGATTTTTTCTTCTATTATTCTGACGTACTGAGTTTTCAAGAGCCATTCTTTCCGACAGTCAAATAATAAGTCTTACGTAATAAGTCTTACGGGTTCTAGTGGTTCGTCGCGACTGTGATGGTCTTTGGAATATAACTTAACATTAAATAATGTTCCTCTTGGATTGGCGCTGCTATCTCCAAGGGACATAAGTCGGTTCAAGGATCGTTGTCCACTCTTCTCAACACCAAGCTTCCCTTCTCTCTCATATTTTGAGGTCTTCTTCCACTACTTCCAACCATTTTTTCCTGGGGCTTCGCACTTTTATTCTTCTTCATTCTGGGTGAGTTCTTACTATCTTCTTAACTCTTCCAGCTCCTTCTGTACTTTATATGTGTCTAATCTATCTAAATCTGCAATTCCTTATTTTACCATAAGTCTATTTCTTCACAAAGATGTTATATTTAACTGAATATTAAAAATTTCAATTAAACATGACACTGATGTGACTAAAAGAATCATCAAGAACATATCAAGTACAGGAATAAAAATAGCGGTACGTTATCAGTTGTAAATGTAAACATATTAACGGTTATTAATTTTTGTAATTTTGATACCTTTAGCTTCAATTTCTTGGTATTTGTAACGTCAGATTTAACGTACATTTAATTCATTTGCCTTTGACTCATCAAAACGACTCCAATTAAACATCTGAGATGGGATTAAGAACTTAACGCGACCTTCTAGTTACGATATGTTCATAAACGACTAAGACTACGAAGAGCCAAACTTGGAATTCGAACCTCTCACAGCCTAGAGAACCAATCCCCTAAACTACGGTGAACAAATAGTCGGAAAGTTTTTTTAAATTGTTTTTTAACGAAGCTGGAAGTTGAACCGGAAATACAACCGCATGCTCAATGACCGCATTGCTACTTTACCATCACAGGGTTCAAAAATATCGTAGCTATATAAACGATGTATTCATTATACAAAAGAAAGGGCAACCCCGCTTCTTATAGCTATTCCGTCACTATATGAAGTTTGTCATTACAAATGATTTCCTCTAAAACTTTAGTAAATAGACTGGGATGTCGTTATTAATATTGTGGAAGTCAACACACTGTATTTCTTAACAAAGCAGTAGACCATAATTATTTTCAATAATAGGGCTGACGCCTTGTTTATATGATTTATGTCTTTCCATACCGACGAATTATGTTACAGAGTCTTAGTATATAATCGTGTGATTTCTTCTGTCTCTATATTTAATGATTTCTGTAGAACACGCCACCATACAATTTCTTTTCCAACTCCATCGGGAACTTCCTAATTTGCATCACATTAACTCTAAGTAGTTTACTGTCCTGCCGTCACTTCAGTTCCAATATGGAGAACGATACTGGGCAGGATACTGAAGCAAGGAACCGAATGGATACAGAAACTTCTTCTG
The DNA here is from genome assembly GCA_006491805.2 of Dysdera silvatica. Lineage (NCBI taxonomy): Eukaryota > Metazoa > Arthropoda > Arachnida > Araneae > Dysderidae > Dysdera > Dysdera silvatica. The sequence goes on along the minus strand of QLNU02003225.1, from coordinate 32,445,493 downwards.
TAACCTCCTCTAGTCTTCTACAAGCCATTGGGAAGGAAAAGGTAAGTAAACTTCTAAATGTCATTTACTTTTTTCCGAGCAGCGTATATCTCATGGAAATCCAATTTTTTTCAGTCTATTTCAGTTTCTTGGTATCAGACACTGCTTAAAGCACTGGCGTACGCAGGGGGTGTTGATGGGAGTTGTAACCCCCCCATTGCGGTAAAAATTTGTATATTTAACATAGGAATATGCGAGTTGTAGCTCTGTAACCCCCCATTGAGTCTATAACCCCCTTACGAACTTTATGCGTACGCCTATGACTTCAAAGCAAGTTTCCAATTTCCAGACTAGTTGAAATTAGAAAATGTCTGCATTTTGTTGCAATGTATGCAGAAGTTTAGAGTAAACGCAGTATAATCTGCACGTCTCTTGGGTGTTTGCGATTAATACTACCACTAAGTACACCTAATAAAGCAATTACTATAACAAGATCGTTTAATCGGAACATAAATAGTTTCTATGACTAATAGTTTTGTAGCTGTCTATTGATATCTCAACCAAAACAGTGGGAAACGAAACTGGTGTAGAGGAGAAAACTTGGGAAGAAAAAGAAGCTAGAAACGCCAGTGGAGGTCTGAAGACATTTTAAGTGTTAAAAAGCATTCCGAAGCGGCGATAACGCGCAACGAAATGACATGGCAATGCCATTTGGGCTTTCTTCTTTTTTTTCCCTTTCCCTTGGCAAAGACGTCCATGAGGTAACGATATCGCTAGCACGTCTTCCACTTGTCAAGAGGGACAAACAAGGGTTATATTCCCCCGCTTAACGCCGAACGATACATCGAGTGACGAGTATGCTAATTTTGATGATTCAGTTAACGTTGACTATGTAGCCAAAGATATATCCTACGTGTCAATGAATGGCGATATGATCTTCAAAATAAAAAAAAATATATATCTAAACCATTTTTTTTACAGAAAAAGAAATTGTTTTACGAAAGCAAATTTCCAATGTGGACATTGATATTCACGAAATGAATGTGAACAATTCTTATACTAGCTGCTCATAGAATAAATGTTCTTGTGTTAAAAAGGCGATCTTGATCTTGTAAGAAAAGCACCTACGTATGAAAAATTCTGTTCTAAATAGCAGATTCATGATGAAATTGATCAATTAATTAACTTCAGCATTAAATAATTGATTTAAAAAGTGGTGGGACATCAGGAAGATTATTGTTTCGGATATGATGAGATATTAAACTGTTTTTGATACCGTGATAGTTTATAGTATATAATAATAATTGCACTATTTAATAGTTTCGAAACATTACTAAAAACATTAGAAGAAAATGTTACCTTGTAAGTCAACATAGTACTCTTTACTCCACACCCATTACCTCCCATGAAAAAGTAATACAAAAAAATTCAACACAGAAGATGAGTTTCCGGTAAGTTTTTATCTCCAAAGTAAAGTATCAATGCATATACCCACACATATATTCACATAACTCATGGAGTTAACGGTAAATTAAGTCACTTCAATATTATCCACTTTATGCAATAGTTAGCATGTCAGTTAAGCTTGGCTAATAAGACCTTCATAACCTTCGTTGAAATAGTATTGTCTACAAGGTTAAAAATTCAGTTGGACAAGCGTGAAGTAGTTTTGACTAGCCGTTTCAAACTAAAAGCGACCGGTTTTTCTTTTTTCCTTTCCTTCCTGAAGATGGCTCAAGTTGCCCCCCCCCCCCGCCTCCTTCAGGACAGGCCACAGGGGAAACCTCCACCGCCAAACACCTCTTTACCTTATCAGCAGAGGAGATAGGTAGGTGCTGGTTTGGGTTTTTTGGAGGGCTCGGTGTTGTATCTCCCGCAATGTTAAGAGTTTTTCCACCCTGTCCCCTTTTAAATGTCGAGGTCAAATCGACCAAGCACTTAAAGGTGAGCTGGAGCAAAAGGTCAATATCGGAAAGCTCTATTTTTCTAAATATTTACGGTTGTGTGATAGTTTATTCTCGAACACACACTTTAGCTTCTTGTGTGGTTAGAGCATGGAGGAGGGTCCCACAGTGTAAATGAGCGAATTGTTTTCGCAGAGGATTAGTGGAAAAGGTTTTAGTGTCTTTGTCTACAGACAAATTTCGCGAATTTTAAGTGCAAGTTGAATAAAAGTTTTTATTAATGACTTGTGTGAAAATCCATCACTCAATTTATTCGTAACATTATTATAAATTAAAATTTTTTTTCATTAAATGCGTTATTTCCACAAATATTAATTTCACTTACAGAACAAAGAATTTTAACGCTTTAGTAAAATATTTTGTATTGATTTTCAATTTAACATGTATTTATTTCACGTACTAGAATATAGGAAAGGGCCCCCAAAAAATCCCATGCGCGAATATTAAGAAGTTAGAAATACATACTTCCTCCATGATTTAGTTTTCTATATATTTTTATCATTGATTTTTAAAGTTAGTGGAGAGAGAGAGAGAGAGGTGGTAAGAGTTGGGGTTGAAAATAAATTAGCATATGGATGAAATCTACAAGAAAATGAATTTTCGTTGCAAAATTGAAATCAAAGATTTTCTCAAATGATTAATTCTCGGAAAGCAATGTGTCCCAACTTTTGGATAAATCAAATTTTATTTCAGGCATAATATACATTTTTAGGTTAAAAACAGGTCTAGATTCAATTCGTCTGGAGTCTAAGGCTGAAATTAATTGCTTCATGCGCAAATTATATTTCACCCAAACTAATTTATTATATTGTCGAGAGATGAAATAAGGCATGATTTGGCGTAAGAAGAAACCACTGGATGGTTGAAAACTACAGCTTTTGGGAGCTAAATATAGAATGATGCCTGTCATTAAGCATATAAAAACGAAGATGAGAGAAGAGAGAATATTATCTGAGATAAGGAATAGAAACGTCGCGAATTTTAATATAAGACAAATAATACTATACTGAAGTATTTGATATTAGATATATATACAGGCAGGATTACGTTGAGGTTTTTAATACTAAATATAACATTTTAATACTACATGTAGACTTTCAATACTAGGCAGATCTCTAATGCTAAAAATATACTTTTAATGCTAGATAAATTAGTCATTTTTAGTGGAGAGTTTACTACAGCCTAGAATCAAACTTAATTATTTAATGTATAGCAATGTCATTAAGTCTTGATATAGTGTAACCCTATCAATAAAATAATAATTACTTCATATAACATTTTTAATATTGAAAGTGATGAATTGGAATTTTCCCGGAAAGAGATAAGTTTGTGTCTATTCTGTCTGCTTTTCATTTTGCACTAAACGTCAAAATTTTAAGTTTATTTTTTATACTAAACTGACAAGAAATAAATTACTCAATTCCAAGATTATATTTCACGGAGACAAAAAAAAATTATAAATAACATTTAGCTTTTTGACAGTTTTATTACTTTATTATACTTTCCATTTGTTTGGTATTTCTTCTTCCCACTCTACCACTCGAATTATACATATTATATGCATGGAACCTTACAAATTTCATGAGGCTTCAACGTGACTTAAAATGCAGTATTTTCTTTTCAAAGCATGATCCACTCATGCATATTATATGTAATAAATACTAAATGTTTCTTTCGGCTTCAACGTTATTTAAAATTTAATATTTATCCTTTTCAGATGTATTCTAATCATGAACATCGATGTATGCAAGGAATTTTAAATGTTTCTTACGACTTAAACCTCATTTAAAATTCATTATTTTCGCTTTCTACACACACACGACAATCATATACATTGTATTCGAGGAATATTAAATGTTCTTTAGGAATTCAATGTGACTTAGAATCATTTATATGTCCTTTTGTCATTTCCTCATGATGGCTCGAGTGGTTGGGTAAGTGGGTCGGAAAATTTAACTTCACAGGTATTTCACAGTAGGGGCACCTGGATCGAATGTCACAGTTCAAAAATACTTCTAATTTTTCTATTCAAGACCTTTCGTCCCTATGAAAGAAAAAAAAAAGGGAAAAAAATCGTCATACTCCATTTTTATCCCCAAATCCCTATAAGTGTCCCTCTTTTTTTTTTCCCTAAATCCACTTTTCCTTTTGAATAGCTTCTACTGCCGTTTCACTTTTTTTCCCGCCATTGTGCCACTTGGTGTACCGTGCCGCATTATAACTGAAAAAAAAAATGGAAGCAGCGTATTCTAGATTTACAAACCATCTTAAAAAATAGGGAGCAAAATAAGAAAAAAAAAAAAGGAGCGACATATTTTGGAGTGAAAAGCTTTTTCGTGGTCGCAATTGTTGGGACAACCAGTTTTTCCTTTACTTTGTACACACGCGGGTGGCTTTGTAGTCATTGAAAAGCTGTCTCTTCGTATATTTTTTTAGTTTCTTTTAATACATTTCTTTTTATTTCTTTCCTCTTTATTTCACTTTTTTTCAAAAATGGCGTCCGCTTCACCGATTCGGCGGAAGTAGAGAGAAGAGGTTCCCTTCCAGTTTATGATTGGAGGTGGACTGATTGGCTGGAGTTTTGTCATAAATGGAGGTTTCCAATTATGAAGTTTGTACATCGTCGATTGAAGGACCTTTTGTCCTGCCACTGTACTTCGCACGATATCACAACTGAAGTGCGCTTTAAATGAAGGTCTGTTCATTGCTTTTGTAATCGCCTACGAACAAATGGCTGGGCGGCCATTAAAATCACATGCTACAATGCTGAAAAATTTATTGAGATGTGGGAAAAAAGGCGCGGCCACCGGCAACGTTATAATTTAAGAGAGACTATTCTTTTGTTTGGTTAACCGCAATTCCTTGAAGCTAATTTTATTATCATGTAACGCAAAGTAATAAAATAAACCATGAATATAAAAAATAAAACTGCTGGAAGATGGCTTAATATTCGTATGAGGCGAATGCACATGGCGATCCAAAAGTTCAAATACAAACAGAAAAGTTACTATTGTTTATTAAAACTATATAAATCGGTAGCTGCACTGAGGATAACAAATATCATATGCATTAATGTATTTAATACCTTCATAATAATTTCACAAAGTGGCAGATGCAGGGGGCGTGGGGGAGTTTCAGCCCCTCTCTTATAAACCAACTCGATTTATATTGGATAACGTAGCATTTTGATAGATTGTTAACGTTTTGACGTAGTGTAAATATTTTGACACAGTGTTAATATTTCGGTAGAGTGTTAACATTTTGAAAATGTGTTACTATTTTGAAATATGTATTTGTATCATACGTTAAAACATGACCGAATGAATTGTCATTTATTGTTTGGGTGTTACGGCGCAAGCGCAACGAAGATAATGCTACGTCGGTATCTTCAATTTTCTGTGGAATCTGAACCTATTAAGGCTTAATGAACCAACCGATAGTTAGAAATTAGTCCGTAAACATTTTTTTTTGTACCGTTGGGATTCGAACCCAGGTTAACCGCCCACCACGCAAACGCAATCCCAATACACCAGAGCAGAACTCCATTATTTATTGCTAACCATTAATTTCCAAACTGATTGGGGGAATTTGTAATGAAATATGCTTTCTTTTATATAATAACGTAGGTGTTTTAACGCTTCTCCTGGAATTATTATAACTTCTGCTATATTTTGTGGATGACGTCACAAAAAATATAATTCTATAACACAGTTTATACTGACTCAATTTTTTCCTGTATTTACAGTTTTAATTAAAAGTGGGGTTTAGTCATAAGAAGAGAGAATTCACCCTTAAATCCGCCCCTTATTATAACTGATGGGGTTTCTAATCTGAGAGAGAGATATAGTGTAGAGATTATATGTATATATATCTCTCTCAAATTAGAGAGAGAGATATAGTGTAGAGATTATGCATCTAACCATATTTCTAATACTAATGTCGATAAGAATCAATAGCATATAGAAGAGCGATGTTCAGGGAATAATTCAAATGGCATAAATCACATAAATTTTAGAGCGATCTCACGTACATTAAAGCCATAAACTCAGAAGCAGGAATATAGATGTAGAAATCAAGCACCGTATATGTTTAAGGCCAGCGGCAGAGCGCAGGAAACTCAGCCGTTTGTGTATTGGGTGAGAACAGGGGCTCTATTCATCACGAAATCCAATTTCTGAACTCAACGTCCACCCGGCTTTGACAAGGACGAGCTACGGCTTCTCTACGTTCAGCCGCCCGTCACTTCTGACCCTGTTGGTCCCCCTGGACCGTCGTTGAAAAATGAACTCTCGCGTTTAGCGCGTGACGGAAGCGTAACCTGAGAGAAGTGTTAACATACGCCGCTCGTAAGCCAAACAAATGGACTTACGTTGCCCTAATGCAAGCTGCCATAATATCCATTAATCCATCCCCTGTACACGGAATGTCAAGAGAGATTTACTAGCGCTTTCTCTATATCTCATAGTTAGCTCGAAGCCCATGATTTAGTACTGTGTGTACAGGAGGGCAATATAATACATTTATATAAACATAATTATATTATACGGAGAAAGGGAACACAGTACATATATCGATTAATTTGTCATAATCGACAAAGATTTTCTTTTTTGAAACGTAAGTTCCTCATTAAGGGGCCGTTCAAGTATTACGATTAGTCCCTTGGGAGGAGGGTGGTTGCCGTTGGTCTTATTTTCCTATGTTAGCCAATGTTAATTTTTGCTTATTGGGAAGGCGTGGGATTTGAAATGGCCAAAAAATTGCTTATGTGATACTTGAATTCTCCCTAAGGAACCGTTCAAGTATCACGTAAGCACATTTCTGCCCTTTTTATACCCTCCTCCTATAAAAAATAAACAAATGCCTGCCCCTTAATTCTTACGTAAGATTCAAGTTCTTTAATTTTTTTGTATAAGTTTTTGAAATAAGAATGATATGCACGATGCAAAGTATAATCTTTATTTACGTTTTTATGGTAAGGAACGTTCAAGCAATACGTAAGCACCCTTGCGAGAAGTTGCTGCTGTGCGTATTTTCCTATGTTAGCCAATGTTAATTTTTACTTACCGGGGTGGGGGGTTGAAATCGCCAAAATATTGTTTATGTAACACTTGAAAGCTTCCTAAGGGTCCGTTTAAGTATCACGTAAGCACATTTCTGCCCTTTTTATACACCCCTCCTCCTCCTTATATAAAATAAGCAAATGCCTGCCCCTTAACGCTTACGTAAGCTTCAGATTCTTTAACGTTTTTTATATAAGTGCTTGAAATAAGAATGCGATGCACGATGCGAATTATAATCCTTATTTACGTTTTTATGGTAAGGGAGAGTTCAAGCAATACGTAAGCACCCTTGGAAGAGGTTGCTGTTGTGCTTATTTTCCTATGTTAGCCAATGTTAATTTTTGCTTACCCGGGGGGGATTGAAATGGCCAAAATATTGCTTATGTAATACTTGAACACTTCCAAACATTGAACACTTATTTGTATTTATTATAACATTAAATGCTTAATTTATAAATAGAGGATAATCTCAATATAAATTATCGCATCCCAAGCCGCCATCAACAAAATCGTACGATAGCTATTAACAGCGTATTAAAATTCATATTGTAAGCAAATAGTGTATAATAAAGAAGAGATGGGTTTGATAAAACACATTGAATAAAAGTAATACATTCATTGCAATTTCAAAATTTCACGCAGCCTAGATGGCCCCCCCCACCCCGAGTTAAAAATGCATGGAAGACCTACTGGTTTCAATAATTAAATAGTTAACGGTGATTATGTTTATTTTATGTTTTCTAATCATAGTGTGTCGTACATCCAAGTATTGCAGTACTGTCAGAACAGTTGCCACTTTGGGACTATACAGTAGTTTAATTATTTTCTGTGTCATGACGTAAGCATGATTTAGACTCCATGCTCACGTAATATTTTAACATCCCCCAAGTAATAGCCTTTAGAAATGCATATTCTCTTAAATCTGTGTAATTAACGTGTCCTTACATAGTTACGAAATGTATAAAAGTTTGCCTCTCAAAAATATAATTTCTGGTGTATTAATTCAATATTTATACATAATACGATATTAAGCTCCCATTTTATTTATATATTGTATTCTTAAATATTTTATCCCTATGCTCTGACACTGTCCAATGTTTTGTTACTTTTTGTCCAATATCTTCGTTTCGTGTTTCTTTGCATTGATCTTTAGTTCGATAGTAAGTAATATAAATTACAAGAATCATCGTGTTAAGTTCGTAGCGTTATCCAACGTAATTATGGTGTTACATAGCTGTTTATTCTACTTAATTTTCAATAAAAACCTTTTCGAAGGCCAGAAAAATGAAGAATTTTCACAAGAAGTAATTTGATGAACGGCCACTTCAATACATATGCGTTTTTAAAAGTGTTGTTCGTCCCCCCCGACACGCCCTTCTTTTGGGGGCCAATCACACTACGATTATATAAACAGCGATGTTTCACACATGAACCGCTAGGTTTTTTAATCAGAACAACGGTTTATAAGCGAATTGGCTGTAACCTCTAGGATTTTCATTTTAAGAAATGGAGGGCTTTCACCTTGTCGATGACCTGAAAGTTGTTGATTGAGAGCGAAGAAAAATAGGAAGGTCGGCTTGTATTCCTGAAAGTTCTGCGTTTTCTTATGCGAGTTTGAAATTTTGATTGGCTTTGCCTTCCGACCAAACGCGGATGAATCGGACAGACTGCAGAGCAAATCCTATTAGTAGAGTAATTTACAACTTTGCGTCGAATATACATTCCGTATTTCTTCATTCGCTGCTGAGCAGAAAAGAATTTGATTACAAAACCTCGTTGTTGATCTCACTGGGCAACTCATGTAGGGGGCCGAGGGGGTCCGGCCCCCCTTGGGCTAACAAAGCGAAAAATTATTATGCCAACAGACAATGAAATTATTTTTTTAAAAGTTGTAAAATTGCGAAAGTAGTGACGATCCCAACGACATTTCAATGAACTCTGGTGACATTGATGAGTCCACTGTTGAGGGAAGCAACAGCAGTGGCTAGGGGCTGTCTTCAAACGCTTTTCAGGAGGTAAAGGTAGACCAAAACACAATACAAAACACAGTTGAAATAGAAATTCTGACTGCAGATATTTTTAATTATGTCAAGAAATCTAACCTCACTGATGAAGATAGGATAACAGTGCTAAAAAATCTTTGGCAACCATATGCAAATTGTAATTTTCCCACAAGCGTCACTAGTGCTGTATAAAGTCAAGGAAAATCTCACCACAGTCTGAAGTTCTGCTCATCTGAACTGAGTAAGCATAACTATCTAGCTTACTCAAAAGTGGAAGACAGTGCCTATAGAAAATTTTGTGTGTTCTCTTTTCACCCCATTAAGTCTGTTTAAGATCGACACAAGCCACAGATGAACTTGTTTCAAAAGAATTTAATAATTGGAAGAAAATGCCATTGAAGAAGTTCAGCCAACATAGAACTTTTCTCTATCATAGGATTTAATTCACATAGCCGATGAGTTTTTAAGGGTCAACTCAGGTTAAAGAAAGGCTTCTGTGGATGAAGTAATGGACAGAGGGCAAGCAAACACGAGATGTGCATAAGAGTGTTATTTTTTCAACATATTATTAAAACGGTGATCTTTTTGTGGAAGATAAGTGCTGGTTATTGTAAAATTGTAAACAAAAAAAAAACCCAACCAGCAGTTAATAATGCCCATGATCTGATCATTTTTTCCACCAAAAATTCCTTGCACCAGTGCCCCCTTGAGAATATTCTGGGTGCACCACTGTTTGATTGACATACTCATTCGTGTCCTCTGTTATTAAATCTATGATAATTTGGTTTATTTCACTTTTTAACATTCAATTTTTTGAAATTTTCCTTTAATTAAAGTCCTTTTAGTCTTACAAGTATCTGAGAAGTAAACAATGATCTATACACCCAGGCCGATCTTGAATCAGAGTTCGTTCAGTTTCAGTCTTATGGCTTTGATAACAAAGCCACTTGCTACGGCCATACACATGAACAATCCATTTTCTGTACTTACGTAAGAATTGTAAATGGTCACACACACACACATAAGCCTCGTCCTTTTATTTATTTCTTACATGACTATGACGTGCGTCGTTTTCCATATACGTGATATCATTCAAAATTCGATTTTTTTTCCATATATAAATAGTTGCATTGTGAAAGTCCGTTTCTTATACATAATTCATTATTTTAGGCATCAATCATATTGCAAGTACTTTTATGTCTTTGTACTATAATTAGAAATTGCGTGTGTTGTAGTATGGCCATTAAAATTCACCATTGTTAAATTACTGGTAAAAAAAGAATAATTTTCCAGCGGCTGGTGGAACCCGAGCCCATGACCATTAGATTGCCAGTCAAATGCTCTATCAATTAAGCTACGGGCGTCAATAATTTCGTCAGAGTAATTGAACATCTTTAACTTTACGACTAATTTAACATCTTTAACTTTACGACTAATTTAACATCTTTAACTTTACGACTAATTTAACATCTTTAACTTTACGGGTAAATTAACATCTTTAACTTTACGACTAATTTAACATCTTTAACATTACGAGCAATTTAACATCTATTGTTGCCAAATCATCAGCTAATATGCAAAACAAATGTTGATTTAATAAGACCGACCATCACTAATTATCGCAGTATTGTGTGTGATTTACATAATAGTCCTTAATAATTATTAATATATTATAATAATAATAATAATTAATATATTTCGTTAGATATGCCTTAGTAATAGGAATAGGACAAATAATTAGGTTCAACTGAACGTATGTCATGTAAGAGAGCCTAAGTAAATAATATTTCTTATAATTACGTTAAGACCTTCCATGAAATTCCAACCTCTCGACACTCGATTGCCCTTCCCATTCTGTATTGATCTTTCTATTATTTCCTTGAATATTTTAAAGTTCTTTGTAATTTATCTATTGCTTCTGGCAATAAGTCCCGAAGTTTAGGTTCTCTGTAATCGGCATTGCCCTCTCTTTCTTCGTTTTTGATTTAGAAGCAGATAGGACATCCTCCCTTCTCTCAATCCGTTTCTTGAATCTGACAGTAAATTCTATTACTTCCATATATTTAGTTTTAATCATCCTTTTGCATACAACAAAAACCCCTCATTAGCGGGCACTAGCCGGACAGAAGAATTTGTCTGTAAACGAAGAGTGGCCGTAAAATAGGGGGTCATTCTAAAGTAGAAAATTGAAGTTGAAATATTACATTTCAATCATTTAAATATTTCCTTTCGAAACTTATACACTTTTGAGCACATGAGACAAGCTTAAGACAAAGAACGTAAGCATTTGTTGAATCTAACAAGTAAATTTGCAACAAAACGTCAAATATTAAAATTTTTTTGCGTTGAAAAAAAATTGATTAATAGATGTTCAGTGGGTTTTGCTTACCAGGCCCTCACCTTCGAAACGTAGTCTTAACTCCGAGATTAAATTCTTCGTTAGTTCGTCGTTACGCGTACAGGACCAGTGTGGTAGCCGAGTAAACGATAATAATAAATATGAACTTCGGTAATCCAGCGTATCACCGGAAATGATTTGTTTATCATCAAAGTCTTTGTTAAGTATTAATCATTCGAATCCGCAAATCCGAATCAATTGCCACTCATTACTAATGGGAGAAAATATTCTTCTTAGCTTTTATCCTGTTTGTCCTTAATTTCCTGTCTTGAGAAACGTATTTTGTCCATATACGGGTTCTGTGCCAAACGAATAGAATCATGGGAATAGCGTCCGTACCTGAGGGTGACCGCTAAGCAGGGGTTTGAAATATATATATATATATATTGTAATTATCTTTTCTACCGGGAATTTTTATCCGACCGTAAAAACGGGATGACCGTATTTGAAGGGAGTCATTAAGAGAGATTTCATTGTATTTTGTTCAATATACAACAATCAATAATAGCACCCACAGACAGAATTTTACGTATTTTCCCTAAATTTTTTCTTTCAATATTGTGATCTTTGCTTATTGCCTTTAAAATAATATTTATATAACCATATTTGCAACAATTTTGGACTTCCTTTTCCCAAGTTTCTCCAAGTATATACACATGCCATATGACATGGCACATGCACATATATGACACATGCAAAGGACATATGACAATTTGCAAATGAGTAAGCACTTATCGTCAAGTTTTGTTTAGCATAAATTGTAGCACTTTTTTAACTATTCCCATTCCTTTACTGACTTTTATCACTTACCTTATTTGCCTGTTCTTTCTAGTTCAGTACGTATGTCATTGTTATACTGAGGAATTCAATTTCATCATCAATATCAAATTCATCATTATTAATTGCTATTTCTCTAGCCCCGGAAACCTTTATTTTATTTCTAAACGATCTTTGTGATTAAAAATAAATCTAGTTTAATTCAAAAAAATGTAAAGGGCTAATAATTAATCTTCGTAACTAATTATTTCACAAGCCCATTTTTCAGCTAGGAAGCTGTTACTCATTTGACAAATGTTTTAAGCTTTCCTTGCCCAAATTTCATTTTTTTTTCTTTTGCAATATATTTAATCCGTATTATTAAAGAAACAAAGCAATTTTATTGGCATACATTTGTGGAATTCTGGGACGAAGAATCGCAGCAATTAAATAGTGAATGAATTTTTGAACAGAGATCAAAATTCGAACCTCGACTAAATTTGATGCGCAGGAATTTCGATCCAATTTTATATCGCATCCTTTCAACTCTTAATTCTGGATCATAAATTTAACATTTTTAAATTACGCTGCTTCAATTAATTTGGGTTTCATTTATTGATCTATTCTTTGTGCGGGAAAATTCATCAACTTGATGAATGGTGGCCATTAAATTCCCCAAAAGCTTCTTCTGAAGAATAAAAATGGCTGCGCCTTCCAAGGAAATAATTTATAAACTTTTGCGTGAGCGAAACATACCAGACAAATTACTTCATAGATAAAAATTTAACTCGATCTATTACATTTAGCTGCTGATTTGAAAATTCAATGGCTTGAAAAACACGTTGGGATTCGAAACGTAAACAGGAATTAAAACACTGATCGAGATAGAGGTTTATAAAATAAACAAATTGCATCTATTGAAATGGCTTGGTATTACGGATGCAATTAGAATTGGAACCTTTCAAGGTTTGGTTTTGAAATTGACTGCGAATTCTGAAATTGACTGAAATTCTAAGCATAAACAGGAATTAACTCTTGATTGAAATAGCTGTTTAAAAAATAAACAAATCGTGCATTTGCTTTGAATAATTTTCAACCATGTGTGCCATTGGCATCTTTCAAGCCTTATTTTGTAAAATTTGATTGCGTTGGGATTCTAAGCATAAAAAATGAATTAGCTTTGAGATATTTGAAGGTCAGAATAAAAAACAACAAGTCATCGCATTTAAAATGGTTTAACAACGCCATTAATATCTATTTCGGCGAATGATTTGCCACCATCATCAGAACTAGCATGAACCTGTTTATATACGTGAGCGTGAAGTATTGTCATCACAGTGATTACAAATCAACTAGTTGAGAGGAAACAATAATACGTTATTTGGTAATTTTTTTCGTTATTCTGACCTTCATGTTTTTACGTAGTGTGTCGCAACAACGTAAGTATTTGAGATATTTGTTCAGAAAATAAACGAATTGGTAATTTACTTTAAATGAGCCCTGCGGTGGCGCAGTGTGGTAACGCGTTCTCCTATTGCGCGGCTAATCCGGGTTCGACTCCCAGCAGTGCAAAAAGAACGCTTACTCAGAGATCTCATAAAGATCGCACTGCTCACTGTAGTCCGGGGTTTGGTTCCCTAGGCCTTAAGAGGTTCGGATTCCTCGGAAAACAGTAGGTCCCGGCGCAGCATGACCACTGTAGTCTTTGAGCCGTAAAACCAAAAAACAAACAAACAAACATTAAATGATTTTCGATCACATGTACAATTAGAATTAAAATTCACCCAAAACTTGGTCTGTGAAATTAAATGCGTTTAAAAATAAAGTTTTTAAATTTTGATGCCATACTAACTAAAACTAATTTTCTGAAACCTTCGAAAATGGGATGATCGTATTTGCTTCTCCAGACTTTTACTAATTTTTCAGCTCATATTTTATCTTCATACCCTAACAATATGGAATTGATACGTGTTTAAAATATTGAAGTTAGTGTGGAAGCGATAGAACACTTCGCTAGAAATCAACATACTTTTACATATGAACATACCATAATGCGTACCATATTCTTGAATACTTTTCGACGCAGAAAATAGAAATGTGCTGAATCCCTAATATATTTTAAGTGTTAGATTCTAAGGGTTGTTTCTCTAGTAAGGCTTGATAATATACAAAACAATAGTAACATTTGAACCTTAACAAAAGCATGACGCCAGATTTTAATTGATTCTATATGTAAATCAAATTAGAAGATATATTTTAACAATAAGACAAAAGAAACAAACGCATATCACTACGTGTTATTAGTTAGCCTCTAAAAATGTTGTTTTTTCTTTTCATTGCAACGAAGTTTAAAGAAATAATTATATGTATGGAGAAAGCCCGGCTCTCTCCTCCTTAAAATGTAGCGAAGATAAATTTGAGTGATAGAGCATCCTCAAAATTGAATGTTTGAAACAATCCATAATTGACCTTTCCTAATCAATTGCGTTTTCATGGACTTTATCGAAAAAAAAGACATCAAATGTTTTAAACGACACCTCGTGTTTTTCTGGAATGTTGAAAGACATAAGATGTAAATAAAACTGTATTTCTTGTATTTTACTTATGTCTATTTCTATGGAAAGTACATTAAATATTATCACCGAAAGATAAAGTTGTCCCACAAAATTATTGATATTTACTAATATAAAATAACTGCTACGGTTGACGAATATATCTGTTACAGTTGAGAAATCTGAATTCAATGCGCCGTATAAAAACACGTGTTAGTCCAATCAACGGCTATCCTCACATTGAGGAGTTATTATATAAGAACAGTCAAAAAATATATATTTTCCTTTAATATATATGTATGTATTTACCCTAAGATTATTAAAATGTGTTTATTAAATTTTAACATGAATGTTTAGAAATAAAAGGATTTTATGTGTTGATTTATTTAAAAAAATAATGTGCCATATTCTTTGTATAACAAATGGAAGATGTTTTCATGCAGTAACTAAACATGGAACTTAATTTCTTCCTAAAATCTTTATAAATTTGTTCCTTGTTGTAATTTTTCTTCGTACTATTAAAATCCCTCTTATTTTTCATATTAATGTAATTAACGGGGAGAAATTTGCGCATATTTTTAAATTAAATGATGATAAACGAATATTTTGAAAACGCTATTCCGATTTGGCCCGCATCCACGAGAACAGAAAAGAGAAACATCGTACGGGGTATGCAAATGCGTAGAGATAATCGTAGAACAAATCTTATTTATCGTACTTTCGATTACGAGAAAATTCATTCCAATGAATATTGAAAAGGTAAACAGAAGATAGAAAAACACGGTTGAATTTAAAGCTTAAAGCACACAAGAAAAAGAAAAAAAACCAAAAAAAAACGCGAGGAAGAAGTGCCTTGTGCTCTTGATTATGTGCATAATCTCTTAATTTTGTACCATTTCGTCCGCCGACCGAAAATAGCGAAATTCGATCGTTGAATTATGTTAGAGACGGAGGCAGAGAAAATCTGTTTTACATAATCAATAATACATGGCCGTTCCCGAACCGTTGGGTTATTTGTGTCGAAAAAATGGAGATTTTCTTTCGACTGGCCTAGTCCGAAAACAATCAGTTAATATTTGCGCGTGAAAATGACAACTTCTCTTCTATTGTATCATGAAAGCGATCAATAACAAACATTTCAACAAGATGGACTTTTGGTTTAGGTGTTAATGAAATTTTGGCTTACATATTTAAAGAACAAAATTCCATTTTCTGTGAAAAAAGCGTACGTTTGAATATTTTGTTTGAGGCCTCGATGCAGAGTAAAATTACCCCTAGGTTTTCTCTGGCGGCGTTGTAAGATGGGAGGTCGGCACAGAAAGAAGAAACGGGAAGCGCTAATTTGAGAGTGGGGTTGGGGGCCAGCAGGGCAACTACACATTAGGAGGCGTTTTGCCCCCATTTGGCAGGGTGCGGACCCTACGAATGTTTATGGTCAATGGAAGAGTCTTCCGGGGAGATCAAAACATTTGGTAGGAAAAGTGGCAGCCACGTCAGTTACCTGCAACGAGGGCATTAACAGACAGCCGCCTCATCCACAGCCTTACTTTTTTTATTATTTTCTCTCTCTAGTAAAGAAAGGGAAATATAGGCATATTACCACTAAGCATGCTTAAACTGGTTTTTCTGTGTATCTATAACTATTTATTAAAGTCAAACCTTTCTCATCATCGCGGCTTAATTTGTCATCTAACATCCGTAGTCGTTTATTTCTTCATTAAACAAGTTTTGCAGAGTTAATAAAATAAAATATTTTTTTGTGTGTTCTATAGTGGAAAAACAGTCGGAGTCAGGCTAAATCAAGACTCATGGTTTCTGAGGAAACTGTAGCTTCTTTGTCCAAGATAACAAACCCCGAACTACGGATATGTCGAAAATAAATGAAATAGCACCTAAGAGTTAAAACATACGCTTCGGGAAATTTGAAGTGCCATTGTGCAAAAGATTTTTAATTGAATTTGAAAAATAATCATTCCTACTTTTAAAAAAATAGTGCGCCTTACTTCCAGAATTTTATATTAAATTTACTGAAAACTTTAAGTTTAAAAGTGCCATATATATACAACGACGGTTGATTAAATGAGAATTCCAAACTGTGTTGGATTAAAACGTTATTAATTGTTTGAAAAAAAAACGAAAAAAACCCGAAGAAGCAATGAAAATATAAAAAGAGCAGGCAACTTATTTTCAAAAACTGCAGACAGGCGAAGAAACTGAAAGGTCACGGCACCTGCACTCCAGGAGTACAACCGATCGATACCAGTTGAAATGACCGGTAGTCGTTTCTGGCTATGATGGAAGCAGCCGCCAGCTATACTTTGAGCTCTGTTCGGCCCAATAAGGGCTGAATTGAAAATCAATCACTCTGATGGAGGAAATCGATCAAATCGACACATCACTGACGTTAACAGACGACAAGTATTTCCTTCATCAAATTTTAAGATATGAGAAAACATTTTATGGTAAACTTAAAATGTAGCAAATGACAAGGGCTCAAATCTATTACTGATCGTCGAGGCTCTAAAACTCCTGCAGTTCTAATTATTTTTTACTAGCTTGTCAATTAGTAAGTGTAATTCCAATATTTACTTACTAATTATTTGACTTTGTACTTAATCTATTTAATTTATTTGACTTTTACATCAACAACTTGTTGCTTTATTTAAGTCGAATATATATCATAGTAAGCGTATTATCTAACGTTATTAATTTCAGTCATATATTTGGACCATTTCGTAAAAAAAAATATTTATTTTTGTTCAGAAAGAAAGCAGATTGTAATTTCCGAAATATATAATTTTAATCTATGTTCCTCATCAGAATTACGAGCTTTTTATTCCTAAAAATCCTTGTTTCATAAACATGTAAATAATTATAGATAACTTTAATTTATCGAATTTAATATTTTTAATAGGTATCGTTATTGGTAACATAAAATTCGACCATTATTAACTATATTGCGCAGCTTCTAAATCGTCACGTTACATCTTTCGCTACTTTGAGAGAATTATGCAAATATTTATTAATTTACCACACTTAATTCATCGTATTAGACATTTAATCTAACGATTTTACAGGACATTCTAACCCGGCTTATTTCGCATTAAAGCTTAAACGAGATTGCTGCATTTATAAAAGCTGTAATAGTCCAAATTCATATAAGCTATATAATTAAAAATAATTTTTCCTGCCTAAGAAAAGACAACAATATATTATAATACAATTTTTAAATTGGCAACATATAACTAATTATGTTACATATACAGTGGCCTACTGATAACCCCCGCAACCCCCGGGGGGGGGCGGGGGCCCCTCCCTTTCGTCGTTGTTTATTTTCCATAAAATTTATAAGTAAAAAAATAATATTATTATTATTACATTTTTAGTTAATAAGGATTTTTTTTAATCTTTAGGTAAAAAATAAAATAAAATGAACGGTTTCCAACTGTGGCAAACTCATTACGCGTATTTACTTTAGCTGTTTTCATTGCCTTTAAAATTGAACTCAACAACCGAAAATTATAAAATCTAGACAAATTTTGAAGCTATAGCATACGCTTTGCGACAGAACCCTACCCCATGAAACGTTGACTAATAGGCATGTGTTCTGTTTAAAATACTGAAATGCGTCGCCGGTTACTTTCTTATAGAAGACACAATACTTATACATATATATATAAAAAAGATCCTAGAATGGATTCCACTGGACACCACATGCCCAAGGAAAAGGCCAAAAATGAGGTGGGTGGATGAAATTATTAAATATATTGGACCAAAGTGGCAGCAAAAAGCACAAGACCGACTTCGTTGGAAACATGCGGAGGAGGCCTTCATCCTGCAGTGGATTGACAACGGCTGAAATGATGATGATGATGGTATATATATATATATTATATCCATATATTGTTTTTATGCATATACAAAAGAAATTTCGTAAAAGGAGGACCAAAAAATGTATTGCGTGGGGCCGAGATTTTCCGTTACGTCACTGTTATAGCATATAAATATGCATATTGCACTCTTATATATATATATATAGGCACACATAAGAATTTCTTCAACAATTGGAAAATGATCTCTGAAATCGTGAAATATACGCGATTCAATATTTTCGCAATTTTGAATGGCAAGGTAAAAATTTAATTTCTACGTTATCAATCTCCTCGGAAATTGATCCATCCCTCTTTCAAAATTGTCGACTTTTTGTTGTTTGTTTACTAAAAATGTCAACAGCTGCACAGCAAATAAGTGACAAACGGGCGAGAGGTGTTCTGCGTATATCGAGAGAACGCAATGTAGGGATGAAAAATTTGAAGAAATTTTGGAAGCTGGGAAAATATTTCAAAAGTATGACTCTTTATAAATTCGTTTGTATTTGATTCTCTGGAAACTTTATAAAAAATTGCATAAACTTTTCAAGTCTATTTCCAAAGACTGTCGCTGAGACACATCTTATATATTTTTCACAAACTGCAGTTTATTTCACATATCTCATATTTATGACATGATGCAATTTTGAATGTTATTTAAAACGAATGACAAATGGATACGTTTGAAATTTATTGTAAATTCAATTACTAATATTTTAATTACTTTGAAAGTATTCGGTTGTTTCAGTAAATAGAAAATTTAAAACTTAAAAGAAACTAAAACATTTATTTCATTGTAAACATAAATAAAATTTATGTTTACGAAAAATATTATGTCTTATCTATAAATGCGTTTTATTAATGTATTGCATTATTTAAACACCTATTCAATTATATAAAATCTTTGTCAACAGAGATTCAACATAGTTTCTTCAATTGTATCTTTTATTAATTTTATTGATAAGCGTTCTATTGATGTGTAATTGATTGATTGACGAAGACAGTAAACACCACACCTACCAACTAAAATTTGTTACATTGTTTTACCACAATTGGGTGACCTTGCACAGCTAAATCCATAACCGAATGGTGACTTAATTTTCGAACTTAAATTACAAAAGAAATTATATAAAATTATCATCGTATAACGTCATATGATACATAACTCATAATTTTAAAGGGAACATCCATAATACGTATTATGAAACGAAACAGTATTTTTATTACTACAACACGTTAACGTGCCTTCTTAATTCTGATATGTGTCGTCACGTTATGCCTCGCCTGTTTCTTCTTTAACACATTTTAGATCAAAACTCATCCACCACATTATGTAACATTTCCGACCGATACACTTTAGAATTTTATCTCAATACATTAATTGAGAATTTCCTGTTATTTCGATTTATGCATATCTTGTCAAGGGGAGAGGAGTGTTTCAAATCTTTTATTTTATTTCGAACTTGAAGCCCTACGTCCTCACGTATGAGCTTATTTGACCTTACTGCGGAAAGTGTCAAAGCGTGGAAATTTCGTGATGTTTTACAAGGTCGGATGCCCCCTTTCCTGTGGGAAACGGAAATTATAAACGGTTTCAAATGACGCATGCCTGCCTCACGGTGTAATTTCCATGGTAGTGACACGGTTAGTTGACATTTCACAACAGCAGCCGGGTGCTGTGACTGGATAGACGCAAATCTGGAGTCCCAAGACAGCAATGTTTGAGGAGGATCTGGCTACTTTTCATAGCTTCTGGCTTACGACCAATCTTTATTGATTGCGAAATGAGTTCAATAACAGGGTGAGAGACTGAAACCGTGACCGCTTATCCCAAAACCTTATTAATTGATATTAAGCCAAGGTGAGTTGTTGACATGCATAATATCAAGGTTTCCCTGAATGGGATAGGCCATAGTAAATGAAGGGTTCCTGAATGTTGTCGGACGTAGTAAAGAATGGGTTCCTGAATGGCATCAGACGTGTTAAAGGATAAAATCCTGAATAAGATTAGGAGTAGTAAAAGAAAGGGCGGAGATATTGGATGAATTCTCTGTTTAAAGAGGAGTCGTAAAAATTGGTACAAATGAATAAAAGGCCCAAAAATTTTCGGCGGCACCAAATCAAATTTGGCACCGAGAAATCTTCTGTAACGTATAGATTATACTACAAACTTTTTGGATAATATAAAGATTTTACTAACATTTAAGGAAAACGTTATATCTGATAGGAATGGAAGGAAGGTATAGATATATAAACATCAAATCATTTAAAATTGTTTCTGTAATGATTAAGCTTATATATACTGTATATAAGAAACCGTACTTCAACTTATAAATGGTGTATATTTGTAAGAAAAAGGAATAAATTAATCCAACGTAAAATTGTCATATTGACAGTTTTCACTGAATTATTATGCTGAAATATATAAATATTTTTTAATTTATTGGTATTTTACTTGAAGAGAAGTTGTTATTTTGTTGTGCTTTAAATTAGCTGTATTTTTTTTCCAATGAATAAAACCACCTCCTTTTTAAAAGCAAAGCAAATCACGGGTGCTAATTTTATATGTTCAAACGCAACTGACAAAAGCAAAAGCATATTTTGAAAATTTAACTATCTGCATAGTTTTATGTTGTCAGCGCTACCATTTTAAAAACATATTTTCTTGGTGTAATTTAAACATTATCATTATATGACATTTTTATATATTTAATTTGAAAATTTAACGTCATATTTTGAATTTTTTATTGTAAAATACTCCGAAATTTATAAAACATTATTACATGCAAATGATAATAATTTTATTCTTGATATTTAATTTGGAGTGCCATGATTTTATTATAACAATAGATGCTAAAACTGACATTATAAAAGACTTTGTGTCTAAGAGTATTCTGTCACAATATTAAAAAAATAATAGTAAGCGCCGTTGAAAAATATAAATACTAAATTTATAAAATTATGTATTTTAATGCTTATTCAAATTGAAGTTTTATCTGCTTACAAATACGGATATATTTTATCATATAATTGAAATGTATAAATTATACGCGAAGTACGAGCATTTTGTTCACTGTATTAAAATAAATATCGATTTCGTATTATAAAAATTTGATATAATTTAGAGCAAAAGAGTAACTTCACTCTTCGCGGGAGAGAATGGAGACTTGATGAGATGGGGGTCATTAAATTGCTGGTGTATTTTTAGACGGTTTACAAATTTAGACGTCGAAAGAGCTGAAACGACTGCTGGGTCGGGGTTCAATCGGCTGATGGTCCCTCACCCTACGGCATTTAACGTTAAGCCTCACCCGTCGAACTAGGGTCGGAAACCATCGTCAAGTGTAAATGCTGAATTAAAAGGAAAATATTCCTCACCTGTCATCATAGGCAAAATCTGCTCCTAACGTGTTCCAATAGAGGATGAAGGATAAACAGGAAGAAGCAGCAACCAAAGTGATATATTCCATAGTTTTCTTCGGAGATGATGGCGGAATTTTAGCACGGCCAGGTTCGTATGTGCTCTGCTGTGTGTTCCAGTGCTGCTGATCTCTCGGTTCGCCGTGTCCCCGGCGGCTTTGCGCACGCGCACCACTGCGGCCTGCCATCTTCTCGTTCCCCCCTCGTTCAAGATACCTGGAACATAGAAAAAAAAAATATATATATTCCTCTTCAAGATCCCAAATTTCATGCAAATTAGTTTAGACTTAACATATCACTATGAATGAAGTGGCAGGTAGAGTAATTTTTGAAAAATCATTCTGGATGCTTATTTTAGTAATAGATAGATAAACATTGATTTAAGCAAAATATCAACAAGTTTCTTCGCTGAACATATACTTAATATTACATATCTAGTTAACGGATGATATAATCCTCATAGATTAATTATTAACGGATTAAAAAGTTAAGAAAAAACGGTTCAATCTAAAACTACGCCACGAAGTATCTGAGGGCAAGTAAGCGTAACTGTTTCTTCAAACCCAAATTTCTTAACCCTAGTTTTTCTTGCTGACTAACAGTATTTAACGATTAGTATTTTCTCTCTAGAAATAAATATTTATGCATATTTTGAAACTAGATATAATTATGGTGCATTTTTACTTATTTTGCATTCAATATCCAAGACCATGCTATGAAATAAGTTGTCTAACATTGAAATAGTTTAATTAAGGATTGACTTCAATGTCTTCTGTGGGCTAAGTAATTTATACATTGACAAGTGTGTTTCAAAATTTAAATATGAAGGTTTATTTATAATATTATTTTCCACACTAGTAATTGTATTTTGGATAAAGAAATTGCTGTTCATAAATAAAAAATTAACATCAGGTGTCACATAAATACAGAAGAAAATATTTTTTAGTTTTATATTTTTTTCTATTACAATATAAAATTTTTTATATAAATATATTTCCTTTGCAGCAAGGGATGATATTATTTATGCGCAAATTGTAAAATATTTCTTGACTGTACTTCGGATACTGTAAAAATCAATGGAAAATTATATGGAAAAAGACATGGAAAATACATGGAAAAGGTGATAGAAAAAACATTAAAAATACACGGAAAAAGACACGCAAACAGAAATTGATGAAAATAAAATGGATTTAAAAATTCGTGGGTTCATATAGAAATAACATGGGCATATAGTTATATGGACGCAGCGGAACCAAGCAACTAATAATTTAAAACAAATAGCAATTTTATATATTTTTATATACAAATGTATATATCATATGCTTGTCCTCCGCTAACAAGCTCACAAACAAATGACCAAAAATATTGCTTACGTAATACTTGAACGCACCTACCATGAACTTCGTAAAACAAAGGTGTTTAAATTCTCATTATATAGAAAAATCTGTTTTTTCCTTCAGAACAATGAAATATTTTAAATAATCTCAGAAGATTAACGTAAACTAAGATAATTTCTTGAAAATACGATAGATTTTGTAAAAGAGGAAAACTGTGTAAACATAAATATAACAAATATAAGTTTTTAAACACTTATTTAAAAATTTAAGCAGTTGTATTTTCAGAAAAAAGAACTTCCCCTCTAATTATTAAATGGAAGTTATGTATTCTGAACATAAGAAATACCATTTATATTGTTTAATCCCATAGATTGGCGACTTATCTAGTGTATGGCGAGCATTCGCCAAGCAATAAAAATTGGAAGGTGATAGGAAAAAAAACTTACTGATTAAATTATTAGCGTTAATTTTTCGTAGTTAGTAGCTGTAAACATGTTCAAAATTCTCTAGGAAATATTTCAATGAATTGTCGACTGGCCTTACTTTTTGGCGATTAAAATTAAATTTTAATTTCTTCCTGGCCTAACTACTATTAGAAATAAAAGCTAAACGATTGTTTAATTAAAAATTATAAAACTTTGTGAAATTGAGGAATATTTATAAATCTGAAATTTTTAGCAAAATTCTTATAATAATTAATTATTTTAGTATTATTAAGCATCGTAGCAAATGGACGTTTCTTTTGACTTCTGAGAATTACTAAAGGGATTTTGTTATATCCAAATTTTATATTTAACTAGCTATTTTAATATATTTGAAATGAAAGAATTTTTGAATAATTAGGAAATTATATATCAGTGACATAACTGACTGTTAATGAATGTGTTTATTTTGAATTTACTAAGTATTTTTTCTGAATTTACTAAGTATTTTTTCTGAATTTACTTTGTAAATTTAACTTTGAATGTACTTTTTTTGAATTTCCTAAGTATGCCTTTTTTTTACAGAGCAATAAATAAAAGATGGATCTCTAAAACAGTACTTTTTAATATTTATAATATAAGAATTTTATATTTATATTCTGAAATATTCGCAAATATATTTTGAAATATTTATATTCGAAATATTTATATTTTCATATTTATATTCTAAAATATTCATATTTATACCTTCTAAAATATTTATTTACATTCTAAAATATTCATATTTATATTCTAAAATATTCGAATTTATATTTTCTGAAATATTCATATTTGTATCTGAAATAGTCATATTTATATTTTGAAATATTCATATTTATATTTTCTGAAATATTCATATTTGTGTATTCTGAAATATTCATATTTATATTTTCTGAAATATTCATATTTATATTTTCTGAAATATTCATATTTGTATTCGGAAATATTCATATTTATATTCTAAAATATTCATATTTATATTCTAAAATATTCATATTTATATTCTAAAATATTCATATTTATATTCTGAAATATTCATAATTATATTCTGAAATATACATATTTATTATTTATAGATTTATATATTATTTATAGATTTTCGCCGATTAAAAACATTTCTATTTGCATTTCATTTTTTTTTTACCCTTGAAACTGAAATTGATTTCAATGGATTCTTTTCTTTTCCGCTGTTGTTACAGAGTCTGGTTTTTAGATATTTCGCTTCGTGAGTTTTTATGTTTTTAGATGTATTTTCCTCTGTCTGGCATCGTGTATCGCTAGCGTCTGAAATTAGTTTTGGGAGGCAATTTTCAGGTGAAATAAAAAAAAAAACCCTGATGCTTTTAGTTTGTCCCTGGACGGCGTCGTCCGTCTCCAGACAAGAAATCTATAGAGTTGAGGTCTAGTTGTTCCTCTGTGATTACCTGTGTCTTTCTTGAGGAAAGTGAGGGGGGGATACAGGACGGGAAAAAAGGTACATTTTCCCTTCGAGCTGTCGTTCTTACCGATTTTAATGACAGGTTCGCGAGGTTTTAAATATAATGCTGCCGCGCCGACCTGCAAAACAGGTTGTCGTAATTGTTGATAATAATTTGAGGATCGTTTTTCTCCTTCAAAGTAATTCATAATAATAATTTATGTCGCTTCTTGGTAAGGCGGGTTCTTTTTCTTTTTTTCGTCCCGTTTTTGCAATGACAGATTTAAAAAAATAAATGATGAAATAATAATGATTGATAGAATGCAAGGGACATTGACACAGCCTTTGCAAGTCGTGTAACTTGACAGCGAAACACAACAATGGCATTGGTAATAATAGTCATTATGTGTACAGCGACAATGATTTCTTTACAAACTCAAATAAATATTTGAAGTTTCTGAGTTTCATCATCAAGTTCAAAATCCACGATAGCCGTGTTTCATCATAGAAGCACGTATGTCAAGGCTTCATAAAACATACTGGAGCAATAAACGCAACGTCGCAATAACGACAGCTAAATGTCGTTAGCTATACTCCGATGTCGTAAAGACGTTGCTCTGACGGCCTGATGTCAGAACTACACAAAAGTGGCAAAGGGGTTATAGAAACGTCATCGCTCTAATTGCTTACAGAAAAAATAATTTTCGATTTATATGAGATTGAATATATCGTTGAGCTCTTGAAACATTCGTAGGAAGCAGTTATTTTTTAAAGGTTTGCAATATTCCAACAGCTTCAAAATATTTAAACTGGTTCAATGTATAAACCTCCAACGTCGTGATGAAGCTGGAAAACGTCGCATTCTAGTCTTATCACAACTAAAGTATGACGTCACGTGTGACATTAGTGACTGATCATACATATGCCGTCGAAACCGTTTAAGTTCACATTGATGAGGCAAAGAAATTCTGTGTAATCAAACAGTTTGTGTAGAGAAGCTGATGTCTTTGAAAAGCTATGTGTAACGCAATTTTTCCGCTAAATGTCTCTCTATGTGGTACTTTATGTAAATAAAATTAAAATTTTATTTATTAATTAATTAAAATAATAAGAAATAAAGTATTACTTATTTATGTGGTTATATGTAAACTATGTATTCCTATTTCAAAGTATATAAATTATGTACAGTATTCATTTTAATAATTATAAAACACAATTGCTTTATTCATAGAAACAGGAAATACAGTAATACTTTTGTTTGATTTTCAAGAATTTAAAATCTGTGGCCAGATGCGCGCCGCCCGTTTTGCTGAAACTCAAGCCCGATTTTTTGAACATTTCTTCGTGTACTTATCCGGTTGAAATTGCTTAATAAAACATTGGTTTTGCTTTTTGAAAACAGACTGCATTTATGCGGTTTGTGCAGTTATAGATATGCAGTTAGGCGGGTTTTGGTAATATTAAAAAAGATAGAAACATTTTTGAGGCCTAATATTTTATGCACTTATGAAATTTGTTCGACTGTGCGTAGTTTTTCTAGAATATCATGCGTTCCTAACGCTAAAGAAGTTAAAATGACGTCAGTTTTTTTAAATCGAGTACAAATATACAATCTAGATGTATAAATACACTATATTGTCCAAAGTATTTAAATGACCAGGTTGAAAAGGAAGACTTACACTTATTTCGAGAAAATAATTATTTTACCACCCTTGGCCGCAATGACTTTCTTGGCGTGATTTGCCCCAATCTTTTGCGTGTCTCTATTGGGACATGTCGCCATTCCTTGATAAAAAAAGTTTCTAGAGTTATATGTCAGAAGGGGATATTTTCACCTGGAGATGGGTTCATTATTCTAGCTCATCCCACAGGCGTTCTATTGGACTAAGATTGGAACTTTAAGCCTGCTACTCTTACGTTTGTACTTTAGGTTTTTTTTCGT
The DNA here is from genome assembly GCA_006491805.2 of Dysdera silvatica. Taxonomy (NCBI): domain Eukaryota; kingdom Metazoa; phylum Arthropoda; class Arachnida; order Araneae; family Dysderidae; genus Dysdera; species Dysdera silvatica. The sequence continues at coordinate 32,418,335 of QLNU02003225.1, read as the reverse complement.
GCCAGGCCTGGACAATCCTTAAAGTATGGTATGGAGCCAGACTCTGTTGAAAAAGGCAGGAGTCTGTTCGAAACAACAAAAAACAAAAAGTGAGATATAGTGAACAGTCTATAGAATATTAATCGCTCCCTCTCCCCCCTCTCTCTCTCTGCGTTTATACTTGAGAACACTGCAGTCAAAGCATTTTATCCTTTATAGTAAAAACAAGTTTAGATGCTTACGGATTCCCCCTCCGAATTTCACGGTCTAGGTACCACAACCAGGAAAAAAAAGTATTTCGCAAACAAATGGCGTACCCATGTACGCCCATTTCATGGATTTCATTGGAGGAGTTTGAAGCGTGATCCATCACTCCATGTAGGCTTCTGCCAGTATTCCGCTGCCCATGGGTGACGAGCTAAGCACCACTGAAGTCATTTCCGGAAATACAGGTGGATGATATTGTGTTCAACCAACCTATCAAGATTATCGATGGCATGTAGCCACCGAGGGGTTATAAGCATAATATCGGTTCCTGTGACTCAAGATGTTTGGTAAATAAAGTCTGGTGACAACGAGTTGCAAAGTTTCTTGAGCTGTATCAGTCACTAGGCAAATCTTACTATGATTACTTAAATAGTACAATCACCTGGATCGTAGCTTTGGTCTGGTGGCCCTACCAAACTTTTAATGACCTCAGCTGCAGTTGATTTTCTGAGTTTCACGAGAAAGCCAAAAGCGCGGAGAGCTTGGTTACTTCAAGTAGCTTCACACCACTATGCTCGTATAGAATACCGTAAGTTCAGTGTTGCATGTTATTGAAGCTTCTAATGCAGTCTGAAGATCTGCTTGGCTATCTGGCTTGTACGCAATAGTTAACAGACATTAATTATATAAATTTGATAATGTAAATTTGCCCTTGTTTGCATTCTGGGAGGTGTCCGAATATATTATAAAAATCGAAATATGTAACTTGAAAAAATAGTGGCCAATGGACTTCTTGAATCATAGATTGAGTAATTGACTGTGCATGTCGGCGAGAGAATGGCAAATGATATGGTACGCCAATTTAACCTTTCTATAATATCCCACAAATAATGACAACCGGGATTAAAGTCATTCAATGCAAATTCAAAGGTGTAATCAGTTACCCTTTGCTTACACATTATAGTTGATGAATGCCTCAATCGGTTATTAATTATCTAGACATTCCTTCGTGCAACTGTTTCACAATGCTATACGACGAAGGATATTTTTCAAAGAAGAATACTAGATTTGCTATTAATGAAAATAGGACTGGAAGAAAATCACATCTGAATAAAATTCTCATGCATTGCGCACTATTTTATCAATAATGCTGTGTCTACAACTTATTCCAAACGCCCCCTTTTGTATCGCCACATGATGCTTTCTTGCCAAATAATTCCCCCCAAATAATGCTGTCGTCACCAAAAGCATATTAACCCTCGTGGCTTGCGCTCCCAAACAGCACGACACTTGTCCACTGTGGAGTAAAACACTGATTTGCGAATTAACATTTCGCAACTAAAAATGAATAATTACAGCATCTGAAAATTAAGGGCGTTTCCTAAAACGCAAAATTTTAAAACGAACAGATTAAAAGACAAATGCTCTGTTTTATTTGGTTTCTAAGCTGTAATTACAGTCGACCCGCTTATAACGAAGCTGCGTAAGTAATTGATGGACCTTAACTTCGATATGGTCATACCGACTGATGAATATTGCGTAGGTCAAGGGACACCAAAAACACCTTTGACATATGTGTGAATCGGTATACCTGAGCTCGATATAAAGCGGATCCGATTGCATATGCTTTACATAGGCGCGTATAAAAATATTCAAGCATATAATTTTATTTATAATAAAACCAATATCGACATTATATTGTCGTGCCGGTCGATACATGAATATGAAACTCGTCCTGGACATTATTAGCGACTTCATAGGGCAAGAACGCATATTGGTTTGTTCCGCTTGGGTTTACAGGGTCCTGTGGTGTGATAAGCTTCCTAATGATTTAGCGAATATGCACCCGTTGCATGTAGGCCGAACAATCGGACTTTTCGAAGTGTATAATTTTTATTTACGGATCATAAAAATTCAATTTCACGTCATTGAAGTTTACTATAAATAATAACCTTAAAATGCAAAAAGTTATTGAGCCAACATTTCTTTTTTGGCATTAACGAATGGTGCCTTCTAAGCAGGGAGACCTTTTTAATTATTAAAAAATGGCGGTTCCCTATGCAGGCAGTAATGCAGAATTGTAAAAATGATAATGCAATTTGAAAAGCGTTTGCTTTGCTTTCACAGCAAGAGTCGTATTTCGTCGGGAATTGTAGTTTTCTCTAGAATCCGAACCTTTACCGCCAAGGGGATAAAACCCATGACTACGGTGGACAGAAAACCTATATATATATATATAAGTTTAGGTGGTTATTGTCATTTCATACTTTTACACTTATTTATAATTTTCGATGAATCTACTTATATTTTTCACTAATTTACTTTTCAGTTTCCTGCACTTTTTTTAATATTATAATATTATTTATTATACTAATTTCCGCTGTTTCATATACGCTCTTTCTTGATAGTTTATTCAGTTTTCCATTTTTACTTTTTTTTCTTTCACATTTAAATTAATTTTAATACGCCTTCCCTCTGCACTAAATGTATCATAGCATTTTCTATAAATATTTCGTGCATATTTTTATCTGCTCCAACATTTACTTTTAGATATATATATATGCAGGGGAAGACTGTGCCGCCGGCCCATCGGCACTCGGGGCCGTGACCCTCATGGACGACAGAATTCGCGTCCCCGAATGGGCAAGGGCTCACACCCTCCGAAAGTCCAAGATATGCGCCCTTTGAAAGAACATAGTCCTGCCCTGTGTATATATATATATATATATTTAAAAATGCATTAAAAGCGCGGGATATAAGGAACAAAGCAATACTGAAACTGGAAATGCAGAGGAAGATAGAGAATTCAGGGAATAACTGGCAATGATAAAAAATATATTCTGAAGAACGAAAACATGGAAAGACATTGATCTTAAAATAAAAGAAAAATCAAATGACAATTCGCTGTATGCATTACAAGAAGAATTGATTAAAGAAAAGGGCTGCTATTTTTTCAACTGCATCCCAAAAGATCATGAAGGTTTGGGGAAATGTACCCAGACAAGACAAATGGAGGAATTGAAAAAAACAAGTTAGAGTACTGTGGAAATGAAGTGCCCTGAAAAAACACGGAGGAAAACTTTTATCTAGTACGGGTAAATAATAGTTGAATATAATAATAGTATTATTTAAAATATTGTATTTGAGCTTTTCGCCTGCCAAAAATCATATGTTATGAATTATATATAAAGTTGAAAATATTGATTTTTATTCATATTGTTTTTTAAGTAAATTATGTTGGCTTTTATATAAAATATTAATCCCGTATTGGAAATCCATTCCCATTAAAGATTGCAGTTTCGACTGCATTGATTATTTAAAGTACGGTATTTATCTGATGTAATATGTACATTTTTCTAATCGTTACTACGACTCTTATATAGTATTCCATATATTTTTTATTAAAGACAGAGCGTTCTTAACTCATAAGAGTCGGAAGTGGAAAGAACTTTCCACCATTCGAGATTAGTCCGGGAAAAAAAGTCACTAATTTGTAATTAATTTTCTTAACTAATTCTTCTACGACTTTGCTTTTTTAGAAAACAGTGGTTCTGCCTCCTTTAAACGTTAATTGCCGTTCAAGTATTAAGTAAGCACATTTCTGACCATTTAAACACCTTCCCTACTTATAGAAAAAGTGCAAATACCTGCTCTTGCCTCCACCACCCCCCACCTTCATGCTTACTTGAAGTTTCAGTTCTCTAATTGTTTGGTATAAGTTTTCGAAATAATAATGCAAGGTGGGATGAAAATTACAATGCTTATTTATGTTTTGTATCGTAATATGGTTTACTAAATATTTAACTACGATTACTTGTATATTATTCCTTCTACTCGTAGTATGGTACACATGGAAGTATTGCAGTTCTGTCAGGGCCATTGTCACTTTGTGTAGTTTAATTATTTTCTGTATTTTACGTAAATAAGTTTCAGATCCCCCTCCCCGTTGTTAGAAAAAATAAGCAAATCTTAAATCTTACGCCCTTTTCCAAAAATTTTTACGTAATATTTGAACGGCCTCTTACTTTCATTTTAGGTACTACAGGAAATCAGTATATTAAAAAATTTTACAGCGTGAAAGTACATGAGAAATTTATAGACAAAAATGTTGATAAAATATTAATTTAAATGTTTCAACTTCTAGCTTAATCTAATTTTAATGTTAACTCGCCCACTGTATTGCAATATAAGCTTATGAGCAAATATTTTATGATATGTTTTTGCAGAGCGTTTGATGTGAATGGGTGATTAAACACCGATGAAAGTCATCGTATTATAGATATCTAATCAAATAAACTACTCTAAATGAACCTTTAGTTCACATATTCTAAATCCATATTACTGTTCATTTTGTAAATTCAGTGATTCATATGCTTAATCTTAAATTTATATTAGCTAATTTTAATAGCAACGAGGGGTTAATGTTTTGATAGAGAAAGCAATGATATATGATAAATCTATATGGAAAATCAACCGACACTGGGCAAACACGCAACCTTAGAAAAACATAGTAAATATGCTAACGTTATATGATCAGCAGTAACAAGTGATGGATCTCATCAGAAAAACTGTGATAAAACTTTATTCCGTTTCAATCGGGATATTTAAATGAAGCAGTGCTTGATCCACAAGAAAGGTGGCACGAAGGTGGAATTTTACAATGAAATAGTGTTCACATTTTATGAACAGTTGGACATCAATTAAGAGGCACTAACAGAAAAATAAAGCGATAATGAAGAGGAGTAAACAGTTAATAAGTTATAACGGAGAAAACTGAATATTTACTCGCATGTGCATCTGAAGACGTTTAAATATAACTCTACTGAAGAATATACCTAGAGGGTCAAGTTATAAGCGGAGAAACTAAACATAGGTTAAGATACAAAGTACCAGGGAAGAAATTCGGTCTCATCCTGTTCTTTTTGCAGATGATACTGCATTTGAGCATTCTCATGGTGACTTCTCGATCCTATTGCACAATATTGAAGCACAGATTTCGAATATTTATGGTTCAACGCCAATCGTTTGTCTGTAAATGAAAACAAAACGGGTTATATTGTGTTCCATAATAATAAGAAACACATTGGTGTTCTTCTTGGCCTGCAGGTGAATGGAGTTGTTATATCTTACTCCGCATCCATTAGGTTTCTCAGTGTTGAATTGGAGACCAGGTCGAAGTGGAATTGGCACATTGATCTAATATCTACTAAACTCTCAAGAATTTTGGATATGATGAGGATGGCCAATTCTTTCCCTCCCCTCCTTGAGGGCTTTACGACTTATGTACACATCGCTATGTCCTGTAGTGTTGTCTGGGATTGTACAGGTATAGTTAACATCCGGAGACTTGTTGAACTTCAAAGACGTGCCATCAGAAAAATTTTCAGAAGACTTGGGTCAGCAATACAAGATCTGTAGGTGTATTTTAATATGTTGCCATTCGATAAGTTGGCTTTTTATAGATTCGCATGCTTTATGTGCAGGAAGGTCAATTTGGGACAGTTTATAGAACTTGTTGATCTTAGAGTGAGGTTTAATAGATATCCTTTTGGGCGCTATTCCTTATGCATACCCATTCTTGAGATCAACAACTTCATGTTCAACCATGTCTCTTCTAGTGGACCTAGGATGTTGAATATGTTAACTTCATCTCTAACAAACCTACGGAGTTATAATTCTTTCAAATTAGAGTTTAGGCTCTCTCTGATGGAACCTAGTGTTGGCTTCTGCTGACCATGGTGAACTGTTCTTCTTCTTCGTCTTGACTTCTCAGATGTCTCTCTTCATGGACTGTAAGCGAAAGTACTAGGCACTCTGCTTATCGCTATTTGCTGTTGACATTGCTTCGATTGTTGATATTTTGTCCAGATTTGAACTACTACGCTATTAAATAAGACACAAAAAACAACGTTTTAGAAGCGTATTTATGTCAAGATTGAGTTCAAGCTACGCGTTTCGGGCGATAAAAGTTCGCCCTTCGATCAAAAAGATCGCCCGAAAAGCGTAGCTTGAACTCAATCTTGACATAAATACGCTTCTAAAACGTTGTTTTTTGTGTCTTATTTATATTGCGTATTGTTTCGTCGAATATTTCCACGTACTACGCTATTAGCCCTAGATGGCCTCTGTGTTTTGTTTATACTTCACATGCCCATTTTGTTTTTTCACCGAAATTTTGAATTTCTGTGTTTTTGCATTTTTATTTGCTAGTCGTTGTATCTATATTTAATTACTTCAATGTTTTTTGTATTTTGCCGTTACTGTGATTTTATTATTTACTCTTGTTCTGTCATAAATAATTTTTGTTGACATTTTTGCATTGTGTTGTGCCTGCTTTGCTCATTTATGGCGCTCGTGATCGTATCCTGGTTTGTCGTTTACCGATGGGGAATTAAGGGCTTGTCAAGCCGTCAATTACCTGCTTTTCCCCCTCAATTCCCTTCAGGGCATGCCCCGTAAATAAATGGATGGATAAATAAATGAATAAACAAATGAATAAATAAGGATAAAGTGCATTTATTTGAAACCTTTTGCCGTAATTAATATGGTATTAGAAATTACAAAATTAAGAAAACGCTTAAAATCAAATAGAAATTTTGACTATATGTGCAACGTTCATATAATTATTAGTTTAAAATAAATTTTAAATTCAGAATTAACAAACTATATATAAACTATGACTTTTATAAATTGTCAATTGCATTTTAAAATAGAAAGAGCTATTTGCAGCAAATCTTTAAATTTGGGAATTTTTGAATTAAATCTTAATTATGGAAAGCTGGTTGAATAAAACGTTTGCATACTAAGATGTGGAATAAATTTTAAAATTTAAAGAGCACACAATGGATATTTCTTTTTTTAAATAAATTTTATAAAATTTTTATTTAAAAAACCACATTTAAAAGTATTTAAAAAAATAAATAGGAAAATCTTTTTTATATAAAAAACTAAACGATTCCCTGGGAACTTCTAAAATGTATTCAAAACTTCGAAAACTGACTTCAGAACAAAGAAATTCAAATGCCGGAAACCATCATTAAGTAAAACCTTCCCCAACGAAAAACAGATAAAGGGAAAAAAGGAGAAAAGGAGAAGAGATAGGGAAAGAAAGATACGTGATTTCCCTACACAAACTTCCCAAAAGCCAGTAGCTAAACAATTTATTTCTCATTACCAACCGCAAGCCCCCGAACTTCACTTTATAATCGATTGAGGTGAGGCAAACGGAAGAAAATTTCCCAGAACTGTCCTTAGGGAATAAAAAAGCGGATGAATGGCAAAGAAAGGGAAAAAGCAGGAAATAAAATTCTTTGGTAAATGCGAAAAATGGCGAGTATAGTTTTTAGGGGGGCGAAGGCAAGGATGTATTGAGTTAAGACGAAGAAGACGTGTCCATTCTGGGTAGGAAGAAAGAGTCAAGGATCAATTTTCACTAACCTCTTTTAGAACCGCAATACCTTTTCCTTCTGAAGTTGGTGAGCAGATGTATGATTCTTATAGGGGAAGGATATCCTCCAGGGAGAAAGGGGAGATATGAAAGACCGAAAGAGAAAGGGTAAACAGTAAGACGATGTATGTAGGAGGAGTTCTTAAATTTATAAGGATTTCCCTATTCCCTTCGCCTCTCCATTTTGTCGTCCTTTCCCCTTCGCAGATACAAAAAAGGCATCTATATGGCAGTGACAGATTATTAGCCGTCTGAAAATTCAATTGCCAGCTATCCATCCTCACAAAAATTGTTTTCAATTGAGCTATCGAATGAATTGCGCCATCTGCCACTGTGGGGGACCGGAGGATAAAAGGCATTTGATTTGAACTAACTTCGAAATGGATTCTTGCAGAAGAAGAATGACAAAAACGAAGGGCACTTAGCATATTTATTAAGATGTTTTTATTTCAAAAACTTTTCAATTATTTTGCTTTGGAATTCTACAAAGCTTCTTTCTCAATGGGGCATCAAATATATAAACACTGTGTCATCATATACGACCATTATTAACCCACTGCATTGTTGATCCTCCAAGTTCCTTTAGTACACGTGTGACTGCATAAGATGGTTTTGTTGACACATCCAAAATAAACTGTATAATCTAAACTGAATTTTATTACTCTAAACAATATTCTAATACGATTTCTCGATACTGTTTTTAGCTCTTCCCCACTACGAGTTTTATATGCAGGTTTAGTTGATCATTTCGTCAAGAATATTTTCCATACTTAATATAAATAAACTTCATAGCGATTTTCGAAACCCTCTCAACAGAACGTATGAACATAAGCCTCAATTATAAAGAGGTTCAGAGGCCACATCTGAATGCAAAATTAGAGAAAAAGAAAGAAAAAAATGAGAGAGAGAGAGAGAGAGAAAATTAAATTGTTCAACCTAATCTTTCAATCTAAATACAATTTATGATGATGTATCAATTATCTGATATTTATGATATTGCAATGATGTATTTGAATTAAGGAACATATCTAATAATCAGTTTAAAAATGGAGGATAGACGGAAACGAAAGCTAGGTAGGTCAAGGCAATATCTGGGAAACCTTTATTTTTACACAAAACAATGTAACTGAAATAGATCTAAATGTATAAATATATTTTGGATGAATTGGTTAAATGTTCTCTTAAATGCAGTCAAATTGTTTTAATAAATTCTTAACAAAATTATTTATTAACGCATTAAAATATATCATATGATCTTTTAAACAAAACATTTTTTATAACTCAAAATGAATCAGCATATTTTTTATTAATAGAAATTTTTGCATTGATTTCATATAAGTTAATTCCCATCATTAAAATAAATGAATAAACGTTTCAAAAACCAAACTTTGAGTTCCATATCTAATTAAATATTGAGGTAATTAACTATTAGCTTTCGATTATTCGGTGAAATGGAAAGCCAAAATAAGCTAGGTTTGTTCGCTCTGGAGGAAACACAGTGGAATTCAAACAATCCATTATAAAATTTAGGAAATGGGGAACGTGAAATTGGCAAAACTGATTCTAATCGGAGAAAATTAGATTAGATAAAATTAATTAAAAGTTGTCTATACTTTCCTAAGATATATTTGACTTTTCACCCTTTTATGCGCAATCGCTTGGGCCAAACCATCATCTATTATAGCAATCAGATGAGAAGGCTAACCATAAAATTTGTGGTAATATATATAAAATATTTTATATAATTACTATATATAAATATACGAAGCTAACTACAATATTGACTTTTATATTACAAAATACAGACAGAAAGTCCCTATATGCATATTACCTCAGTTCTATTAAAAGGATTCACTGTATAAGAAACGGAATACAGGATATTGATTTTTATAAAAGCATCACAAATTTCATGCATTAGAATCAGATTAATAAACCTATTCAGTACAATTTAAAGTTATTTTTGAAGTCTTTCGTTATAATAATAGTAGCATTTAAATTTCGTGAACGTTAAAAGCTTTTAAAGTAAGAAAATACTGAATAGAATAGCACTGTAAGCATATCGTGATATTTAGTCGACGGCGAAACGTTGATTGCCCACAAACGTGACACTGGCACAGGCGCATAATGGCCCTTTGTAAAGTTAGAGGCCCAAGTTACCCCCAGAAAAGACGGTTTGTTGCCGCTTGTCGGATAGACATTTTTACAACGGGTAGGTAATTTGCAGTCTACTCAATAACTCAAAGGAACTATGGGAATATAATCGATCCTTAAATTGCCTGCCCATTGTAAAATGTTACTCTGACAAAGTGGCGACAAACGGTCTTATATGAGGTACATGCGCCTCTAACCTTTCAATGGTCCTCTTATGTATAGTTCGTTTACTGAAAGTAGACCGATGGTACCGTTAGAATTCCCGGGAGCTGAAGTCACAAACGGGCTAGTTTATTACAGCAGAGGGGAGGACGTCATTTCCGAACTGATTTTTGGCGCAGATAAACGTTCGGTAAGAATCATTTCTGAAATGATGTCCTCCCCTCTGCTGTAATGAACTAGCCCGTTTGTGACGTCAGCTCCCGTGAATTCTAATGGTACCATCGGTCAACTTTCCGCGAACGAACTATACCTCTTCCAGTTTCATGTTTGTGAGCAATCAACATTTCACAGCTAACTAAATGTCACGGCATACTTGTCGTGATAAGAACATCAAATAAAAACTTATATTTATTTTACAATTTGTAATGTAGAAGGAATTTTTAATCTTATTTTGTTCCGAATGTAAAAAGCGAGTTGTCCATAGTAATTTTCATATTTGAAAAGAGGGTCAATGTTCAGAGGTATATCCACGGGGGTGAAGGGGAAATTAAGGAAATTTCTTTTCCAAAATCCATAAAATGCGGTGGAAATCGGTTATAACGTCCGCCGATTATAACGGACAACTGCATATAACGACGGAGTTTTTACGAAAAATATTAGTTCCTATTTTATTTTAATTGCTCATTCAATCTGGGTTCCAAAGATGACTTGTTCGCGGTTAAAATTATTTTGTGCTTAATCATTATACTAAGCAAAAACCCTATTTTTTTCGCTGTATACGGAAACTCGTTAAAAGTGGGAGTGTTAAATGAGGGTCCTATTGTATTATACATCCCCGCCCACAAAATCCCTCCAAAGAATCTCACAAAATCTTTGCCAACCTCCAAAATATATATATAAAAAAAAATACATTTGTTTCAGCATTTCCTTTTTCCTTCGTTAGTCGCCATTTTTCTCTCTCACATCTGTTAATATCATCATCGTTAGAATTTGTTTCTTCATATGGATCAGAAAATCCTTACACTTTTTCAGTGATAGATTTTGATGTTTCTTAGAGTTCAACAGTATTATCACGGGCGGACTAGGTCCCGTGAAAGGACGTATACCCTAAATTTTCGGAGGACGCTAATCCTTGCCCTCCGGAGATGCGAGTCCTATTCCCCATGAGAGCGGTAATGGGCCGGCGGTCCAGTCCACCTTTGAGTTTATCATCTTGCAAGTCGATGTTATTCATATTTTGTAATGATTCCTTATTATCCATAACAAAGATCACTTCCTTTAGGATCCTTTTGCGATAACGCAGCTTAAAATTCTTAACCACTTCAATAACAGTAGGTTGAAGCTTTTATGTGAGGTTTGGCAAAAAAAATTTACATTTCTAAGCGGATGATGAAAGCAGGATGCTTCCCTGTCGAAACAATTGTTAAAACATCGTACAAGCTCACAAGAAATTGCGCTTATATAAAATGAAATTTTTAATACATTGCTGCGCATTTCATTCCTCATTTTGTCATATTTCTAAGCTTATTTTCATAACTCGGTGAATGTACTGAACAGTTATTAATAAGTAGATCATTTTTATGACATCTATATCATTATTTAATATCCAAATATACCATATATACACGCACAACATGTGCGTGTATATATGGTAATGTATGCGGAGTGCATCCAGTCACATACTGTTTCTTTTCACACATATAACAGTATTTTCACATCCATTTTCAAGTGGCAATTGAATATTTCCATGTAATTTTTTTCAAGTATGTTATGGTGTTGATTTTTTCTCGAAAATATGAATATTTTCCCCGTATGAGATAAAATTCCTCGTGCAGGACATTTTGCATCTGTTGTTGAAATTTCTGGAAATGGAAAAAACATATGACTGTATTTTTATTCCACGTCTTTCGTAGTTGCACTCATTTTTCAGAGTCTGGATTTTTCTCCTTTGGATAAGCCACACAATTCGCTGTTAGAACCATCTGTCACTAACATTAGTAACTCTATTACTCAAGCTGAACTGCCAAAAAAAAAATTGGCGCACAAAGTTCCACCATATTTTTTACGTCACTACTTTGGGGGATTTTTCCCCACCGATTTTCAGTTTCTACTCAACCTCGAGTTAGTATTTCTCATTTTCAGCTCCCTTTTTTTTAAGCACCTGTGGAACAAAAATCCCAGAAAAAAGCAGAGACAATGGAGTGAAATCGGTAAAGAAAAGAACGAAAACTTTTCTGCAAATTGAAGGCTAACCCCTTTATCTGACGACGGTGATAAGGAAACCCTGGCCTGGACGGTGTTCCCTATTTCCTGAGGGATATATCCAAGTTTTTCCCTTTACTAGGTTTCTTCTACTTTTTTGTCCCTTTTTATTCCCTTTCCTTTTTTCAAAGCTCTCGCAAGCCTGATTTTAATCTTCGTTTGGAAGAATTGCAACGAAAAAAGCTATTGTTTTTTCTTATTTCATAAGAATGCGACCCCGGGAGAATACCTTTCGTACGAATAAAAAAAGGTTCGATTGAGCGAGAATTTTCTTCGTTTTTTATAATAAAAAAGGCAAAATAATAAAATTGATTTTTTGTTGTCGAAAAACAGGTTTATTAATGCTAAGAAATTGAATACTCGTTATTGGTATGAACCTTTTAAATAAGGAGTAAAATGGCGAATTTCCATAATGAGGAGTAAAATAAGGAATTTCTATAATAAGGAGAAAAATGAAAATCTTTATAACGAGGAGTAAAATAAGGGATTTCTATAATGAGGCCTAAAATAAGGAACCTCTGCAACGAGGAGTAAAATAAGAAATCTCTGTAATGATGAGCAAAATAAATAATCTCTATAATATGGAGCAAAATAAGAAGTCGCTACATTGAGGAGTAGGATAAGGATTTTATGCAACAAGAGAAATAAAGTGCAAAATAAAGAATCTCTCTGTAGAGGAAGAAAGATACCATCTTCAGCATTATCGGTTGCTTTTGAGCTTAACATTTTCGAATGCACACTTCTTTACATTTTACATACATTATAGCTTCGAACTTGAATAAGCTGTGATCATACGTTACATGTAGAACGATTACAAGAGGTGTGCTGGAAGAATTCTCTACTGAAGGGAGGAAGGGGAGGCAAGTGAGATATTGAAAACATGTCCTAGTAACTACTAGTACTCGATTTAAAACCTACATGAATTCATTTCAAGAAGGTACTAATTATGAAGTCGAAGGATCTAAGCATAGGCTTACGCAGAATGTTTAGAAGGTGGGGTTGTAGGCTCAATTGGGAGATACAAAGTTAAAACTCCGTATATTTATATGTATGCATACAAAATATCATCGCAATCGAGGGTTCCAACACTTATCATTCCCCCCGCCGGTGGAAGAGGATTTTTTGCGAAAAAGAGCTCCAATAGTAAAAGAAACAAAATACGAGCAAGGCATGAATCAAGACCCTTACGCACCTGGGAAAGCTTGAATTGCCAGGGAACTCGAAACCGTTCTTGAAAGTCAGGGAAAAAGGAGATTTTTCGGCCAAACCTGGAAAACTCAAGGAAAGGGGAGATTTTTCGGTCAAACCTGAAAAAATCAGAGGAAAAAGAGTTTTCGGTCAGACTTGGAAAACTCAGAGAAAAAAGAGAATTTTCGGTCAAATCTGAAAAAGTCAGGTGAAAGCGAGATTTTTCGGTCAAACCTGGAAAAGTCAGGGGAAAAGGGAGATTTTCAAATCAAATCAAATTTTATTCAGACGGATTCAAAATTATTTTTTACATGAAGTGATGCTTATTTATAATTATTCAGCTAGGTTAATCCGTTCAGGCAGCAAAGGGTAAAGACTTTAGGGTCTGACAAAGCCCCCGCTGCCCAGGATTGGATATAATAAGCGGAAGTCATAAATACAATATACAAACTAAACATACAATAAATAAACTAAATACAATAAGATAAAAGACTTGGTTGTTTAGTAAAGTTATGGAAGGTATAAATAGAGAAAGATGTAGTGATATTATAATTCTCTATCCAATAGATGTCTGCGGATGAGTTTTTTATATTGAGCAAAAGAATAAATAGATTTAAGTGAGTTAGGAAGAAGATCCCACACCCTAGGGCCAAAGCAACAGATGAGCGAGAGTCCAAGTTTCGTTCGTGAATACTCTGGTATTAGATCGTTAAGATTTCTTGTAACGTGGGTATGATCAGGAAAGCGCAGAGAAATGAGATCAGAATGAGTGCC
>QLNU02003225.1:32372218-32397447 GCA_006491805.2 Dysdera silvatica | reverse complement strand
ATCGTTCATAATTTTACAGACTTCAAACCTGTTTTTGCTCACATACAGTGCGATTAAAAAATATTAAACCTGGCGAAAAAAATGTTATATTTGGACTTCAAATATCCATAAACAAATGTCATGTCATTTTAGCAGACAAATGGTTACATATTCGTGATCAGGAAGTCAAGCACTATTATCTCCTATAGGTCTTATCTCTAAGTGCAGTGAACAGCGAAAGGGGTTCCCTTGTAAGTTAGAAATTCGATATTCTAACGTTACATTATGTCCATTACTACAAGATGAAATTGGAAGGCTCTCGCATTAGTGCGTTTGCCGAGCAATTGCCGCTGTTGTTACCATGCCGACAACGGGGATTCGTACTTGATCACGCATCGCGATAATGATATTAAAAGTGTCAACGATTCGCTTTTAACATGATTGGCGGGGTTCGGAATCTTTGCGAAACATCGGTGATCATTCCCCATCTTTCGTCGCACGTAATATTTGCTTTTCCCTCGCGTGCAGCTCCATGAATGTCTGCACGGCAGCCGAATCTACGCACTTGAAGAGTGAAAATAAGTCGGGTAAATAAAAGCATGACTATTTTATCGGATGCCCGGCGAACCGCTATTATTATTTTGTGTTGCCCTTCCGAGAAGAACGGAATAAAATCAGTGAAAATCTTTCTCGTTTCCAAAAGTAGTCTGCTTACTTCGTAATTTTATAAATGCGTGTTGATGCCCATAGAGTCAAAATCTACATCCCAGTTTCTCTCATTGGAGCAATTTAAAACATTAATCATTGTATTTTGGGACTTGTGGCACCAATGTCATTTCTAAGAGGTTTTATTTTTTTTGGTTGTTTATTATCCATATACGTATTATCCACATACATATATATTTGAAAATTAAATTGTACACTATTTTTTTTTTTAATTTTATTCTCAATTTCGTAATATTGTATTTTGTTTGTCGTTTTGCTATATCATAATTATTATTTTTGCGCACCTGAAAATACTTCGATACTTACAAATCTTTGTATCATAATAATGAATGCATGGATAGCCATCGTTCTTTACAAGATCGGTAAGCCAAGTTAAATCAGTAATATAGCAAAAGTTAACTTATCTAATTAGAGAAGAAAGATCGTAGGCATGGTTTATACAATAGTCGCCAATTCTTTGTTCAAAAAAGAGTTGTGAACCCCTATTGTCAGCTGTTGGACAAAGCATTTAAATGAGTAAATGCGTAAAATCTATTATTGCCCAGATGGATAATAAACAGAATGCGCGAATTCAAGGGTTGAAAAGAAAGTAGTGGCAACACCTATATACATAGGCGTAGCCAGGGGGTGGTTTTGGGGGTTGTAACCCCCCATCGCAATGAAATTTTGTATATTTAACATAGGAATATATGAGTTGTAGCTCTGTAACCCCTCACATTAAGCCTATAATCCCTCCCTTATGAACTTTCTGCCTACACCTATGCCTACATATATATTATGAACCATATATATATTAAAATATTTATTGTATCACGCGCAGTTGTTACATTCCTTCAATGTAATCTTCAATCATATTTATGAATCATTATCACTCCTCTAGAAGATCTTGGATACCAGTGGCAGTGCCGTTTTTATCGATGTCTCTGGAGATGCGCTCTACTGCTTGAAATATGGGGCCTCAGGTAAAACAATGCTGCCCCCACAATGGTTCCTTAAACTTGGGAAGGAGGTAGAAGTCGCGGGGTCTCATGTCGGGGGAATAGGTTGGTTGGTTGAGAATTTCCCACCCCAACTGTTGAAGTAAGTCTCAGAAGCGACGGCAGTAAGTGTCATTCAGAGAGAGGGCAGGAGGAAATTCATTATGGAGTTGCATGTGGCGCATTCTTCACACATCCTTGCCTGAAGGTTGTTATGCAACGGGCCACCATCCGATATTTCATGGTTTCATTGTCACAGGCTATTCGCAAAGCCTTTCTGCCATGCGCCACCTCAATCTTGAACCTTGCCCGCTGCTTACGGTTCGAAAACATCGCTTACAACCGTATATTTTCACACCCGAATTGCAGTTTTCTGTAAGCCAGTTCGCACGTACAGCACTGTAAACAACGTAGTTAGATAGATAGAACCTTTCTCTAAACGGTTGGAGACCACAACGCCTTTTAGCGTTGCTACGAGTCGTGGAGGCAGTGTTTTGCCAATATTTTTTTCTAGCCTCGTAAATAAGGTAGTCAGAATCGTTGCTCGTGGAACTCGCGGGCTGAACGAATTTTGCTACGTCGGCGTTTCTCGTGGAAATGGGGGTATAAGTAGTTAGATGGTAAAAACATGCGTAGATATGTTAAAGAATATTGCTTCTACATTTACAGTACTTCAGCTGATGGGAAGCTATCCTAACGCTAGAAACTTTTTTCTCTTATTTTTACGTTCAACGCTAAGACGTTTTTTTTTTTTTTAACATTTTTAGTAAATGACAAAACGCGTCATATTAAGCAGTCGCACCTTGTAATTTGTAATTCACGTGTATTATACGTGCAATTTGTAATTCACGTGTATTGTATGTACAATTTGTAATTCACGTGTATCATACGTGCAATTTGTAACTTACATGTAGTTTGTAATTCACGTGTATTATACTCGCAGTTTGTAATTCACATGTAGTTTGTAATTCACATGTAGTTTGTAATTCACGTGTATTATACTCGCAGTTTGTAATTCACATGTAGTTTGTAATTCACGTGTATTACACATGCAAATTGTAATTCACGTGTATTACACATGCAAATTGTAATTCACGTGTATTACACATGCAAATTGTAATTCACGTGTAATTTGTAATTCACATGTAATTTGTAACCCACACGTAATTTGTAATGCACATGTAATTTGTAATCCGCATGTAATTTGTAACCCACACGTAATTTGTAATTCACATGTAATTTGTAACCCACACGTAATTTGTAATGCACATGTAATTTGTAACCCACACGTAATTTGTAATTCACATGTAATTTGTAATTCACATGTAATTTGTAATAAACATGAATCTGGGTATCCAATATTCTATGAATTTTTCTAAATAAATCCGGCTATACGTGGCGAGACTACGGGTTTGGTCCATCACCAGCCGCGGCTACTTCAGCGTATCTAAAAAGTTTTTAATTTTGTCTGGAAAAAAAAAATATTTTCCACTTTGGTGCAACTTTCAATGGGAACGAAACACTTTTTAAAAAAGATTTCCCCGTTTATAATATACATGACGAGCAATCTTGTTCGTTTAATTTTTTAAGATAACCAAGGAAATGCTGCTTCAAGGCGTTCAGCTTCCCGAGGACAAATTGTTATTAATAGTTTCAGTTTAGGTCAAAAATTTGAACACGGTCAAGGTAGCACGACCTTTTTCACAAATGGAAGTTTTTACACACACACACACAGCTAACCAAGCGGAATAATTCAAACATATTGTAAGTGATGATGAAGAAGGGAAATTGCGTTGTCTGCAACAAAATTACTGTCATTAAGGTAATTTCATCATCAAACTGGTATTTCTTATCGGGTATCTGCATTAGGAGGTTAAAGAAGTCATGGATATAGAGTTTAAAAGCAGCTCGCCAAAAAAAATATACTAGATTAGTGAGAGTGCTCAAAATTAGCATAAATGACTATTGGATATAGAAACGAGAAAAATCAGTTAAAGCTCTGTTCTGAGACTAAAAATGAAAGCTCTGAACAATATCAGCATTATTTATGAGAACGCGTCTCCATCGGCAATACTAATTTTCCTGATATAACTTCAACGTTCGGCGTCGATCGCAGTTCAACAATACACAACACCACAGAAGGCTGTATATCTCTCTCGAGGTCACAATGACAAAGTGACTTTTGAAAGGCACTGTATGATGAAATGGACAATATATGTCAACAAGCTAGGTTATAAGCTGTTTTCTTTTGATGGTCGAGTTGTCTGAAGGGAAACGGTGATTATGGAAAGGTGCTTATGAAAATGATGTGTTCTACCAAACGAGTTCAAGACACTATGGAGCCTTTCGGTTGAATTATTGTCTTCGGTCATAACCACATTTAACACATTAATGTATTCTGAATATGTTGCTTATATTCGATCAAAACATTTTTAGTACTAGGGTTCCTCGCACTGTAATGCTCGGGTATTGGAAGCCAGACTTGTATATAATATCTTGCGATAAGGAGTTTTAACGTTTTCCGGACGTCCGCAAATCTTACTTTGAATCCCAGGGATCATTGGTCCCCAAGCTTTTTCAAGCCGCGACCCACTTTTATAGTAGCCAAGTAATCCGCGACCCCCTTTTATAGTAACCAAGTAATTCGCGACCCCCTTTATAGTAACCAAAAGATCTGCGACCCCTCTGTCCGCCGCCGACACATTTGCATAATAAAAGCATTTTTAACAGAGTAAAGAAAACACATTAAATATAGAATTATATATATTAAGTATACTCATGTCTGTAAAAATTGTAACACCATGAAGGATTCGTCCGAATTGAATGAAATTTAATGTACAAACGACCTGTGTTGATACAAATAAACAATTACAAATACAAAGCAAAAAAAAAAACCAATATTACATGTCGAAAATCAGTATTTGGTGAAGCCATCACGCGCTGCAATAAGTGATGCTATACGACGTGGCATGGAATCAAACAGATGTTGAATGTGTGCCTGAGGAAGAGCATTCCAGGTTGCTTATATGCGACCCCAAAGTTCATCTGTAGTAGCTATGGGACGAGGATCACGAGCGAGACGCCGACCAACGAAATCCCACACATGTTCAATCGGCGACATATCCGGCGAATAGGCAGGCCAAGGAAGAAGCTGTATCTGTTGTGATGAAAAGAAGTCTTGAACATTCCTGGCAATATGTGGGCGGGCATTGTCCTGTTGAAATACAGCTCCGGGAATGCCTTGAAGGAAGGGAACAACTTCGGGCTCCAGAACTTCATTGATGTACCGGTTGCTGTTAAGATTACCCACAATTCGTAGCAGCTGAGATCGTCCATGGTACGCAATCGCACCCCAGACCATAACGCTGGGGGTTCGTCCATTATGACGTTGGATAATGCACTCCGGAAGGTGGCGTTCACCGGTATAGCGTCTAACACGGATGCGGCCATCACTGTACCCCAAATTAAAGCGGGATTCATCAGAAAACACCACTTGTTGCCAATCAGCACGCCAGTCTCTATGTCCATGAGCCCATTGTAGCCGCAGGCGCCGATGGTTTTGCGTCAGGAGGATCCTGTATAAAGGAACTCTTGCACGCAGTCCACGGTGCAGTAGACGCCGACGAATTGATGAAGCACACAATGATACACCTGTAGCAGTGCACCAACGTTCTGCCAACTGTCCAGATGAAGCAAAACGGTCCGTCACCGCCATGCGGACCAGGTGTCTATCATCCCGTGCTGACGTCACCTTTCGGCGTCCACTCCCGGATTTCCGAGTTGTCTGGTTCTCTTGAACCCACTGCTTCCACACTCGCATCACTGTGCTGCTGTTACGCCCCATACGAGCTGCTATTGCACGATAAGAAAACCCTCCTTCACGAAAGCCGATCATTCGTCACCCTTCAAACTCCGTAACTTGCTGAAATGTCGCCCTCTTTCGTCGTAGAGGCATAGTGACGTCTCATGTAACGTTTACCACTAGCAGATAGCCATACACGCCCCGCTACAGCCCTCTATTTATACGGATCCATCAGCAGTTCAGAGGGCGCTGCTCAGCCCACGCATGCGTGATGACTCTGAAATTCTAATCATTTGAATAGCATACCCTAATTTGCATTTCCTGAAAGTTTCAGCTCAATCACATGATTCCTTCATGGTGTTGCAATTTTTACAAACATGAGTTTATAATATGTGTGTGTGTGTGTGTTTGTGTGTATGTATGTATTATATTAATGCATCTTATAGATATAAGGTTAACAACCATTAGTAGAATACTGAAATATGTACAGCCATGTTGAAATGTAAAAGTCTCGGAAACATTTGAAAATGCATGAAATTCCTTATAAAAATAGTTGAGGCGACCCTCCAGAAACTTGTTCGCAATCCCCAGGTTGGGAACCACTGGCATAGATTGTGGAAGCGCAACGAGATGCATTATCAGAGCAAAGCATTCACTCTCTTCTTCCACTTTATATTAACATCTATCGCAGGTAAAAAATAGATAGTATAAAATTATAGCTTATACAGCAAAATATTAGCTTAATTATAGCTAAACTATTTCATTAGAAATCATTGAAGTCAGCAGTGAATCAGAATATTTTTCTTATTATATTAAAAACATTCCCTACTTTAATAACATCTTAGTATCAAACATATATGTAGATTAAGCAAACCACGTGGCTTAAAGGGTCTTCGCGAGCCAAGATCTCACAAATGTGTTGAAAATGTGCAAGATATTAAAACGTGATGTTTGTTTACTGTGAAACTGAAGGAAAATCCTCGATTACTTTTCTTACACCTCTGGTATTACGCGAATATATTTGAACGGAGGCTGTACTTTTAATTTAAATTGTCTTAAAATTGTTTCTTTTTATCGATGTTAGAAAATACTTAAGTTAGACATTTCAAATTATACTAAGTGACGGAAATTATAATCTTAAGAACTAATATGATATAAAATACCTCACTACTTGAACATGAAAACCAAAGAAATATTTACTACATTAGGGTATAGTATCCCCCGAGTACAGTTACTGAAATTATGCGTGATTTTTCTGAATTATTTTACAGTTAATATATTGTATTTGCACCGAAAATCCTGAAAATATATTTTCCTTCGCTCTCGTTGAATCGATGTCAAGGAGAAACGGCTTGCCGGTAGGTTAATGATCCTTTTGGGGATATTAAAATACTTCTCATCCGTTTCGGAGAATTCCGGAATCAGTCGACATATGTTTAGGGGGTTGTACATCGAAGTTCGGGTTGTTTCCGAAATTGACGACGGCTGATCACGTGACCGATCTCTTTCTGTCACGTTTGGCTTCCCGCAAACTCTCATTCAGCTATGAGCAATTCGATACAAATGAGAAAAATGATTTCCTCGTATAGGGGTTGTCTCAAAATCGAAATAATTTACCAACATTTCCATATTTTGCGAAAAGAATAAACACGTTATTGTTGAATGATCCCAAGAAATATAAGGCGAATTACTTTGTGAAGTTCTAAAATAAATATTTTTAGAAAACAAAAGAGGCTTGCAAATAATTTTAAATCTTTTAAATCATATGTTTTGTAAGGAAAGGTTTTGGAACCGAATATTTATCGTTATTGAATTGCGTAAATTGAGAAACTTGAAACGAAACGGATTGAAGTTGGTTTTCAAAACATTGAGGTTCACGACTAAAGCAAATACGTACACAAACATAGTCATATCCACACTTATACAATCCATGACGTTTA
This sequence comes from Dysdera silvatica, assembly GCA_006491805.2. Taxonomy (NCBI): domain Eukaryota; kingdom Metazoa; phylum Arthropoda; class Arachnida; order Araneae; family Dysderidae; genus Dysdera; species Dysdera silvatica. The sequence goes on along the minus strand of QLNU02003225.1, from coordinate 32,390,023 downwards.
AAGAAATCGAGTTCCCACCACAAATTGATTGAGCGAGTAAGTGGCTATACAATTACACAAAACGTTACTGTACATTAGCATGCATATGCAGGACTACAGAAAAAATATCGAGGGCGCATGCATACTCATAAAGCGCAATTAAAATATTTCAAGAGAATTTACCAAGGAATCAAAAGAGGTGTCATGATTAGAAATAATATGAAGCAATAAAATTATTACAACTGTCAATGATAGAAGAAATTAACATCGAAAACGTCAATGCTAAGTGTTAAATGTTCATCAGCAATGATTTGCTTTTATTGAAGAAATTGAGAAGCGAAAAACCATTGCAATAGCAAAAGTATTTATTTTATAATTTGTAAATTTCGTATTAATTTTTCATTACTGTCAATTTTGCCATCTTATTTGGCAGATACAGTGAATATACGTAGAATTCATATTGACATTATCAGTGCAGAACTGGATTTTTTGAAAGAGAACCCCGTTCAAGACTTTCTGATGCCTTTTTCCCTCTTATACTCCATGATATTATACCATGCTGTGTTGATCATGGCATAAAATTCTGAAACATGAACTAAAAAATCGTTGTCCATTGCCCAAATGACAAGCCCTGATAGCAAAGACTATCCTAGGGACCGCGTAAGGATGTCCAGAAAAGCCTCAGGACGTCTTAAGGATATCTGTGCTATATAGGATTAAGAATGATTCTTCTTTCAGTTTAAGAAGATTTTTTTCATTATGTTCCAAGTTACGTGTTTGAAGATACATACTATCATAATTAGTATTTTATACACTTAGTTTCTTGCAACAACTAACGCAACCACGCTATTTGCGGCAACGATATCCCTCCCCCACTTCTCATTATTTTGGTTTTCAAACCATTTAATTTCCAATTTTTTAAATTTCTGGACATAGGAAGAAAATTGTCAGTTTTATCACTTTGTTTTCAAAATTAGAAAGTTTCAAATTACAACGGAAAGCAAAGGGTTTTTCAAAAACATGCTACTCCGACTAAACACTCACTCACGTGTCTTGCTTTCTGTTTTCTCCCTTTTCTAACTTATTTATTAGAATCGAAGTATTTTTTATTAAAGAATTTAATGCCTACAACTCAACATCTTTTCATAATATATAACCATACAATATATTAGAGGTTAAATTAATTATTATCATAGCACTTCTTATCCATCTTTTCTCAACGTCTTATATTTACACATGCCATCAATTTTTTACGTTATGTCAAGTGTTTAGTATTTAATAAAAGCCAGAAAATGATTAGAAAACGGAAATAACTTTGAAAGAAATGAAATATGTAAGCAGTTCATAATAAAATCAGTTTCTTCCAAGCAGCGATTAAAACATCATCAAATAAATACCATGTCGCTTTCTCCTTCCTCATTAAGCAAATAATCGTTAAGTGCAATTTATTATGCTTCATTTCAAAGAGAGAGGGAGAGAGGGAGATAATGGGTAGATATTATATCGTGAGGGGATTTAACTTACGGGATTTTACTTTACCTAAGAAAGATTTAATAAGAGATCTCATCCCTTAATTCACTAATATTTTTATCCTAAGCAGAAAATGACGAAAACGAGTCACGTGAACAGGACTGTGAAATCGACCTGTACCTATTTCTGATTGAAATTGATTGTCAGCCCCGCCCTCTTCGTTCGTGAGTCTGTGGCATGCTTTCTCCGGAATTGATAAAAATGGAATCTATATCAAATAGAAAAGGAAAAGTGGCCGTCCTTTCCGCTGTGGTCGACACGGTATTCCTCAGTATACTTGACATTGCCTTTTCCTGATTTTTCCGCGCAACTTGATAGAAGCGAGGAATCAAACGTCTAACCGAATGTCAGTGCGAAATGAAAAGGAGATTAGAAATTTTCCATGCGAGTGAAAATAAAAGGAAAAAAAATATACCGCCTTCTGGAAAGTAATTACTAAGATGTGAATCATGTGAAAGAGAAGCCCACGCAACTGCCTTCGGAAAATGGAAATCGACGAATCATGTAAATTCAATAACATTCACTTTCTCCAGTTTTCTCTTTCTTCCTGTGCTCACGTTTGACAACACCAATCTATTCCGTACCATCATAACAAGTTTTTGATACCACAAATTCTCAACCGCATAACTATTTCTTTGGCCGATGAATTGTTTATTAAATATGCATGTGTTTTAAATTTTTATTGCGATATTTAATTCATGTTTTGAAAAATTCCAGAAAAAGAAAATTTGAACTGATTCCAGACATTAGAATATATTAGAGGCTAGCAACAACGTGTTGTACAATGTAGTTTTTGACATCGTATCTTTAGTATACCATTATTTATATTGTCACCTCTGACGAGTATATCTATTCGTTTTAGATATACCTCGCTGCTCTTCATCAAGAGCCGACTCGAGTGAAGTACGAGTAAACACACCTGCTGTGGTGCAGTGGTAACGCGTCCACTTAGACAGCCATTAACTTAGGTTTCACTGCCAATGAGATTGTGGAATGCCTGCATACCAGGGCTTGGTTCCTTAGACAGTAAGTGGTTTGGATGTCTCGGAAAATTGTCAGTCGCGGCGCAACTTAACCCCTGCTGTCCCGGTGCAGTAAAAACATGAGTAAATGAACCCGAAGTGTTGCCATTTTATGCTGCTATTAGCTCTCTGATGTCAGAGCCACCGATTGACGATAAATATTTGTAGGCCGAGAAAGGTTGTTACTAACCAGTAATGTAATAATGTCACTAAATATTAATGTAACAATGTAACTAACAATTAATGTAACAATGTAACTAACCATTAATGTAATAATGTAACTAACCATTAATATAATAATATAACTAACATTAATATAATAACGTAACTAACCATTAATGTAATAATATAACTAACCATTTATTTAATAATGTAACTAACAATTAATGTGATAATTCAACTAACCATTAATGTATTAATATAACTAACCATTAATGAAATAATGTAACTAAATATTAATGTAATAATATAACTAAATGTTAATGTAACTATTAATGTAGTACATTAATGCAACCATTAATGTATTTTAAGAAGTGTTATGTTGATGTCATGCATATTAAACACAGGATTTTCTGGCTCATTGCTTGATACTATGGGTCCATTTAATCTTAAGCCCCTTTTCACAACTCGAATTAAACATCTTATCTGTTGAAACTTTTGATGTGTCAACAATTGATAACGCTGAAGCAATGAATGTGTCATCATTGTTTCCAGTTTGTTATCGCAGCGTGAGAAAGTGGGGCTTCATATCCTTCCATTGGTAACAAGGCCCCATTTACACGTTATTTGGCTTTAACGTGTAAATGGGTAACAAGGCCCCATTTACACGTTAAAGCCAAATAATGCACCCTATAACAAAAAATTCTCGGCGCACCAAGAAAGAGTTGTCCGATTGTAATGAAATTTCGTATGCAAAGACATTTTGACCGAACATGCAAATGATTAAAATTTGGTGTCCAATGAATGAATAGCGGGAACTCCAGCGCATCGGAACTGCGCATTCAGCAGGTGTATATAAGGAGCGATTCTCAATATGTGGTCAAAATTTCTGTTGCATTTTGACTGCGGATATCTTACGTCGACTGTAACAATGCCTCGCCGAAAGATTCGTGCTCATTACGAGCATATGTCAGAGTTTGAAAGAGGCTGGTTGGACGAATCGAAGAATCGCTGGACATGTGGGTCGAAGCGATGCGGCGATTGGACGGTGCTGGCAAGAGTGGTTCAACAACGGCAGATGTCAGCGTCGGTGTGGTATATTTCTAGATTGAACGTTGTATATTTTTAATTTTAATGTGGTATATTTATAATTTGAATGTAGTATATTTCTAGCTAAAATTGTGACGAATAGAAAAACAGGACCTGTATCCAATTTCTGAAAGTAGAACTCAAAAGATTATTCTCATCATGCTTAATTTCTATTTCATATCGCCTACTTGACGCAAAAAAACTCTACAATTTCGTTTTTCTCAAGTTCTTGAATTTAGAGCACGTATTTTCAAGCCTTGCGTAAATTTTTCATGACTAAGCAACATGCTGGAGATCGAATATGAACATTTTCTGGAAAAAATTATTTAAAGATTATAAGGACCACATTCACAACATCCAACTCTCGTGCATCTGGAAACAGCAATCGCATAAATTTAGTAGTGTTTCCAAGTACTTTTAATAATGCAGAATATACATAAAAATAAAGAGAGAACATTTATCACGGAGCCCAAATGGCTTTTTATATGCATCCATGTCTATAAGTTAAGGAAATTGCTATCTGGGAAAGATTTGCTTTATTCAACTGCGAGAAACGCAGTCTAAAATGCGGAACATAACATTAAAGACAGAATAAAACGAAAAAGAAGCGTTTGGGTTTATTTAATCCACGGAAAAATAAGAAAAAGGCAGATACAGGGTATCTAACATGACAGTGCTTGTATAATGAATGCTGCCCTAGTGGTCGTGAAAAGATAAATATAGTATATAGTCTCTCTCTCTCATTCTCTCTAAATAGGTTCGGCATACTGTTGATAGGAGTGTCCAAGAGTTCCCGGGGTAGTTCAGCATACTTCTGATACGGCTGTTCAAAAATTTCTGGGTTAAAGAATCCCATTCTTGAAAAAACACCCTCCCATGAGTAATTCAGGGTCCTTTGATGAAGAAGCATGTTTTGCAACACGGTGGCCAAAGGCGTTCCATATATGTTTAATGCGATTTAAGACCGGCGAACATGCTGACCGGTTCTTACACACTATATCATCATATTCCAGATATTTTTGAAGTGCGCCTTATGAGGTCGAGCATTATCGTCCATTGAATGGAACCCAGGACCAGGCGTATCTAGGATTTGATGAATGAAGTGATTATCACCTTGCCTATCAATACTTCGTTGCCCAGTTCCGGCTTTGCCTGTGGGGATGCCGTCTCTCAACCATTTCTGGATACATTGTTGGACAACAGTTGTATACCAACCGATATGTGTCCCTATATGACCACTATGATACCATGCTATACGACCATTATCATAATACTCTATATGTCACATGTGTCCCTATTGACCACCCAACCTCATGAAACTCAATTACTCATTCTCGCTTGAAGTCGGTCAGTTAGTTATATTCCTTGAGCACACAGGATTTGGACATTACGAACAACTAAATCGTTCTTCAGAATCGATTTTAGTTTTAAGTAACCATTCCACGGAAGTACTTGAAACATCTGCATCACAACATCTATGTTATTCGTCCTATAAACAGCTAGGCCCTGCGGTGGCGCAGTGTGGTAACGCGTTCTCCTAGTGCGCCGCTAATCCGGGTTCGACTCCCAGCAGTGCAAAGAACGCTTACTCAGAGATCTCATAAAGATCGCACTGCTCACTGTAGTCCGGGGTTTGGTTCCCTAGGCCTTAAGAGGTTCGGATTCCTCGGAAAACAGTAGGTCCCGGCGCAGCATGACCATTGTAGTCTTTGAGCCGTAAAACCACAAAACAAACAAACATATAAACAGCTAGAGATAGTTGCTACGAAATAACCATTTGCTTACATTGTCGTGACGTTCGCTTTTACAAATTTTTAGGTAAATATAACAAGCTGTATTTCAATTTGAATTTCGCAGTGTATTTGATAAATTTGTAAATACATACCACGTTCCATTTTTTTCCTGAGAGTGTAAACTTTGAATGGCTTTTCCAATCGTGAATACTTCTTGGTTGATCATTTACTCGTTTGTCTCAGTTGAACCGTCTCTGTTTGATTTGATCCTCTGCACATTGTGATGAAATTTCTGAAAATCTGGTTTTTGCACTTATGGACTTAAATCATATTTTAGGGTAAAGTTTCGTATGTAGAGTATTTAAATTTTAAAGACTAAATTAATGATCAAGTACTGAAATACCATTTGTCATCTCTTAATTTGCATGAAGCAAACGTCACGCTATTTGGGGAAAATACTAATCGCTGTCTGCCTGTATGCTGCGCAGTTTTCTTTTACTCTTTCTAATTAATATTCTTTATTTTATTTCGATATATTAAGTAAATAAATAAAATAAACAGATAGTATTTTTCTACTCCTTCTGTAATTTTATATTCCATTTTTAATAAAATTTATAGGCGAATCACAAAAAAAGCACCAGAAGAAGTATTCAGTTTTAATCAAAATTTCAATTAAAGCTTCTCTTCCAAATTACAAAACCAAAAATTAATAATAGCAAAAAAAGTATTCCCCTGTAGTGCTTTAATTAGGTAAGTTTACCAAAAAATGAAATCAGAATTAATAATGTTTTATGCATAATACTGACAATTAATTTGCACAAATAGATAAACTTTCCATAATTGTTTCACATAAAATTAAATCACTGTAGGTTGCAAAATCTGCCTTTGATTGAAAAAATTGTCTAGAGTTCGTATAAAAAGTACTGGTCGTATTCCTTACAAAATATTTGTGGATTCTTTCAATGATACGTTAAAATTCTTATTTATTTCTTGCCTCGTAAAAACTTCTGTGGGATTTTAACCAATGCCTTTAAAGAGGGCTCAGAGTAATCCAATGATGTTAAACTTTACTCCAAAGCACTTCTTTACATCATGCTTTCGTCGTTCTTACTGAATATAAAAACAGGCTGCATCAACCCAAAGACATCTCTTCCTCTAATTAGCGCTTGTTTTTGTCCAGAGATTTGGAGCTTCGGAGCGCAATTAGAATCGCACTCCACCCCATCCTCTTTTCCCCTCAACTTAGAAACCCAAATTTTAGGTCGATGCAAATGTGGCGTGCATTAGCAACTGATAGTTTTTCTCCACCGGTCTTTGTTTTCTTATGTTGAGATCTTAATGGATTTTTTTTAACTTGGATCACGACTTTTTAAGAAGTTTCGCTCTCACCCACCCTCAACCCCGACCCCAAACTCTCTGTAGGGAGGGCTTTTGAAAGAAAAGATGTCTTCGTTATCTTTTGTGCGTGTTTTTCTTTTTAGTACCCATTATGACATCGCGTAGCTGGAAATTTCATCCAAAACAAGAAGATGCATTAAGTTTGCTGAATGTCACTAGATAAAGGCTAGAAAGTTGGGAATTTTAAAATGTCTTCATACTTTGCAGAAAGATAGGAGAAAGAGAAAAAATTCCAAGTGTTTGCGTTTGTTAAAATGCCAAATAATAATCCTCGGCTGTTTAAATAATGCTGTTTGCTTGAAAAGCAAAGAGCTACTTTGTCCTGTGCTCGTATTTCCACGTAAGAGGATTAAGTTGTTACAAGAAAATAATTTTGATCTTCATCCGTATTAGCTAAACTTTGAAAATGTTACAAGCTTTGATATTTGTATTGGTGTGCAATGTGATTCAATATCTTGGTAACTATTGCAATTTCTGATAAACAAAATCTCTTTTACTACATGATTTTTCAAATTTTTCATATGCCAGCGATTAATATTTAACACCTTACTTTTCACCTACTCGGTAGTCTCGGTTCACCTCGTTTTCTTCTGTTCTGATGGAGCATAATTTTTAATTTCTTTTATTAATTCTGAATGGATATCACCAAATGTACACTACGGAATATTTATCTTTAATCTATAAAACTAAAAGTAATTCAGATTATGTTACATGCAAAGGAAGGTGGAAGAAGACCAAGAAATACATACAGAAAACGATTAGAAAATGAACTTAAAGGAAAATGAATAAAATGAAATAAATGAAGTAAAATCTGTTCATAACAACGCTCAAGGAATCAGGAAAAAACATCGTTTTAAACAAGGTTAAATCGAATAGACTCTATCTGCTCCTACCGAGAGGATGTTTGGTTGAATTTACGTACACGAACATTCATAACAGGGTTACAAAGCCACAATGCTATATATCGATATGTATGTACAGTAGATCCTGCTTAAAGTGACCACATTTGGGACTGGACTGCAATGATCAGCAGAGACAGGTGATCGCTGTACACGGCAGATTCTGATATAAGCAATGATATAAGCAGTGATATAGGCAATAAGCATTCACTCTTTACCAGTTCTCTCTCTTATAAAAAAGTGCTCACTTTTTTCAGGTGGTCAGTTTACCAGGTTCCACTGCATATATATATATATACATACATATAGATACAAAGTTTCATTGCAATGGGGCTACAATTCGCACCAATATCCTCCTACGTAGGACAGTGGTTGGTTCGTTGGTTAAATTTTTATGACGCAAGGACAGCAATGGTTATTTGACGCCAAACAAGGTGGAGCGCATTTAGAGTTTCAAAGTGAGAGTTAAAGGAGATCTCATACAAAGGTAAATAAAAATGTATTAAAACTGTTAAAAACGAATAATGTGGTAAAATCGAACCATAGTGAAACCTGCGAAGGTACCGGGGGAAAAGTGTTATAGACATATTTCACTGTATGAAAGAACACAAAGAAGTTTCCAGAAAACTGAACCAAACGATGATCTTTATTCAATTCCTTCATAACCATAGGAATTAAACTACTCAAGGAATATTCGTGTACATTATGAAATTACTCGGTACTCATAAGTAAACGAGATTTAAATTAATCATAGAGGCGAAATACAAGGTGGAAAATAATTTAGATGAAAAATTCGCATACAGTGTTACAGGAAGATCATCCTGTAACAAAGTTTTGTTTTCATTTGCATATTTTCCCCTAAATTTGTACGTTAAGCCATGAAAGAAAGCACTCACTTTCCCTTACAATGCAACGGCGGGAAGAAGATGTTTCATGAATAATACCCTTCCTGTAATAGCTCTCATCCTTTTGTACAACCTAAAAATCTCTACAATAGTCCAAGATTTTATGGCGTAATTAAAGAACGAACGGAGAAAGACTGCCTTGGTTTTGATCACCGCGGCTGGACACGTCGTCTATTTAGCGTTGCATCTGCACAATACAAACCCTGCTAATTGGAATCTTCAAATGTCCGTACATAGAATCTCTATCCATAAAAGTCGTTTACATCAATTGAAGAAACCTCGTAAATGCCAATAGGAGTTACTGCCTTTCCACGGAAGCGTCCGCCTCAAAGGAAATCTGGACCTCCCTGCACAAAAAACCGCAAGACACGAACGCTTCACTGATAGGTTAAGCCAATAATAAGGTCGAAACGCCATTTTTACTTTGAAAGTTTTAAAAAGTTTGATCAGTTTCAGAGCAGAAGAGCATGAGGTCAAAGTCAGTATAAGACGAGAATTATAAGATCAGTACCAGATTGGACCCAAAGATTTTAAAGTAATATTTTAAAAGGGAAGTGAATAACTCCCTTGAACTACGTTCGTTCCTCGCCAGTGATGTCGACCAAATTGATAAGCCTCTCGTATAGCTATAGCAAACTTCGGAGTTGTCGAGGCGAATTCTTAGCGAGAGCCGTTTAAGAGAATAATATTTTTTCACCATGTCTCTTCAATTCCGGCAATCTTCCCCTAAGAGTCAGATTAGACATATAGATTTAGTTACGTAACCTAATTAATGATAGTCACATGACAGTTTAATTATTGGATATTATTGCAATTGCTATGGATTACTATGGATTGCAATATGTGTTCCAAAACTAAAATGAACTCCACTGACGCAGTTATAATTGATTGTATTATGATATGTGTGTAGTATCCAAGATAGACTACGTCCGTAGTTAAATTGTTAGAATAAAAAAAGTGTCGAAAGGTAAACAACCTAGAGAGAAAACGAATGTAAGCTCACTTCAGATGAGCTATTTAATAGATGTCGGCATGTTTAGCCGCGCCATAGTTAAGCCTCAGACGAAGTTATCACAATTATCATTTTTCATGCTTTCTACTAGTCTCATGTTATGTTTAGCTATTAATAAATATTTGATGTGTGTTACTTACTTTCTAGTACTTATTTTCAGTCCCGTGACACTTGTTAAGCTAGTTTTGTCAGTAAATGATAATACAACTTCGCATTTTAGTATTTCTCTTTAGATGACCTGTCTTCACCGACAGAGATAGCCGTTTCAAGTAAGCTTGGTTCTCCGGGAATACACGCCCCCCCCATACAAAGGGGAACGTAGTGTTCTATTCAGCGGACTCTAACCTTACAGTAGTCACAATTGTCAACAATTGTTTCGATGGAGAAACGGTCTCCCGTCATCGAAACAAAACGCAGTCTTCAGAAAGGCAAATTTGCTCTGATGATGGTGGATCTTTTTGCCGAAACAATTATTAACAAATCCTTTTAGTTACAGCTGTGACTACCTGTGAGTTTTTTGTCTAAAGAGATTGAAATTTCTAGGCATTTTCAAGAGCGTTAAGTGTTATTTTCAGTTAGGCAGCTTTACCATCCATGATTTTAATTCAGGTGTGCAAACATCTCTGGTGAGCCGATGAATTAATTCTTTGATACCTAAACCACAAAATATTGGGAGTCGAGATTTACAAGCTAAGGTAAGACACAGACTGATTTGAAAATGAAAGACAAATGCCCAGAGAGGGGAAAAACCTTTAAAATTAAAACAACTAAATATTACAATTTTAGTTTTATTTGTTTTTCCTTTTTATTAAAATTATGATAACTGGGATGGTATTGTATATATATCTGTTGTTCCTAAGGGCGGACTAAGCCCTCCCGAAGGGCACGAGTCCTATCTCCCACGAGGGCGCACGGACCCGCCAGACTAACCGGTGGCGCAGTCTGCCCCTGATTGTAGCCCCGTTACTTGCTCGCGCGAGTGGCGAACTATCAAGTGAAAGATTATAAATTCTGTTTGAAATGCTTTAAATTTTAGCTATTTGTGTTATTATATGTTTAATAATATTACGAGCCATCGTGAAAGGTATTTCTGATAAAAAAAATCATGAATAAAGGAATAAATTGTGTAATTTCGGCGATAAAAAATTGAATACAATAACAAGCAAGCCACAATGTAAAACAAAGGACCTGCAGACCGAACAAAAGGATTTAACCTTCATTTAAGGTGGTTTTCCATGAACATCGGGAAGAAAAATCTTGTTCGTAAAAGTGATTTTCATTAAGAACCTTAATTTTAATAAAACTACGGATGCCCCGTCGTAAAATTTTATGTTTCTTATTTTATTCGTTAAACTGCGTACTTTCTATTTTACTCCTTTTTAAATCGCTATAACAGGACCGAAATACTTCTGTAGTAATTCAATATATTTAATCGTAGAACCTTTTGCAATATATAACATTCTGGCAGATATTACAGGTTAAATAAATATTTTTAAAAATGTGCCCAATTAAGTTTCAGCTAGGTTTTATATTTTTTACAGCACTGATGTGTGCTATTAGTGGATGCCATACACTACTAAAATTATGAACAAGGAAAGACAGAACGGATATAAAGGAAATATGAAAACACATATCATGGAAAAAGGAGATCATGGTTTACCATGATCATAAGATAATGTTATTCAACCTAATGAAAGTATTAAATGATGCATATGATTAAAAGCTATGTAGAAGTGGACGGACATAAACTCAGTACTATGCTGTAGCTTTTAATTTGTTAGTTTGGGCTATTAAAGTTAAAGAAATTTGCCGGTAAATCAATTAGAAGTGAAGAGCAAGAAGTGTACTTTATTACAAAGCTCTCTTCCAAATTGTCAAAAGTTAGAAATGTATGGTAGGCTGCATATTATAAAAAACGCCCTTCAGACACTAGACTTTTCGTTTGTTCATTGTTCAGCATCATCATCATACTTCATGAAATTCATAACAATAAACACATTGGTTTTTGGTTTTAATAAACGTGCTTATTTTTCTACTGGTTTATGACTTAACAGCAGGCGAATATGGAGAATTAATACGTACATTTAATCAAACAACAATGTCAATCAATCAACGTTTATTGGCGTAGTGATACCAACGCCGATGGTATGGCGTGATTAGATGGTGAAACGTTCGAAAGAAAATAAATATTTCTGCCTTCGGTGGGACCTGAACCCACGACCTTCCACTTGCCGGGCGGAGGCTCTACCCACTGAGCTACGAAGGACAATATATAATCTCTTTACGAACGTATATATATTGTTGCCAGTTATTTCGCAGAATGGTGTAGTACATAGACTACTATTTAAACCAAATTGCAAAGAGACTGGTATTAAATTGATCGAAATGCACGTTGCAGCATACATGTATGTATTTATTTTATATACTACGCCAATAAACGTTGATTGATTGACATTGTTGTTTGATTTAATCTGCGTAGTGTTCGATTTATATAAAATGGATACATACGTACATTTAAGCTTTTACGAAATTTAACAAATATGATATTGACAGTTAGTTGTCTGTAGCTCAGTTGGTAAGAGCACCTGCCCGGATTGTAGAAGGTCATGGGATCGTGCCCTACCAGACACAAAAAACATTTCTTTTCTTTACGAACGTTTCACCATCAATCATGCAATAACATCTGCGTTACTATTACTACGCCTAAAAAACTCTGGTAACAATTATGTCCTAATTTTATGACATATTACGGATACGTCTTCTTATGTGAAACCATAAGAGAGAGGGCCTTAGGATTGCATTTGGCGGGATCACGAACTAGAATGGTTGTCTCTTAAGAATCATTGATAATGTCATATGCCATATGGAAAGACAGAAATAACGGGAGGTGACATCACAAACAGGCTAGTTGAATAGGACAGAGGAGGGCTCCAATTTCTGAATTTGTTTTTGGTGTACGTTCGTCGGCGCCAAAAATTAAGTTCTGAAATTGGAGTCCTCCTCTGCTGTAATGGGAAAGCCCATTTGTGACGTCACCTCCCGTTATTTCTAATTATACCATCGTACTTCTTTTCGTGGATGAACACTAGGTCCTCTCGGTATGAGCTTCACAGCCTCACACTAGAAAAAAATCGATATCCATTGTTACGATAACTTGAAAAAGGTAGAAAACGTTTCTGAATAGAAGAAGTTAGTGAATTTTTTAATGTCGGAGTTTATTCTATCATTAATGATAAATAATTATTCAAAAAATTAATGCCCAATGATGATTTAATAAATCAGTGAAAAATGCTTATCCAAGAAAGTAATTCATGCAACCAAGATAAACAAAAAGCATATATTCCTAGCAACGTAAGGTTTATCCGTAATTCACTGCTTTTAATTGATGAAAATCTGAATTGAATATTTTAAAATGTTAAAAGAAACGTTCCATAATATTTGTTAAGAGCGTGCGTTTTGTACATATAAAAACAAATATAAATAAACACTAGTTTCAAAAATATTCCTTCTGTCGCTTTTTGAATTGGAACAAGGAAACTTACGGACGAATGTTTTCGTATTGAAAAATTTCTCTCTTATAATGTCATTACGTTATTCTAAAAAGTTTAATTAAGGTATCTTACGGGAGAAAATTTCGGATTTTGTCGAAAAAGTAATTTTTTACAAATTATTTTATAAAACTAAAGCAAATTTCCTTTACTATTTGGTGAAAATAAATTGTAATCCATGCATTTTTAGTCTCCAGAATATGACAGAATTTTTGTAAGTATAATTGAATTATGGTAAAGTTCAATAGTTTTTGCATGTTTTCTTAAAATGCATTTGACTGTTCTTCTTTATCATTGGAAATGCTCCTTACGGCACGATTTTCATCCAATTTTTATAAAAATTTTATACCTTGATGACCTAATGTGAATAAATAAACTGATGCTAGGATTTTTAGGCCATCACCTATTTTAATAAATTTTATCATTTTTATCTTTCGAAAATACAAAAAAATTCTATATATGTTAACATAATATAATTTTTTATCTATGATGTAATAAAGCTACATAGTAATTCTCACACGGTTTATTACCATTATTAAATTTTTTTGAAGATCTGAAAACAAAAATGCATGCTTAAGCATGCAGTACTTAAAAAATAATAAAAAAATTATAATGATATCAATTTCAAATTTGGCACGATATTTTATTATATGGAATTATATTTTATATAAAAAATTTCAGCAGGTTCTATGAAAAACTGAAGAAGAAGTTGAAATATTCACCAGTAGGTCACCCTTAATGTACCCTAAACATAGGCAAAACCCATTTTATATGAGTCATTTAGAATTTTCTATTTAAATTCCGGAATTTGGCAAATTCTGGAATTGTGAAAAATCCATTATGAATAGGAAAACTGGGTAAATTCTTAAATAATGGCAGGGTGTGTTTCTCCGGATTGGCAAATACACATCCGGAAATCTGGATAAATGTGCATTCGGGAACCCGGAAAAAATAAGCCATGAAAAGAAATTTCGGGAGATAATAACTATGTTGGAGTCCAGTTTTATTTTGACTCCAGGAAAAGACGGAGAATATGTAGTACCGGAAATAAAGGCAAGGGAAATAAGAAAGCCGAGCCGTTTTCAAAATTGACGGATAAAGAAAGATCCTGTTTCCAGATCCCAACGAAAAGGATGTTTCTTCTGGTGCCATTTCCAACCTTTTGAAATAATCAAATATGCAAACAGCGCAGGAAGAAATCGAGGAAGAACCAACTTCAAAGATGTGTTCCCGAAGATGCAAGTGAAGAAACGGGATGAAAAGAAATTTTATGACTTAAGTTGAAGACAGAAAAATCTCTCTGACTTAAGCTGCTTACCAAATGAGCTTAAATCTGGACAAATATACGTATGTGTAGGTCTGTACTTCGGGAAGAGAATATCTTCTCCAAAATTAAGTCGCTCACCATTCATCACTCGCAAATTTCCCTCTTAATTCCCAGAGGGATATGGAATATATTAAATTATTTGTCTTTTCCCCTTTTGGCTTTTTCTTTGCTGAATAATATACATTTAACAAAATTTTGCTCATAAAACAAGAAAAATTTTAAGATATATTAGATTCATGTTTAATGAAAATTTTTGTCGAATACGCGAATGAATTGATAGAATGAGAATTTTGTTGTGCTTAATTCGGCTTTAAAATAAATAGAATTTTCATATTTTATGCGATTGTTATAAAAGCTTTTTCTACATAAAATTACTTGAATCTGAAAATGTTCTCACTTGTAATTATTTTCACCGACCTAACTTGAACTATAATAGTTTTTATTTTTTCTTGTTTTAAATAAATGTTTATCAATGAAAAGTGTTACAGAACGTCAAGTGGCATTAATATTTATAGTTTAATGTCTCAATCGTAACCGTTTTTAGTGTTAATTATTTCGTATTTTATCTATTAAATTGTAGGAATATGAAATTTGAGTTATTGTGCCAAACTAAAATGGAATGGCAAAATAAAATCCAAAAATTAAAAAAAAAATCATGGTACAAGAATAAGATAGCAAATTAAATAATTAAACGAAGAATAATGTAAAACATAATATAAAGGAGGGATAAAAATGGTGCATCTATATATGAATAAGATCAAATCGGAGCATTTATATAAAACTAGGATAAAGGTACTACCTATAGAAAATGTTATTCATATTATATTAAGGATTATTAAATATCATTACGACATATTAGCGAGAAATAGAAACGATATTGACAATAAATAAATCAAATTCTACAAACTATGTGAAGTTACGTCATTTCTTGGGGAAGTTTCGCAAGGGAACGAACGGTAAATTCTCACCCGCATCCCATAGTTCTCTGTAGAGCTGTTTTGACCCATTATTGTAAATCATGATATTGTTTCCCTTCTCAGGAATAACGTGATTACCACTTTGATATGTGGTAATTGTGTTGGCCATGACAAGGGCAATAAGATTATGGCTTGAAATAATAAGTCAAAAGAACTCCTTTAATCCATGGATTGTGGGTCTTCTATAAGCTACGTTTCTACCCTGCTAACCTACATAATAGAATCGAAATATTCCTATCAAAGAATTCAATACTTCGATGAGACTCTTCGTAATATGCACATGGGCAGATTTACCACTTTGCCGCCCCTAAGCTATTTCTGCCGCCCAAAGGCTACTTTTTGCCCCTCCTTCCTACTCGTACGTCCCCTTCCCACAATCAGTGGTAGGAACATAAAAATTGTTACATTCAATATACGCCCAAAACTTTTATATTGACAATAAATATTTAAAAAAAAACAAACTCATAAATTGAAACATAAACATTAAACAATATTAACTTATATTGAAGTATTATTTCTTTTTGGTATATAATAAATCAAATTCAATTTTATTGAAATAAATTTTAATTTTAGCAAAAAATAAAAGCCTATAGAACACTGGTATTTAAATGGAAAGCATGACGTCTAGCTTTCTTCTTGGCAAAACATCTGATTATAACGTATGTTATTGATTTTGTTATATTAAACTCAACACACGAATTTTTGCCGCCCTGGTTTATATCTTAGTACAGCCTACTGGAAAATACAGCATTGAATATGCAGCCATGCAACGTATTTCAGGTCGAATTTAATTATTATTAAAATGCTTTTTCGTCTTCAGTGTAAGTGGCATCTTTAAAATTAATGTTTATTAATTAATGTAAAGCAGCTAATAATTATGCGCTGTTCACATATGAAGCATGAATAACAAAATTCGTTTTAGTCCTCTTCATTAAAGTTTTTAAGAAAGCTCTTCATTTTTGTTAAGTTTTCCGTTTCCAGATTTCTGCATAATATCTTGAGTATCCCTGGAGCATCTCAAAAGTTTTCTTAGTTCCATCATTTTTAAAAAAAAAAAAGCGAAAATGTTTAGATAAAGAATTTTTGCAAAAGGCCTTAATTAAAAACTGTTCCTGGAGGAAAAGTTCCTATTGAATTTTTTCAGCTTCAACTCATTTAAAATCCCGTTTACTTATGCAGCAAATTTTTACACTGGCTTCATAGCCTTCGTATCGTATGGGGGTTTAATTTTTTAGCGTTGTTTTCTTTTGTTGTTTCATGGTGCGTTTAGCGATAAGACATCGTAAAAGCTCGGAATGTAATGAAAAATTCACAAATTCCGTAATGAAAAAATTTATGTCCACCTTTCCTAACACGTTCCAAACAAAACTAATTTTAATCTTAGTTTCCCTGTGTCTAAAATAAATCTAATTAGAAGTTCTGTGCCGCAAAAAGGTTCTGTGGTACCAATTATAAAAACCTTGTGATTTTCAGTTCAATTAGTGGAAGTTTTTGTGCAGTGATTTTAGGAAGCACCCGAGATCGTTGTCGCTATATGATATTATAAAAATTTTAATAACAAGTTAAGAAAAGTAATATTGTTTTAGCTAAATTTAATTTTATTTTTAGAGTAATATTAATAACAATATTATTATTATTAATAATAATACAGTCATGCTAACAGCTGTCCTAATTATGATAGGAACAATAAGGGCTGCCAAGCCTAACTAAAATCTTCTTAGAAAGACCAGACATTACTGATATGCCAGCGCAGCATGACCACTGTAGTCTTTGAGCCGTAAAACCAAACAAACAAACAAACATTATTGATATAAAGGCAGCAGACCTAAAAATCCGATTTAATGGACACCACCTACATATTAAGAAAATTTGGGGAATTAATTTTTTTCTTTAAACCTAACAAAAGAAAATTAAATTCTTAAAATATTGGGTCAGAAATTCTTATATGGCGCGTTTTAAAACAATTTATAGAAGGTATTGTAAAAGAAATTTTATTCTAAAAATTAATGATTTACATATCTGATAATGAATATTAAAAATGGTAGAAAATATTCCCAATGTTTGGAAATTGACCTTTGTGTGTCACCTCACTAATATCACTTCAAATTCAATCAGGCTCGTGGCCCTGCGGTGGCGCAGTGTGGTAACGCGTTCTCCTATTGCGCGGCTAATCCGGGTTCGACTCCCAGCAGTGCAAAAAGAACGCTTACTCAGAGATTTCATAAAG
>QLNU02003225.1:32342375-32372118 GCA_006491805.2 Dysdera silvatica | reverse complement strand
TGTAATGATCACATGGCGTTAGCCTGGGAAAGTGAGACTTGTAGGTCTTCTTTGTGAAAAGGGTCGAGAGGAAACAGTCCGGATGTGGGCGGATAAAATTGCAATAACTCTGGTCTGCAAGGTCCAGATTGACATTGCAGAATATTTATGGGAAACATGTGTGGAACGGGGAGAAGGGTCACATCGGCCAATCAGGTGTGACCACGGTCTTAAGACTGACCAATTATATCATAGTGGAGAAAGAGTTGGTTGCGTACAGTGGGTAAGAGAAAGGAGATCGAATGAGGCAGAGGAGTAGGACGGACACGCGTGTGTGTGATTTCCGTGCCTGACTAATACGTTGGAACTTAGGCGGTGCGCCTATAGTTGCCTTGTCTGTGATGTCAATGTATATACTAACCACCTTCAATAAATAGTCTTAGATTGTTTCTTCATTCTTGATATCTACCTCACTCTTCATCATCGACCTTCTAGTTTTCTACCTAGAAAACAGGAATACAGAACCCGCCTCACGAAGAGACGTAGATTGCTCAGTTACGAGCCGAGCTGGTAGCAGCACAACGACTACCTGCACACACGCTGTGTGATCGCATATATATACCTGACTATGACATATGGTGGCAGCTATCCTAGGTACGAATTACAAATGAGATGAAGTTTAAGGGAAAATAAAATCGTTTGAAGAAGCATACCAAATAAAGATTGAAGACCTTAGGTGACGTCATTTCGACCGGGCGTTAGTATCCAGGCAAAGTAGATAGACCCATCTGCAGATCCCGGAAAAGAAACAGGGGACCGTCCGAGTGACAAAGTGGACGACGGCCAAACAACGGGGAAACCTATCCTATTACGCGGACGCAAGACGAGAGAGAAATTTTCGGGGAACGAAGAAGAGGGCCCGTCGGCAGACGCATTCCGAATTAGAAAACCTTTTCGTAATTGACTGTAACGTGGACTCCCCATTGAAAGAAACTGTGGAACTGTACCCCAAAAGGAAAGAACAACTTTGTGAGCGTTATGCGCTATATTTTTAAAGGACATACGAACTCCCATAAAACTCTAAAGTGACGGCACAAAGAATGATTGGTAAGATCAATCCATTTTTATTGAAAGGAGTTGAAATATAGATAATTTCATAGCTAAGTGTATAAAAGCAATATAATAAGCATTTATTATCCAATGTGGCGGAAATATTTTGTAGAAAAAAATAATCAAAATGCATGCCAGTATATGAAATATGAAATGTTTATAATGTATTGTAGATAGAAGCAGGTTATAGGAAGAAATATATATATAATCTGTGTAGTTATAGACATAACGCGGGGCATACTAGGAATAGGATATGGATAGTCGAATGATAACACATAATTATGCGCATGTTGTGTGATAAAATATGGTTACATATCTTTAATATGGCAGTTATTGGATTCCAATGATAATAGTAGCTATACGTATGGTGATTGAAAAATTTTGTTTGCATGTCTGTAGTGTTATATATATTATATGCAGTTTTTTAATGATAAAATGTATGTGCATATTCATAATGATATATGGGTAATGTGAAATGAATGCATGAATACTTGTACGACTTTTGTTAAATTTAGATAAAGAAAGGGGCAAACTAAATTACATTGATAACAAGATTTGTGTGGGAAAAATATTTTTTTCTAAGAAGTCTTAGGCATTATAAAGATTAAGTTTTGGAAAAGAAGGGAAAATGCCACAAACACGATCACAGGGTAACGATAAGGATAGTGATGAAGGGGCGTCAGAAGGGGAATCTCAAGGGACCGAAATTATGGCATCCATGGGTAACCTGACATTTAATGAAAGAATGCAATTAAAGCAAATGCAGTTGGAAACGGAGATAAAGTTAAAAACCATGGAATTGGAGGCGCAGGAAAGATTAGAATTTGCGCGCCTACAACATGAATTGCAGCTAGCACAGCTTAGAACAAACCAGTCATCAGGCATTCAAACCACGGGAATCAGGCCACCCGCGATTAAAATAAGCATGTTATCGGATAAGGCAGATATAGAAGCGATTCTACTCTCATTTGAGCGAATGTGCAAGTTATACGATGTAGAAGACACAAATTACGTTAGTCAATTAATCCCGTTTATGGAAGGGAAGGCCTTGAGCGCGTTTTCGAGATTGTCAGAAGAGGATTCAAAAAACTATGAGAAAGTGAAAAAAGCAATATTAAATGCATTCATGATTTCCCCAGCACAACATTTACACAAATTCAGAAACACAAAAAGAGAAGGCAATGAGAATTATACACAACTTCTGTGGCGATTAGAATCTTCATTTAGTGAATTCATAAAAGGGAATGAAGCCCACACGTTTGAAGAATTAAAAAATCTTATGTTAATCGAACAAATGCAGACGCATTTCTCCTCACATTTAAAACTTTGGCTCCTAGATCACGAAGAGAAAGATCCAAATAAAATTGCTAAATTAGCTGATCACTATTTGGAAACGCGCGAAAACAAAACTAATGAATTTAAATTTGAAAAGAAAAGAGATGGAAAGATCTTCGGAAACAGACAAAATTTCAACAGGGAGCAAGAAAATAAAACCAATATTTTTTGTTTCAAATGCGGGAAAGCGGGACACAAAAAACAATTTTGCAGGACACGAGAAATAAATTTCGGCCCAAATCCTACCACAGACCACACAAGAAACATAATGGGAGACACAAGAAATAGGAAAAAAGAGGCTGGCGGGTTATATAACGTAACACTGAAGGATCAACAACCTTCAACCGAGTATATGGGAAAATTAAAGCTGAATGGAAAATTAATTAATACATTAAGGGATACCGGCGCGGACCGAAGCATACTAAGGAAAGACTTCATGAAAAAAAGTCAATTAACAGGCAAAACTGTGGCATTACAAACACTATCGGGGAAAATTTTTGAGCAACCATTAGCCATGATAGAAATTGAAAGGTTTGGAAAACAAGAAATGGTTGAAGTAGCCGTGGCAGATAAACTAAATGGGAAAATTCAAATGTTAGTAGGGAATGATATAGGTGAGATTCTACATGCCCCAATAACAGAGGGAGGAAGGAAGCAATGTAAGCACAGGAAAATGGTTATCTAGCAACAAAAATCATCATATGAACAACGGGCTCATCGAAGCACGGTATGGAAAAATTCTGTATGACACTGGTTCGTCATTAAATATAGTGAAAAAAGCATTGGTTCACCCTACTGCTTACACAAAAAAGAAGTTACTAGTAATCACTGTCGCCAGTGAAGTCTTAGAATTACCGGAGGCGGAAATAGACATCCACGATACGTTTGGTAGACGAAAAATTAAAGCGTTAGCTGTAGAAAATTTACAATTTGAGTTATTAATGGGAACAAATGACTCCGTTAAATTTAAACCCGTACAGCAATGCTTTGTGATTACCAGGGCACAAGCGGGAAAAAGGGAAAGTATGGGGCAAAGTTCAGCGAATTCCAAAGAAAGTACCAAGATGGGGGAAGAAAACCCTCAGGCCAAAGGGGAAATTGAAGAAAATAAACTAACTGACCCACGCTCCAGGAAAAAGGCAATAAACGGAGAGGAAAAATTGACACTTCTTAATGAGAAGGGGACATACAATACTGATAGTCAGCGGTTAGACAGTATTATAGATAAGGAAAGTTTTCTAAGGGAACAGAAAAGCGATAGTGAATTGAAATCTCTTTGGGATTCCGTAAATGAAGTTAGGGAAGGAAAACCACAGCAAATCATAGTAAAAGATAATATACTAATGCGAATATGGGAATGCCAAAGACAAAAGAAGAAGTACGAACAGGTCGTAGTTCCAAGGGGAATACGCACTGTCATTTTGAAGTATGCTCACGACATTGGTCTGGTAGGACACCTGGGCATAAAGAAAACAGAAAACCGCATGTTGGAAAGCTTTTATTGGCCGGCAATACGGAAAGTTGTACAGGAATACGTGACATCATGCCATGATTGCCAAAAGACACGCCGTCCAAGTGGGAAACTAAGGTATCCTTTACAAAATGTTCCAATTGTTGTAGAATCGTTTTTTAAAGTTAGTACTGACATAGCAGGGCCTGTGAACGTGAGAGAAGATGGCAATAAATACAAATGCCGATGGACTTAACCGTTTATATGGGGATTGAAATGAATGTTGTAAAATGTATTACAGTATATAAACTCATCAATTTGTCTTGATAATTGTCTCACATATTGCACTTATTATGTATATTTTATGTGTATATATGTTACCAATGGACGCTAAGAAGTTTAAGTGCATTCTGATATTACCTATATTTTTGTCTTGATTATGCCAACGTAGTGTATTTATTGTATACCATTTATGTGCATATAATGTTACTAATGGACATTAAGAACTTGAAGATATTACTACGTCTACGTAACACTAAGCAAATGTGAACACTGATATGTTGATAGTGATTCAATGTATTTAAAAGGACACTGTATGTTCATGTTTATGCAGACGCCATAGAAAGCATATTTTGAAGAAATAATTATATCCCTTCCAAAATGCTTTTTTCAAAGGGGAGGGAGATATGTAATGATCACATGGCGTTAGCATGGGAAAGTGAGTGAGACTTGTAGGTCTTCTTTGTGAAAATGGTCGGGAGGAAACAGTCCGGATGTGGGCGGATAAATTTGCAATAACTCTCTTCTGCAATGTCAAGATGGACATTACAGAATATTTATGGGAAACATGTGTGGAACGGGGAAAAGAGTCACATCGGCCAATCAGATGTGACCACGGTCTTAAGACTGACCAATTATATCATGGTGGAGAAAGAGTTGGTTGCGTGGAGATGGTAAGAGAAAGGAGATCGAATTAGGCAGAGGAGTAGGACGGACACACATGTGTGCGATTTCCGTGCCTCATCAATACGTTGGAACTTAGGGGGTGTGCCTATAGTTGCCTTGTCTGTGATGTCAAGGTATATACTAATCACCTTCAATAAATAGTGTTAGATTGTTTCTTCATTCTTGATCTACCTTACTCTTCATCGTCGACCTTCTAGTTTTCTACCTAGAAAACAGGAACAAAGAACCCGCCTCACGAAGAGACGTAGATTGCTCAGCTACGAGGCGAGCTGGTGGCAGCACACGACTATCTGCACACACGCTAAGTGTGATCGCACATATATATCTGCCCATAACATAGCCTATCTTTGGTATTACACACATATCATAAAACAATCAATTATGACTGATTTATTGAAGTTCATTTTAGTTTTGGAACACATATTGCAATCCATAGCAATCATTACGAAATACATTATCAACAGCAATAATATCCAATAATTAAACTGTCATGTGACTATCATTAATTAGATTACGTATCTAACTCTATATGTCTAATCTGACTCTTAGGGGAAGATTGCCGGAATTGACGAGACATGATGAAAAAATATTATTCTCTTATCCGGCTCCCACGAAGGATTAGCCTCGACATCTCAGAAGTTTGCTATAGCTGTACGAGAGGCACATCAATTTGGTCGACATCACTGGCGGGGAGAGAACGTAGTTCAAGGGAATTATTCACCTCACTTTTAAAATATTGCTTTACCATCTTTGGGTCCCATCTGGTACTGATCTCATACTGATCTAATTATTCTCGTCTTATACTGACTCTAATCTCATGCTCTTCTGCCCTGAAAATGATTAAACTTTTTAAAACTTCAAAGTAAGAATGGCGTTTGGACCTGTGATTGGTTATTGGCTTAACCTATCAGTGAGGTGTCCGTGTCTTGCGGTTCTGGTGCAGGGAGGTCCAGATTTCCTCTACGGCGGACGCTTCCGTGGAAAGGCAATAACTTCTTTTGACATTTACCAAGTTTCTTCAATTGTTGTAAACGACTTTTATGGATAGAGATTCTGCGTACGGACCTTTGAAGATTCCAATTAGCAAGATTTGGATTATGCAGACGCAAAGCTAAAGAGACGGCATGTCCAGGCGCGGTGATCAAAACCAGGGTAATTTTTCTCCGTTCATTCCTTAATTGCACCATGAAATGTGGGACTATTTTAGAGATTTTTAGGTTGTACAAACCGATGAAAGAATCTTAGGAAGGGTATTATTCATGAAATGTTTTCTTGCCGCAGTTGCATTGTAAGTCAAAGTGAGTGCTTTCTTTTATGGCTTAACGTTCAAATTTAAGGCAAAAATATACAAATTACAATAAAACTTTGTTACAGGACGACCTTCCTGTAACAGAACTTACAGGTGTAAAAATGTCAATTATACATGAGTAGTATGAGCTCCAACTCGGAGACAAGCTTTCCTGCGTGTCGTCCCTCTTTTGTGCGGCGAGCATCCAACCCTGGTCCCAATTTTTTCCTCGCATTTGATCTCCAGTCTGGTTTTTGCAGTGTGTCCTTGATGTATGAGTATTTAATGAGCCGTTAATACTATATCGCCTTCTGTTAATTAATTACGAATGGTGCTCTTACATCATCTCCATGGGAGTATGGCCCATGGTGTAAAAGCATCTGACTCTGCAAAATGTTATAATTAACGGAGAATTTTTTATAAGTTTGCACTATTTAAAGAGCTTTAGTCCTGTACTCCTTCTATTAATTAATTACTAATAACACTCACGCATCATTCCTATAGATATATGGTCCAGTTTTTGGAGTATGGCTATTGGTGTACGAGTAATTGATTCTTTAAGATTTTATAATTAATGGAGAATTTTATAAATTCGCGCGTATTTCTTATGTAATTAAACTTACTTCCACGTTGGAGATATCCCAAGCTTTTTTTAATCAGGATGATTTTATTTTAACTAATGCAAAGTGTTGCGGATTTTATATAAAAATTGTCGTTTTTCCCCACAGTTTTGTAATACATACATTTTACATCTATACACAGCATTAGTACATATCCTAATCCCTTTATTTTCCTTAAGTTTATGTTGTAATATAGCACTAACTATCGGATTCTGGAATGGCTTGTCCTGTAAGTACAATATCGCGGGGTTTTTTTTTAATTTATTTTCAATTTTCATATCCTAGCTGCATTGCTCACTAATTAGCGAGTTTTAAGAAAGCTTAGCTTTTAAAAATATATAAAGTTTAAATCATATTCTCATCCTTCTTTTCCTAATGTTCGCAGGGGAAAAATCTATATGGTTTTTTAGGAATTGGTGTTTCTATGATTTAATTAAGGTTTTTATTACCTTTGATGATCGCTAGCTGTTCATTTTTCTTTTTCATAAGAAATTTTGTTAGTAAGTAAAGTCATTCTTTTCTCCGTGTATTCTAGGATTTCCCTTTAAGATTTATTATTATTAATTTATCTGTTAATTAGCATTATTTTTCATGATAGTTGGCTGATATTCGAAAGTTTTTTTTATAGAAGTTCCGTTAGTAATTTATTAAAGTTCTTTTCCACATATATTCTATTATTGCCGTTTGAGGTTTATTATTATTAATTTATTTGTTAATTAGCATTAATTTTCATGATAGCTGGCTGATCACAAGGTTCTATATGAAAGTAAAACCCTTCTTTTCTCAGTGTATTCTAGAATTTCACTTTATAACATTATTATTAATTTATTTTGTAATTTAACAACATGTTTCATGATAGTTGGACGATTTTCGCATGAGTCTTTATAAAAGTTTAGTATTTAAAATAATTAAATTCTTTAAATGTTTTTAGGAATTTTTGTTGCTGGTGTATTATATGATCAATATAAGTTTTTTTATTATCATTGATGATCGCTTGTCGTTCATTTTTCCCTTTCGTAAAAATTTTGTTAGTAATTAAAATCCTTGTTTTCTCAATGTATTCTTGGATTCCCAATTAAGGATTATTATTATTATTAATTGATTTTGTTATATTATGATTATCTTTCATGATAGTTGGCAGATTTTCATAAATTGTTTCGTAGAAGTTTCCTTAGTAATTTGTTAAAGACTTTTTTTATAGATATACGAATTCCCCTTAAGATTTATCGTTATAAAGATGTATTATGTGATTTATATAAGGTTTTTTATAACTTTTGATGATCGCTAATTTTTCATTTTTCTCTTTTATAAAAAATTTTGTTAGTAAGTAAAATCCTTCTTTTCTCGATGTATTCTGGCATTTGACTTTAAGATTTATTATTATTAATTTATTTGTTAATTAGCATTATTTTTTTATGACATTTGGCTGATTTTCGTAAGTTTTTTTATAAAAGTTTCGTTAGTAATTTATTAAAGTCCTTTTTTCCATATAGATTCTATGATTTCCCTGTAAGGCTTATTATTATTATTATTATTATTAATTTATTTGTTAATTAGCATTACTTTTTATGATAGTTGGCTGATCTTCACAAGATTCTAAATATAAGTTTAGTATTTAAAGACTTAAATTCTTAGTATTTAAAGATTAAATTCTTTAACCGTTTTTAGGAGTTTTTTTTACTGTTACGTTCTGTGATTTAATTTTTAATTAAGGTTTTTATTATCTTTGCTGATCCCTGTGTGTTAATTTTTCTGTATTATAAAAATTTTGTTTGTAAAGTCCTTTTCTCTGTGTATTCTAGGATTTCCCTTTAAGACTTATTGTTACTATATTTTGTTATTCAACATTATCTTTTATGATCAATAGCTGTTTTCGTAAGTTTCTTTATAGAAGTTTCGTTAGTAATTTATTAAAGTTAAACAGTCAAACTAAACAGTCTAAATAATTAATCATCTTAAACAGTGGAACAATTTTCTCGGGAGTGTGAGTTGCACATATTTTCGCAGAGAAATATACGAAAGTAAGGATTTTCTTATCTGACAGATTCAATTTTATTAAAATGTCAAACAAGAAATAAATAATTTTTCCATCGACTTGTAGATTTTCTAAGATGTTACAGAAATTTATTTAAATGTTTAAAAACTTACGGTATGAAAAATTTCTCTAAGGAAATTATGAAATGAAAATCGTAGGGTTTTAGGAAAATATATATAAGACTTACATTTTTTGCCAAAAATGTATATCAATTTCTGAGCAAATAGTAAAGAAAATTTAAGAAACTTTTAACTAACTAATCATCTTAACAGGAGAACAATTTCCCTGGGAGTGTGAGTTTCACATATTTTCATAAAGAAGTATAGGAAAGTAAAAATTTTCTTATTTGACAGATTCAATTTTATTAAAACCTCAAATTAGAATCAAATAATTTTTCCCCTGAGTTATAGATTTACTAAGATATTAATAAAATTTCTTTAAATATTTAAAAACTTACTGAATGAAAAAGTTTTTGAAGAAAAAAGTTGAATAAAAATATAATGTTTTAAGTAAAGGTTTGGTAAGATTTAAATTTTATGTAAAAAAAAAAATTGTTTAAAACATAAAACTTTCGACGATTAACACATCATGCACAGTGTTCCTAAAGTCTCTTCGTCTGAAAGCCCAAAACATTTTGGATTATTTAAAACTTCACTCAAACATTGTGGATTATTTAAAACTTCACTCAAACATTGTAGATTATTTAAAACTTCACTCAAACATTGTGGATTATTTAAAACTTCACTCAAACATTGTGGATTATTTAAAACTTCAATCAAATATCGTTTCTTGGACCAAGGACTGACAACACATCTATAAGAAAAGTATTATTCTAGGTTCCAACATTATGGATCTAACAGACTAGGTTGTTTCACACAATATTTTCCCTTCTGTGAAAAATAAGCAGATTGTTTAATTTGTTTTAAATTATCCTTTCCTAAAAAATTATAAAAATTAAAATTTGTTTCAGTTTGGTTAACATTTTTTAAAATTGTCAAAAACTTTAACAAATCGAAACTTGTTTTCTCATTTTAAGTTTCACAAATTTAACTATCTGTAGAGTTTCATTTTAGAAAATATATCATAAAACTAGCAAAACACAAATAAGAACAAAAGTTTTTATCACTTGTTTGTATTCATAAAAATGAAATAAAAATGTTACATCAGTGCTTAAATTCTTTTTCTCAAATTGTTATCCTGTCAAAACATCATAATAGACATCAAAAACGAGATCTACAAAACTGAACGTTTTAAAGTAAACCTCCAAATAGGATGCGTTAGTCTTGTTAGCTATACAAATACTCCAGCAATTTTTGCAATGACCAACTGTTCTAAGAGGGCCCTATGAAAATATTCCAAGGCTTTTTCAGTCATGGGACATTAGTGAAAGAGAGGATTTTGCTTATACAATATACACCCCTCACAGGACTCGCGCTTTTTCGACAGTTTCCGTCACACACGTTTGAGAATTAAAAAAATTGCCATTTTGCTTGAGTAACTCATCGCTAACGAATTTCTCCAAGATTGATATCAAACTATCTTTGTAGACAAGGAAACTGGCATCACCGTCGAACACGTTAGAGTTATTCACCAGTTCTTGGAATACACATTTACAAATTTGGCTAGACGCAACGAATTTAACAAACTTACCCGTCGTATTTTCTATATTAGATAACATTTCTACGAAATGTGTCTGGTGTAAACAGACAAACGTACGGCTAAGCTGAGGTGGGAAGAATAAATATATTGAAAGAATACACCATAGTCTCTCCATCTTCATTATCTTTAGTATACAAATAGTCGTTTATCAATAATCAAGGCCTCAACAGGATATGGCGTAATTAAAGCCCAATATTTTCGATTTAAAAGTTTCAGGGGATATGACGATTCCAACCTTGCTAGGTAATATATTTTTTTCACTCACAATAGTAAGAGCGAAGATGTATCAACACTATTCCTTTAAAGTTTTCCACTCACACATGTCAACAAATTTTCTTCCAACTGCATGAAATCAGAAGGCACCGCAGATTGTCCAACGGGGTCAGACATTGTTGAAGTAAATATCTGAAAGAAAAAAGAGAGGATTAATCAATAAAAAAAGAAAATGATTGTATTAGAAAGAAAAGAAAATGATTGCTCTAGAAATAAAAAAGAAAATGATTGAGTTAGAAAAGAAAATCAATAACTATTTTATTTGATCACTATACAGGTAAACAATTTTTGGAAAAAAAAATTACACTTACTTCGTAAGTTTTCCATTTCTTTATCGTTAGAACACCATCTTTCGCCGTCAGTTATGTGTACATTGTTTGCTGGTAGAGAGTTGGATGCCCGATACATACTTGATCCTTGGAAACCATTTTCCGCAAACAAAGTCTTGAAGAATCCAGAAAAATAAAAAAGAGTGATAGGAAAATAGCTAAGCGAATGTACCATAACAAGACATCCAATTTTTAAACGATCAACTGATATAATGATGTCACAGACTGATTTTTTACCTATACGAACTTTCCCATTTAGGAGAAAGGTGGCTTTGTAATAATTCAGAACGGCTGGGAAACCGATGGCGTCACATTTACTCCCTATGTGTAGACATCTTACTTTCTAAATCTTAATCGTCTTAAATTTTAAACATTAATAAAGAATCTTACGAAATCAGCCATTTACCGTGAAATATAAGGTTAATAAACAAATAAATTCATAATGATAAGTCTTAAAGGGAAATCATAAAATATATCTGAAAAAAAGGACTTTAATAAATTACTAACAAAACTTCTACAAAAAATTTATGAAAATCAGCTAACTATCATGAAAGATAATAATAATATAACAAAATAAATTAATAATAATTATAAGCCTTAAAGGAGAATCCTAGAATACATTGAGAACACAAGGACTTTACTTACTAACAAAATTTTTATAAAAGAGAAAAATGAACAACTAGAGATCATCAAAGATAATAAAAAAATTTAAATAAATCAATACTAGCAACAAAAATTCCTAAAAACAGTTAAAGAACTTAATTACTTTAAATGCTTAACTTTTATAAAGAATTTTGCAAAAATTAGCCAACTATTATGAAACATAACGCTAAATTACAAAATAAATAAATTATTAATAATAATAAGCCTTAAAGGGAAATTCTAGAATACACCGAGAAAAGGACTTTACTTATTAACAAATTTTTTCATAAAAGAGAAAAATGAACAACTAGCGTTCCTCAAAGATAATAAAAAACCTTATAAAAATCACAGAATACATCTTAAGAATGATAAATCTTGAAGGGAATTCGTAGAGTACATCTGGAAAAAAAAGGACCTTAACCAATTACTAGCGGAATTGCTATAAAGAAACTTACGAAAATCGGCCATTGATCATAAATGATAATGTTGAATAATAAAATATATTAACACTAATATCATGTCTTAAATTTAAATTCTAGAGTACACCGAAAAGGGGACTTTACTAACAAAATTTTTATAGTACAGAAAAATGAACAACTAGCGATCAGCAAAGATAATAAAAATCTTAATTAGAAATTAAATCATAGAACATATTAGTAATAAGAATTTCGAAAAACAATTAAAGAACTCGATTACCGTAAATACTAAACTTTCATATAGACCTTGTGAAGATTAGCCAGCCATCATGAAATATAATGCTAATTAACAAATAAATTAATAATAATAAACCTTAAAAGAAATTACAGAATATATCTGGAAAAAAGGTTTTAATAAATTACTAACGAAACTTCTATAAAGAAACTTACAAAAGTCAGCCAACTATCATGAAACGTAATGCTAATTAACAGATAAATCAATAATACTGTCTTAAAGGGAAATCCTCGAATACACCAAGAAAAGAAGAATATTAGAAAAATAAGGATGAGCATATGATTTATTCTTCGTTTATTTTTAAAAGCTGAGCTTCCTTAAAAAAACTCGTTAGTTAGTGGGAAAGCTAGGATATGAGAATAATAGAAAATAAATTAAAAACAACCAACGTGATATTCTATTTACAGGACAAGCCCTTCAAAAATCCTATAGTTTGTGCTATATTACAACATAAACTTAAGTAAAAGAAGCGGATTATGATATGTACTAATACTGTGTATATATGTAGAATGTATGTAATAAACTAAACGGAAGAAACCACCATGTTTGTATAAAATCCTCAAAACTTTGTATTAGTTACAATATAAACACCCTGATAAAAAAAAACTTGTAATATCTCTAATGTGGAAGTAAGTTTAATTACATAATAAATACTCGCGAGAATATAAAAATCTCTATTAATTATAAAATCTTAAAGATCAACTACTCGTACACCAATAGCCATACTCCAAAAACTGGACCATATATCTATAGAAATGGTGCGTGAGTGTCATTAGTAATTAATTAATAGAGAGCTTACGGGACTAAAGCTCTTTAAATAGTGCAAACTTATATAAAATTCTCCGTTAATTATAACATTTTGAAGAGTCCAATACTCTTACACCAAAGGCCATACTCCTACGGGAATGATATAAGAGCACCACTATTAATTAATTAACAGAGTGCGATATAGTATTAACGGCTCATTAAATGCTCAAACACCGGGAATACACTCCGAAAACCAGACTGCAGATTAGACGCGAGGAAAAATGGGGGGGCCAGGGTTGGAATTCCGCGTAAAAAAGGGGGTCGACATGGGGAAAGCTTGTCGCGGTGTTGGGGCTCATACTACTTACATGAATATAATTTGTTTTTAAATTGTAATGTATCATGTGTAAACAAATAAATGAAATGATTCAATTGGCGTTGGCAGGGGGGGGTGCTGATGGGGTTGTAACCCCCCCTTTTTGCAATGAAATTTTGTATATTTAACATAGGAATATGTGAGTTGTAGCTCTGTAACCCCACCTCATTGAGCCTATAACCTCCCCCCTTATGAACTTTCTGTGTTCGCCTATGAATGGTTCAGAATAGGAGATGTCAGGCACACATACGAGCGCAATGAGGAAATAGGAAAATCATTAATTCCAACGACAGAGACAAAGTGCGGCGAAAATAGTTGATTGATTATTCGGTAAGACCATAGCACGAATGCTTGATTAATTTCAAAACTGTTGAATATTGACAAAATCATAGTAAGACAAAGTAAGGATGATGTTGACAGAGGGGAATAGACACGTGTAAGAGATGCTTGTTGTGGATAAAAATATATCTGCTGGTGATCGATTTCTGCCCTCATAAAAACCAATTTACTCATTAAAAAAGTAACTACAACACCAAAATGCGCTTTAGGCATCCGTAAATTCAACTAATTTATCATTTATAAAATAACAATTTTCATTTTTCATGTCCCAGCAATTTTTGATGCTCAGGATAATTTAAATTAAAATAATGCCCATGTTATATATCCCTTGTTATCGAGAAAACCATTAACACCTCCTCATTAATGGGGAAGGAAGATGATGTTCCGATATCGATAAACGAAAGGCAAGGGGGAGCTATCGATTCGGCTTAAATTTGCCAGTATTTATTGGGAAGACGATTATACTGCCCAAATTCTTTTCACGGAAAGCGACACAGAAAGTGACTAAAATCGTAAATTTTACTAGCTTGCTCTCTGATGAAAAATATATTCTAATTTTAGGGGACAACGAAAACTTAAATTACTTGGCACTGCTTCTCTTTTTATCCAATAACCTGACTGCAATCAACCAAATTTAATCCTGCTCTCCCTCTTCCACGAGCAGTTGTATAACTCCTGAACTGGTAAAACATTTTTCTTGTATGAATCGACGTCGAGTTCGAAACTTTGACTGCAAAATTTACGCACTAAAAAAGTTCGAGTTTTCCTGCCACTAGCCTAATCGACTCGACTAACCATTTGTTTAAAAATAATCATTTAAAACACGTCAAAAATATTAACTACGGATGAAGAAGGTTATTTTCAATAAACGCTAGCCAGATGAAGTTTCACTGGGAGATTCCGTTACAACTGTGACTTCGACTGAGTTGTAAGAAGTTGTGAAGTTAACACAGTTGTAATAGTTGCTGTATAAAGTAAACAACGCGACGTTTCGGGAGTCGTTTGCATCGTTTCTTAAGTGTAGGTCTCATAAAATGCGAGTGGAAGACTAATCAGTATGTGTTTCCACATGTTGGGGAACTCGATGTTGCAAATTCCTAGCTGCAGAAACCCGTTGTGGGGAATTTCCAGCCGAGAAAACCGCTTTGGGTGACACGAGATATACAAAGTGAATTCGACTTAATTTGCCAAACGAAAGGGGGTGATAGAAGAGTCCACGTGAAGCACAAAAACTATTAAAATCTTGTCCTATCTTTATCCTTTTCCGAATTACAGCGGAAAGAAGAAAAATGAGTCAATCTTAAAAAAACAAAATTTGTGAGGTTGCTGAAAGACGTACACGCATAATAAGCACATATTTAGAAAGAGCAGAAAATTTTGTTCGTAAAGTCCTTTTCTCGGCGTATTCTAGGATTTCCCTCTAAGACTTATTATTATTATTGTTTATATATTTTGTTGAACAACAGTATTAATCAACGTTTATTGGTGTAGTGATTCCAGCACCGATGTCATGGCGTGATTAGATGGTGAAACGTTCGAAAGAAAACATATATTTATTTTCTTTCGAACGTTTCACCATCTAATCACGCCATAACATCGGCGCTGGTATCACTACGCCAATAAACGTTGACTAATATTGTTGTTTAATTTAATCTGCGTAGTGTTCGATTTATATAAATAAATATATTTTGTTATTCAACATTATTTTTTATGATCAATGACTGTTTTCGTACGTTTCGTTATAGAAGTTTCGTCAGTAATTTGTTAAAGTTCTTTTTTTTTCAGATATATTATACGAATTCCCTTTAAGATTTATCATTATTTAGATGTATTATGCGATTTATATAAGATTTTTTTATTACCTTTGATGATCGCTAGTTGTTCATATTTCTCTTTTATAAAAAATTTTATTAGTAAGTAAAGTCCGTCTTTTCTCGGTGTATTCTAGGATTTCACTTTAAGACTTATTATTATTATTAATTTATTTTGTAAGTTAACATTATGTTTCATAATAGTTGGATGATTCTCGCAAGATTCTTTATAAAAGTTTAGTATTTAAGTAATTAAATTCTTTTAACTGTTTTAGGAATTTTGTTGCTGGTACATTATATGATTTATTTAAGGTTTTTTTTTATTTTTGATGATCGCTAATTGTTCATTTTTCTTTTATAAAATTTTGTTAGTAAGTAAAGTCCTTGTTTCCTCAATGTATTCTAGATTCCTTTAAGGCTTATTATTATTATTTATTTACTTTGTTATATTATTATTATCTTTCATGATAGTTGGCTGATTTTCATAAATTGTTTTGTAGAAGCTAGTTACAGAGTTTGGCGGCAATTCGATTTTGTACTTCGCCAATGTTTCAGCGCTTGTAGC
Organism: Dysdera silvatica; assembly: GCA_006491805.2. Taxonomy (NCBI): domain Eukaryota; kingdom Metazoa; phylum Arthropoda; class Arachnida; order Araneae; family Dysderidae; genus Dysdera; species Dysdera silvatica. Next base: position 32,355,883 of record QLNU02003225.1, on the reverse strand, counting down.
TCGCCGTTAAATTCAGATATCCTAATAAAGATTATGCCATCTTAAAGGACATTTCCTACTCTTTCTAAATATATGCTTATTTTGCGTGTAAGTCTTACAGCAACCTCACAAATTTTGTTTTTCTTAGACTTGGTGCATTTTCCTTCTTTCTACCGTAACTCGGAAACGGATGCAGATAGAACAATGTTGCAATTTTTTTATGCTCCACATGGGCTCTTCTATCACCCCCTTTCGTTTGGCAGATTAGGTCAAATTCACCCTGTATAGCCTATATAGATAACATATATATAGTAAGAAGTAACAAAGTATGATAAGAAATTCTTATTGGATATGGATAGTGTTTATTTCGAATTTCCTTCTTCCTGGAAAATGTGAATATCTTTGCTTAACTCTATAGTTCAAAAAGTAAAAAATCGGAGATTAAGTATGGAATGTAAATTTTTCGCTATTTTGAAGTGGACGTTCTGGGAAAGAATACATTTTCAAACGTCCTCGTTCTAGGGCCCAAATTCTTATTTTCATTCCGTTGTTACAAATCCTGATACTATTGCTACTCCTCTAGGCATATCACAGTTACGATGGAAGTAGTTAGCAAAAGAACATTTAGTAAGCCAGTTTTTATACGCTCATAAAGAAGAAAAAGCCTTGTTTTCAAGCTGGATTTGCACCAGCAACCTCTTGATTAAACTCGATGCGTCTTAACCGCTATCCCCAAGAAATACATTTGGCGACGTCTTATCTACTGAAACCTACTTTATAAATTACACGCCTTTTTTAAATCGGACTTTCTCTATGGAATTTATGAGATTAAAAGTACAAACGCCAGCGATCTACGGCTAGAACTAGAGCTTATCAAAAATGGAGTTAAAAATTTTACATAGCACTGTTATAATAATGTATTAGATGATGTAAAAAATAAGAAGATAGATATAGATTGATGAGGAGCTGTAAAACCTCTCATTATTCTATTTCTGGGGACATGTTTTTACAATGAGATTTATTGGATCATTAGCTTTTGGGCATATTACTATTATTAGTAAGGATATGGTCGTTACGGACCGTTCTAAGAAATGCATCACCTTATTCCTCTCTGCTTATTATTTTCAAAGGCTAAAATTAAATCTGCTTTTATATGCAATTCAAATTTTGAATTATGCTATGGTTAGAGCAATAGTTGAATTTTGTATTTTATGAAAGTAATTGATTTACTTCCTAACCAATAATCTTGGGTAATGGAACATTGGTGTCATGAATCTCGCTTTAAGCAATAACTATCAATGCATGAAGGTTATTTGTACGAAAACTTTTTGTGGAACGCTCACATATTTTTTAAAACAGTACGTTGTATATAATAACGAGATCAAGACCAGCGAAAATGCTCGTTATATTCGATCCCCGATAAACCCTTTTCAGAATTTAAAACTTTAAAAGTAAAGATTTTATAAGTAATAGATGCACATATTATGCCTACAATAATATTCGGCTTTAAATTTACTTAAAATTTAATGGACAATAATTATTATTATTATTATTATTATAGGGCTATGGATTTTCACATCCTTACATTTCTTTAACGGTCTGCCAATTTTTATTGGCGCAAATTCTCATCAGAGTTTTGTGAGATAAGCATGTTCGATTTTAGACATCAAGTTGATTTGCAATTTTTCCTCATTCAGTTCGGGAAGCGCGGAAGTCTTGTTCGCTCAAATCGATTAAAGTTTATTGCACTTTAATATTATGCCAAGCGAAATCCATATTTTCCTCGCTAAAACCGGAAACTCATTATATGCGGGCCTGATTATTTGTTTGTTTGTTTTTTGGTTTTACGGCTCAAAGACTACAGTGGTCATGCTGCGCCGGGACCTACAGTTTTCCGAGGAATCCGAACCTCTTAAGGCCTGGGGAACCAAACCCCGGACTACAGTGAGCAGTGCGATCTTTTATGAGATCTCTGAGTAAGCGTTCTTTTTGCACTGCTGGGAGTCGAACCCGGATTAGCCGCGCAATAGGAGAACGCGTTACCACACTGCGCCACCGCAGGGCCACGAGCCTGATTGAATTTGAAGTGATATTAGTGAGGTGACACACAAAGGTCAATTTCCAAACATTGGGAATATTTTCTACCATTTTTAATATTCATTATCAGATATGTAAATCATTAATTTTTAGAATAAAATTTCTTTTACAATACCTTCTATAAATTGTTTTAAAACGCGCCATATAAGAATTTCTGACCCAATATTTTAAGAATTTAATTTTCTTTTGTTAGGTTTAAAGAAAAAAATTAATTCCCCAAATTTTCTTAATATGTAGGTGGTGTCCATTAAATCGGATTTTTAGGTCTGCTGCCTTTATATCAATAATGTTTGTTTGTTTGTTTGGTTTTACGGCTCAAAGACTACAGTGGTCATGCTGCGCTGGCATATCAGTAATGTCTGGTCTTTCTAAGAAGATTTTAGTTAGGCTTGGCAGCCCTTATTGTTCCTATCATAATTAGGACAGCTGTTAGCATGACTGTATTATTATTAATAATAATAATATTGTTATTAATATTACTCTAAAAATAAAATTAAATTTAGCTAAAACAATATTACTTTTCTTAACTTGTTATTAAAATTTTTATAATATCATATAGCGACAACGATCTCGGGTGCTTCCTAAAATCACTGCACAAAAACTTCCACTAATTGAACTGAAAATCACAAGGTTTTTATAATTGGTACCACAGAACCTTTTTGCGGCACAGAACTTCTAATTAGATTTATTTTAGACACAGGGAAACTAAGATTAAAATTAGTTTTGTTTGGAACGTGTTAGGAAAGGTGGACATAAATTTTTTCATTACGGAATTTGTGAATTTTTCATTACATTCCGAGCTTTTACGATGTCTTATCGCTAAACGCACCATGAAACAACAAAAGAAAACAACGCTAAAAAATTAAACCCCCATACGATACGAAGGCTATGAAGCCAGTGTAAAAATTTGCTGCATAAGTAAACGGGATTTTAAATGAGTTGAAGCTGAAAAAATTCAATAGGAACTTTTCCTCCAGGAACAGTTTTTAATTAAGGCCTTTTGCAAAAATTCTTTATCTAAACATTTTCGTTTTTTTTTAAAAAAATGATGGAACTAAGAAAACTTTTGAGATGCTCCAGGGATACTCAAGATATTATGCAGAAATCTGGAAACGGAAAACTTAACAAAAATGAAAAGCTTTCTTCAAAACTTTAATGAAGAGGAATAAAACGAATTTTGTTATTCATGCTTCATATGTGAACAGCGCATAATTATTAGCTGCTTTACATTAATTAATAAACATTATTTTCAGAGATGCCACTTACACCGAAGACGACAAAGCATTTTAATAATTAAATTCGACCTGAAATATGTTGCATGGCTTTATATTCAACGCTGTATTTTCCAGTAGGTTATACTAAGATATAAACTAGGGCGGCAAAATTTTGTGTATTAAGTTTGATATAACAAAATTAATACCATATGATATAATCAGAGGTTCTGCCGAGAAAAAAGCTAGGCATCATGCTTTCCATTTAAATACAAGTGTTCGATGGGCTTTTATTTTTTGCTAAAATTAAAATTTATTTCAATAAAATTGAATTTGATTTATTATATGCAAAGAAGAGATAATACTTCAATATAAGTTAATATTGTTTAATGTTTATGTTTCAATTTATGAGTTTGTTTTTCAACATATTTATTGTCAATACAAAAGTTTTTGACGTATGAATGTAACAATTTTTATGTTCCTACCACTGATTGTGGGAAGGGGACGTACGAGTAGGAAGGGGTGGCAGAAAGTAGCCTTGGGGTGGCAAAAATAGCCTAGGGGGCAAAGTGGTAAATCCGCCCATGTGCATATTACGAAGAGTCTCATCGAAGTATTGAATTCTTTGATAGGAATATTTCGATTCTATTATGTAGGTTAGCAGGGTAGAAACGTAGCTTATAGAAGACCCACAATCCATGGATTAAAGGAGTTCTTTTGACTTATTATTTCAAGCCATAATCTTATTGCCCTTGTCATGGCCAACACAATTACCACATATCAAAGTGGTAATCACGTTATTCCCGAGAAGGGAAACAATATCATGATTTACAATAATGGGTCAAAACAGCTCTACAGAGAACTATGGGATGCGGGTGAGAATTTACCGTTTGTTCCCTTGTGAAGCTTCCCCAAGAAATGACGTAACTTCACATAGTTTGTAGAATTTGATTTATTTATTGTCAATATCGTTTCTATTTCTCGCTAATATGTCGTAATGATATTTAATAATCCTTAATATAATATGAATAACATTTTCTATAGGTAGTACCTTTATCCTAGTTTTATATAAATGCTCCGATTTGATCTTATTCATATATAGATGCACCATTTTTATCTCTCCTTTATATTATGTTTTATATTATTCTTCGTTTAATTATTTAATTTGCTATCTTATTCTTGTACCATGATTTTTTTCTAATTCTTGATTTTATTTTGCCCTTCCATTTTAGTTTGGCACAATAACTCAAATTTCATATTCCTACAATTTAATAGATAAAATACGAAATAATTAACACTAAAAACGGTTACGATTGAGACATTAAACTATAAATATTAATGCCACTTGACGTTCTGTAACACTTTTCATTGATAAACATTTATTTAAAACAAGAAAAAATAAAAACTATTATAGTTCAAATTAGGTCGGTGAAAATAATTACAAGTGAGAACATTTTCAGATTCAAGTAATTTTATGTAGAAGAAGCTTTTATAACAATCGCATAAAATATGAAAATTCTATTTATTTTAAAGCCGAATTAAGCACAACAAAATCTTCATTCTATCAATTCATTTGCGTATTCGACAAAAATTTTCATTAAACATGAATCTATTATATCTTAAAATTTTTCTTGTTTTGTGAGCAAAATTTTGTTAAATATATATTATTCAGCAAAGAAAAAGCCAAAAGGGCGAAAAGACAAATAATTTAATATATTCCATATCCCTCTGGGAATTAAGAGGGAAATTTGCGAGTGATGAATGGTGAGCGACTTAATTTTGGAGAAGATATTCTCTTCCCGAAGTACAGACCTACACATACGTATATTTGTCCAGATTTAAGCTCATTTGGTAAGCAGCTTAAGTCAGAGAGATTTTTCTGTCTTCAACTTAAGTCATAAAATTTCTTTTCATCCCGTTTCTTCACTTGCATCTTCGGGAACACATCTTTGAAGTTGGTTCTTCCTCGATTTCTTCCTGCGCTGTTTGCATATTTGATTATTTCAAAAGGTTGGAAATGGCACCAGAAGAAACATCCTTTTCGTTGGGATCTGGAAACAGGATCTTTCTTTATCCGTCAATTTTGAAAACGGCTCGGCTTTCTTATTTCCCTTGCCTTTATTTCCGGTACTACATATTCTCCGTCTTTTCCTGGAGTCAAAATAAAACTGGACTCCAACATAGTTATTATCTCCCGAAATTTCTTTTCATGGCTTATTTTTTCCGGGTTCCCGAATGCACATTTATCCAGATTTCCGGATGTGTATTTGCCAATCCGGAGAAACACACCCTGCCATTATTTAAGAATTTACCCAGTTTTCCTATTCATAATGGATTTTTCACAATTCCAGAATTTGCCAAATTCCGGAATTTAAATAGAAAATTCTAAATGACTCATATAAAATGGGTTTTGCCTATGTTTAGGGTACATTAAGGGTGACCTACTGGTGAATATTTCAACTTCTTCTTCAGTTTTTCATAGAACCTGCTGAAATTTTTTATATAAAATATAATTCCATATAATAAAATATCGTGCCAAATTTCAAATTGATATCATTATAATTTTTTTATTATTTTTTAAGTACTGCATGCTTAAGCATGCATTTTTGTTTTCAGATCTTCAAAAAAATTTAATAATGGTAATAAACCGTGTGAGAATTACTATGTAGCTTTATTACATCATAGATAAAAAATTATATTATGTTAACATATATAGAATTTTTTTGAATTTTCGAAAGTCAAAAATTATAAAATTGATTAAAATAGGTGATGGCCTAAAAATCCTAGCATCAGTTTATTTATTCACATTAGGTCATCAAGGTATAAAATTTTTATAAAAATTGGATGAAAATCGTGCCGTAAGGAGCATTTCCAATGATAAAGAAGAACAGTCAAATGCATTTTAAGAAAACATGCAAAAACTATTGAACTTTACCATAATTCAATTATACTTACAAAAATTCTGTCATATTCTGGAGACTAAAAATGCATGGATTACAATTTATTTTCACCAAATAGTAAAGGAAATTTGCTTTAGTTTTATAAAATAATTTGTAAAAAATTACTTTTTCGACAAAATCCGAAATTTTCTCCCGTAAGATACCTTAATTAAACTTTTTAGAATAACGTAATGACATTATAAGAGAGAAATTTTTCAATACGAAAACATTCGTCCGTAAGTTTCCTTGTTCCAATTCAAAAAGCGACAGAAGGAATATTTTTGAAACTAGTGTTTATTTATATTTGTTTTTATATGTACAAAACGCACGCTCTTAACAAATATTATGGAACGTTTCTTTTAACATTTTAAAATATTCAATTCAGATTTTCATCAATTAAAAGCAGTGAATTACGGATAAACCTTACGTTGCTAGGAATATATGCTTTTTGTTTATCTTGGTTGCATGAATTACTTTCTTGGATAAGCATTTTTCACTGATTTATTAAATCATCATTGGGCATTAATTTTTTGAATAATTATTTATCATTAATGATAGAATAAACTCCGACATTAAAAAATTCACTAACTTCTTCTATTCAGAAACGTTTTCTACCTTTTTCAAGTTATCGTAACAATGGATATCGATTTTTTTCTAGTGTGAGGCTGTGAAGCTCATACCGAGAGGACCTAGTGTTCATCCACGAAAAGAAGTCCGATGGAATAGTTAGAAATAACGGGAGGTGACGTTACAAACGGACTATCCCATTACAGCAGAGGAGGACTCCAATTTCAGAACTTGATTTTGGCGCCGACAAACGTTCACTAAAAACAAGTTCTGAAATTGGAGCCCTCCTCTGTCCTATTCAACTAGCCTGTTTGTGATGTCACCTCCCGTTATTTCTGTCTTTCCATATGGCATATGACATTATCAATGATTCTTAAGAGACAACCATTCTAGTTCGTGATCCCGCCAAATGCAATCCTAAGGCCCTCTCTCTTATGGTTTCACATAAGAAGACGTATCCGTAATATGTCATAAAATTAGGACATAATTGTTACCAGAGTTTTTTAGACGTAGTAATAGTAACGCAGATGTTATTGCATGATTGATGGTCAAACGTTCGTAAAGAAAGGAATGTTTTTTGCGTCTGGTGGGGCACGATCCCACGACCTTCTACAATCCGGGCAGGTGCTCTTACCAACTGAGCTACAGACAACTAACTGTCAATATCATATTTGTTAAATTTCGTAAAAGCTTAAATGTACGTATGTATCCATTTTATATAAATCGAACACTACGCAGATTAAATCAAACAACAATGTCAATCAATCAACGTTTATTGGCGTAGTGATATAAAATGGATACATACCTGTATGCTGCAACGTGCATTTCGATAAATTTAATACCAGTTTCTTTGCAATTTGGTTTAAATAGTAGTCGATGTACTACACCATTCTGCGAAATAACTGGCAACAATATATATACGTTCGTAAAGAGAGTATGTATTGTCCTTCGTAGCTCAGTAGGGAGAGCCTCCGCCCGGCAAGTGGAAGGTCGTGGGTTCAGGCCCCACCGAAGGCAGAAATATTTATTTTCTTTCGAACGTTTCACCATCTAATCACGCCATACCATCGGCGTCGGTATCACTACGCCAATAAACGTTGATTGTTTGACATTGTTGTTTGATTAAATGTACGTATTAATTCTCCATATTCGCCTGCTGTTAAGTCATAAACCAGTAGAAAAATAAGCACGTTTATTAAAACCAAAAACCAATGTGTTTATTGTTATGAATTTCATGAAGTATGATGATGATGCTGAACAATGAACAAACGAAAAGTCTAGTGTCTGAAGGGCGTTTTTTATAATATGCAGCCTACCATACATTTCTAACTTTTGACAATTTGGAAGAGAGCTTTGTAATAAAGTACACTTCTTGCTCTTCACTTCTAATTGATTTACCGGCAAATTTCTTTAACTTTAATAGCCCAAACTAACAAATTAAAAGCTACAGCATAGTACTGAGTTTATGTCCGTCCACTTCTACATAGCTTTTAATCATATGCATCATTTAATACTTTCATTAGGTTGAATAACATTATCTTATGATCATGGTAAACCATGATCTCCTTTTTCCATGATATGTGTTTTCATATTTCCTTTATATCCGTTCTGTCTTTCCTTGTTCATAATTTTAGTAGTGTATGGCATCCACTAATAGCACACATCAGTGCTGTAAAAAATATAAAACCTAGCTGAAACTTAATTGGGCACATTTTTAAAAATATTTATTTAACCTGTAATATCTGCCAGAATGTTATATATTGCAAAAGGTTCTACGATTAAATATATTGAATTACTACAGAAGTATTTCGGTCCTGTTGTAGCGATTTAAAAAGGAGTAAAATAGAAAGTACGCAGTTTAACGAATAAAATAAGAAACATAAAATTTTACGACGGGGCATCCGTAGTTTTATTAAAATTAAGGTTCTTAATGAAAATCACTTTTACGAACAAGATTTTTCTTCCCGATTTTCGTAGAAAACCACTTTAAATGAAGGTTAAATCCTTTTGTTCGGTCTGCAGGTCCTTTGTTTTACATTGTGGCTTGCTTGTTATTGTATTCAATTTTTTATCGCCGAAATTACACAATTTATTCCTTTATTCATGATTTTTTTTATCAGAAATACCTTTCACGATGGCTCGTAATATTATTAAACATATAATAACACAAATAGCTAAAATTTAAAGCATTTCAAACAGAATTTATAATCTTTCACTTGATAGTTCGCCACTCGCGCGAGCAAGTAACGGGGCTACAATCAGGGGCGGACTGCGCCACCGGCTAGTCTGGTGGGTCCGTGCGCCCTCGTGGGAGATAGGACTCGTGCCCTTCGGGAGGGCTTAGTCCGCCCTTAGGAACAACAGATATATATACAATACCATCCCAGTTATCATAATTTTAATAAAAAGGAAAAACAAATAAAACTAAAATTGTAATATTTAGTTGTTTTAATTTTAAAGGTTTTTCCCCTCTCTGGGCATTTGTCTTTCATTTTCAAATCAGTCTGTGTCTTACCTTAGCTTGTAAATCTCGACTCCCAATATTTTGTGGTTTAGGTATCAAAGAATTAATTCATCGGCTCACCAGAGATGTTTGCACACCTGAATTAAAATCATGGATGGTAAAGCTGCCTAACTGAAAATAACACTTAACGCTCTTGAAAATGCCTAGAAATTTCAATCTCTTTAGACAAAAAACTCACAGGTAGTCACAGCTGTAACTAAAAGGATTTGTTAATAATTGTTTCGGCAAAAAAAAATCCACCATCATCAGAGCAAATTTGCCTTTCTGAAGACTGCGTTTTGTTTCGATGACGGGAGACCGTTTCTCCATCGAAACAATTGTTGACAATTGTGACTACTGTAAGGTTAGAGTCCGCTGAATAGAACACTACGTTCCCCTTTGTATGGGGGGGGCGTGAATTCCCGGCGAACGAAGCTTACTTGAAACGGCTATCTCTGTCGGCGAAGACAGGTGATCTAAAGGGAAATACTATAATGCGAAGTTCTACCTCATTTACTGACATAACTTAACTATCTTAACAAATGTCACGGGACTGCAAATAAGTACTAGGAGGTAGGTAACACACATCAAATATTTATTAATAGCTAAATATAACATGACAATAGTAGCAAGCATGAAAAATGATAACTATGAAAACTCTATCTGAGGCTTAACTATGACGCGGCTAAACATGCTGACGTCTATTAAAGAGCTCATCTGAAGTGTGCTTACATTAGTTTCCTCTCTAAATTGCTGACCTTTCGACACTTTTTTTATTCTAACAATTTGACTATGGACGTAGCCTATCTTGGGTATTACACACATATATCATAAAACAACAAATTATAACTGCATTATTGGAGCTCATTTTCGTTTTGAAATACATATTGCAATCCATAGTAATCCATAGCAATTGCAATAATATCCAATAATTAAACTGTCATGTGACTATCATTAATTAGGTTACGTAACTAAATCTATATGTCTAATCTGACTCTTAGGGGAAGATTGCCGGAATTGAAGAGACATGGTGAAAAAATATTATTCTCTTAAACGGCTCTCGCTAAGAATTCGCCTCGACAACTCCGAAGTTTGCTATAGCTATACGAGAGGCTTATCAATTTGGTCGACATCACTGGCGAGGAACGAACGTAGTTCAAGGGAGTTATTCACTTCCCTTTTAAAATATTACTTTAAAATCTTTGGGTCCAATCTGGTACTGATCTTATAATTCTCGTCTTATACTGACTTTGACCTCATGCTCTTCTGCTCTGAAACTGATCAAACTTTTTAAAACTTTCAAAGTAAAAATGGCGTTTCGACCTTATTATTGGCTTAACCTATCAGTGAAGCGTTCGTGTCTTGCGGTTTTTTGTGCAGGGAGGTCCAGATTTCCTTTGAGGCGGACGCTTCCGTGGAAAGGCAGTAACTCCTATTGGCATTTACGAGGTTTCTTCAATTGATGTAAACGACTTTTATGGATAGAGATTCTATGTACGGACATTTGAAGATTCCAATTAGCAGGGTTTGTATTGTGCAGACGCAACCCTAAAGAGACGGCATGTCCAGGCGCGGTGATCAAAACCAGGGCAGTCTTTATGCGTCTGTTCTTTACTTACGCCATAAAATCTTGGACTATTCTAGAGATTTTTAGGTTGTACAAAAGGATGAGAGCTATTACAGGAAGGGTATTATTCATGAAACATCTTCTTCCCGCCGTTGCATTGTAAGGGAAAGTGAGTGCTTTCTTTCATGGCTTAACGTACAAATTTAGGGGAAAATATGCAAATGAAAACAAAACTTTGTTACAGGATGATCTTCCTGTAACACTGTATGCGAATTTTTCATCTAAATTATTTTCCACCTTGTATTTCGCCTCTATGATTAATTTAAATCTCGTTTACTTATGAGTACCGAGTAATTTCATAATGTACACGAATATTCCTTGAGTAGTTTAATTCCTATGGTTATGAAGGAATTGAATAAAGATCATCGTTTGGTTCAGTTTTCTGGAAACTTCTTTGTGTTCTTTCATACAGTGAAATATGTCTATAACACTTTTCCCCCGGTACCTTCGCAGGTTTCACTATGGTTCGATTTTACCACATTATTCGTTTTTAACAGTTTTAATACATTTTTATTTACCTTTGTATGAGATCTCCTTTAACTCTCACTTTGAAACTCTAAGTGCGCTTCACCTTATTTGGCGTCAAATAACCATTGCTGTCCTTGCGTCATAAAAATGTAACCAACGAACCAACCACTGTCCTACGCAGGAGGATATTGGTGCGAGTTGTAGCCCCCATTGCAATGGAATTTTGTATCTATATGTATATATATATATATATTGAAGATTGCAGTGTACTGAACAGATTTAATACTGGAAGTGATCATCGAATGGTGAGATGTAAAATGCACTTAAATACTAAATTAGAACGACAGAAGCTCATTAGGAAACAAGTAAGTAAGAGGGTGGATTTAAAGAAATTAAAAGAAAATACCGAGGCATTCAAGTTGGAATTAAAAAATCGCTTTTCTGCACTGGAAGGACTTATTGATGAAAGTGATATCTCAGAAGCAAATGAAAACATTGTTAAGACAATAGTTGAAACTGCTGGGGAAATTGGTGGTGTAACCTGTAAAAAGCACAATAGCAAATTATCTGAGAAGACGAAACAGCTCATGAAAAGGCGAAGAGATATGAAGGTGGACAATCGAAATACCAGTTCCAGGATTGAGTACATAGAACTTTGTAAAACTCTGCGCAAAAGCATGAAAGAAGACATAAGAAAATTCAACTGTGAGTTAGTAAGGAAGGCCATTGAAAATAACAAGAGCCTTAGGGTTGTTAAAGGAAGTTTATCTGTTGGGAAGAAACACATCATTGCATTAAAAGGAGAGGATGGCACCGTAACAAGAAATAGGGAAGAAATACTTAGAAGAGTTGAAGAATTCTACAAAAAACTATATGAAAGTAACAGTGGATTAAACGAAGACATTGAAATAGTCGAAGGAACAGCTCCTAAAATCTTAAAAGAAGAAGTTTCATTTGCAATAAAAAATATGAAGAAAGGAAGAGCCCCTGGTGATGATGGTATTACATTAGATATCCTAAAAGAAGCTGGAGAATATGTAGAAGACATACTTGCAAAATTCTTTACCAAATGTCTTAACAGCGGTAACATACCAAACCAATGGGATTCTGCAACAGTAATTCTTTTGCATAAAAAAGGTGATAAAGAGGATTTAAAAAATTACCGACCAATTAGCTTGTTACCTGCTATTTATAAAATCTTCACAAAAGTTCTAACACATCGCCTGCAGAAAAAATTAGATGCAGCTCAACCAAGAGAACAAGCTGGATTTCGAAGTGGATTCAGTACAGTGGACCATATTCAAGTATTAAGAGAATTAATTGAAAGAACACATGAATATGAACTTCCATTGTGTGTGGCATTTATTGACTATGAGAAGGCCTTTGACTCTATTAAAACATCAGCAGTCATCAACTCTTTAAGATCAGCAGATACTGATGGATGTAATACTGGATATGGTGAATGTATAAATGCAAGTGCAAAATTTCGGTTGCATAAGATACTGAAATCTACTAAATTTGGTAAGGGTAAGGGAGATACCATTTTCCAAAACTTTTTACTTCTGCTTTACAGATGATTTTTCAGCTGATAAACTGGAATGAAAAAGGAGTAAAAATACATGGTGAATTTTTAAATCATTTGCGGTTCGCTGATGACATCGTTATTTTTTCAACGAAGCCATCAGAACTCAAAGACATGGTACAGGAGTTCTCAACTAGAATTAATGAAGTTGGACTGAAGATGAACCTACAAAATTCAAGATCATGTTCACACTTTCGTAGAGAAAACAAAAATACAAGTTGACAACATGGAGCGTGAAATTGCTAATTCATATATTTACCTCGGCCAGCTGATTTCAATGGATGGCAACATTATGAAAGAACTCAGCAGACGTATTAAACTTGGCTGGAGTGCATTTGGAAGAAGCAGTTTTATTTTGAAGGGAAAATCGCCTTTGTGTCTAAAAAGAAAGGTCTTCAACCAGTGTGTATTGCCAGTCTTCTCTTATGGATCAGAGACATGGAGTCTAACAGTTGGAGCAGTACGAAAGTTACAGACAACGCAAAGGAACATGGAGAGGTTCATGCTTGGAATAACTGGGAGAGATCGAAAAGAA
>QLNU02003225.1:32295392-32342275 GCA_006491805.2 Dysdera silvatica | reverse complement strand
ATTACAGGCTACGTCTGTAGTTAAATTGTTAGAATAAAAAGTGTTGAAAGGTCAAACCCTGGAGAGAAAACTAATGTAAGCTCAGTTTAGCTGAGCTATTTAATAGACGGCAGAATGTTTAGCCGCGTCATAGTTAATCTTCAGACAGAGTTATCATAGTTATCATTTTTCATGCTTGCAACTACTGTCATGTTATATTTAGCTATTAATAAATATTTTATGTGTGTGCTACCTACTTCCTAATACTTATGTGCAGTCCCGTGACACTTGTTAAGCTAGTTATGTTACGTCAGTAAATGAGATAGAACTTTGCATTTTAGTACTTCCCTTTAGATCACCTTTCTTCGCCGACAGTGATAGCCTTTTAAGTAAACTTCATTCTCCGGAAATTTACGTCCCTATTCAAAAGGGAACGTATTGGTCTATTTAGCAGACCCTAAGCTTACAGTGCCGAGTAAATGCAGATCATAACCTGTACAAAACCCGATTAACAAACCAACAAACCTGCAAGATAAAAAGCATTCGACCAGTGCCGTCAATGCCGTCCGTCACTCTCTCAATTCTTCAATCAATTTCCCCTTCAAAACCCTCTTGATTTACTCAAAAAATGTTATTGTTTTCATCTATTCACTCAATTTATTCCACAGTTTCATGCCCTTATATCTGGTGTTGTTTTTTATTTATTTCTGTTCTAATTTTCAGCACGCATATGTTCCCTTTTTCCCTTAATCTTGCTCCCACATTTGTTTCGTATCCGATCGTTATATCTATCGTATCACTAAACGTACAATTTTTTAATCTGCCATACATTTTAATCAATACTCAATATTCATTTACCTCATTAAATTTATTAGCATAACGACTGCATTATCCAACATTGTTTGCCTTATTGGTACATATATATGCTAGACTCATAGTTTCACCACTTTGTTCTTAATATTTCCATCATCCTTATGGAGTTTCGCTAAGGATTTAATTACAATTATTTGATTTAAAGTTAAGTCACCCAGTATCTTGCCAAAGTGTCAAAATATTTACTTTTTTAAAATTCTCATCTTATTTGAGATGGGATCGGGTACAATGAAACTAAAATTTCAGATGAAACATGTTACATTTTATGAATAGTTTTACTACACACGCATTGACCAAACAAAAAGAAAGAAAAATAATCCACCATGGATAATTATTGGAATCGAATGAAATGCATACTTATGTAAGCAGAATTGATGCATATATAAGCGAGTACAATATTGGACCGAAAGGATAAATTTATTGGATAAAATTGCACAATTCAAAGGGGACCCTATTACTTTGTTGAACCGCCTCTAGCCTAAATACAAGATACGGTTTTAGTTCACAGCTCTCCTAAGTTTCCAGTTCATTACACCACTACAAACGAAGGCGACGGTGGCTAGCTCTCAATGACAGGACGCGTAATAGGCGCCGTGACATTTAATGACCTTCTGCAAAGCGTCAGGAAATGGTTTGGGCAGACACAGGGTTCTGTAATGAAGTTACCACCTGCTTCTGGATGGTAAACAACGAAACTGCTGGAGCTACTCTTTCTTGTCGGTGGGTCAAATGATTCTTTTTACTGGTGATCCATTTGGGACGTTCGAAGCCTGTTCACCGAAGCCTGCATACATGTGCCTACGCGTAACCACTGCTCCCAACACTTTCCAATAGATTACTCAGAAAGATCTAACCCTGTGAGGCAATTCTTCGAAATACACATTTCGCTGCTAAGTCCAATGATGTGTTCACCCGTTTCTATTAACTGGGAAAAGCATATTCGACTGTATCGTAGAGGCACGTCGAGTAGTCAACGACCTTTAAACCAGTGATAAAAATCGAAAAAAGAGAATAAATATAGCCTCTGATTTTTTTTATAGCGGGATGTTGCGACCTCAAGTTTTCAGGATCCACTGTCCAGTCATACCACAAAATCTCCAATTGAACGTGATTTTTTGGAAGCTTTCCACATAAAAGCTTTGAAATTTAACATTGTGAATGACCAAAATAGTATGCCGTTTTTCAGCCTGGCCTGGTCCACCCTACTACTCTCACTATGGCCACCCTTCACGCATCGACGTCAGCAGACGCAATGGGCAGGTAACAGCGCTTCCAAGAAGTGGCAACACAGCTTAGTTTACAACTTCCTGAAGAAGACCAACAAAGCCTGGTTGAAATGTGCATTGTGCAATTAAAGTTTCGTTTTATACGCAAATATAGCGTTGCTTAAAAAGTTTTATTATTTAACTTTGCGTAGTTTCGACAGAATATGTTCACAGAATACAGTCGCAGAATACATTCATACCACAAGTGTAACCATTTACAAATCTGCCTGAAATAGAATTGAATGCCGAGTTTTTCAGCAATCTGACATTTCTATCCGGATACGTTATTTTTTTGTTGTTGTCAACGATGTATAGGTGCAATCGTACGGTGTGATTATGTACGCACTATACCGTCCAAAGTCACAGGACATGGAATAAATGCAAAAGAACTGACTTTTAATAAAGAACGACTAACTGCGCAACACAAATAAAATACCACAAACGTTTTAAGCTAAATAAATACTTTTAATTGCACTATTCGCGTTTTCATTATTTTTTTTATTTTGTAACTGACTTGGCTTTAATTAAAATCGGATCTCCCCGTCTTTGACCTAAATATGTTCGGTAATTTTATGGATGCTTTCTACAAGAGTACGGCCACTGCCAACTCTTGCTTAGAAGCAGAAGATTCTCCAAGTTCTTTATAGGGTGCTTCAATATATCCCAAAGGCTTTCAATTTTGTTCAAATTGGACTTGCGAAGGCCAGTCCAAGTATTAGCAACGATAACAATATTCAGAAATACTGTCTTCTGTATTGGCGAGTGCGTTATCACTTTGATACAAGTAAATCTCCGTCACTCCAATATTGACGAAGTCCTGGCAAAGCAGATTTGTCCAAACTATCTAACTAAACTTCCTCTGTAACAGCTTTCAGCACCATTTTCAACAGACGAAACCTACGCCACGAGCAACAACTTTACACAAAAACACATCCATTGTTTTTTTGGTGACTTCACACGGTGTATAAATTAATACGTATAATATATATACAGGGTGTTCAACACTTGGATAATAACCACATAGGGGTGTCCTTGGGACAATTTTGACATATAAAAGTGGGATTCATTTTGGTGACAGGTCAATACTTTTGTGACATTCGTCAGAAACGTCCGCCCAATGAGGAAGCTGTCTACATCTGTTACCACCTTTGCAAGTTAATTTAAGGTGAATTACGGAAAACTTGTTTCCGCATGGGTGGAGTTTAAAGCACTAGGCATTTTAATTGGTAATTAAATTTCGAAAGCGAAACGCACGCCCAGTTTTTTTTTTTAGCCACGAGGGTAGCTTTTGCTTCGGGACTACTGGTTTTAGCGTTGTAACCGTCCAACAAAGCCAGCGCCTCCCTCAAAGTAAAATCTATCCAATTGGCTTTAAAAACAAACAAACAAAACAAAACAAAAAACTGCGCGTGAGTTGGTCTTTTGAAATTAAATTACCAATTAAACTGTCTAGTTCTTTACACTACACGTCTGCAGAAACATGTTTTTTGTAATTCGTATTAAACTAAGTAGCTGAGGTGTTGACCTATGCAGATATGCATGACCTATGCCCTCATTGGTCGGACGTTTTTTGGCGATTATCACAAAAAGTACTGACCTGTCACCAAAATGAAGACCACTTTTATGTCTCAAAATTGTCCCAGGAATACCGCTGTGTGTTTATTACACTAGGGTTGCTGAGCACCCTGTGTACACATGTATCACTATTTTACTTTGAAGTTCCCTTTATAATTACCTTGTTGTGGAAAAACCGACATATTAGAGATAAAAATCTCAAGTATGAATCGGTACACACTTATCAATGCGTAATTTTATTGATTCTAATTTTTTATTACCCTTTACATATTCCACAGCTACACACTTGTATACGTTCGAGAATATATAATTACATAAGCATCATATATTCTATTTGTGACATCACATATATTGTGTTTGTGTCATCATGTATTCTATTTGTTATTTGTCACTTAAGACGCCCTTCTTTTATTGATCTGTTTCCAGTGCTAGCAGTGATATTTATACAAACGATTATTAATTCATGTATGACTGACCTTCCTAACTCCATTTTTTAAGTTTGTTTTTTAAATTGAGCTTTGTTTAGACTGATTCTCAAAAATGAAACTAAGTTACCATAATCACTTCTTCAATACAAATTCTAAAAAGATTTTTGGCATATTTTTTTCCTTTTTTTGAGCCTGTAGTGTCGCGTAAATTACAGTAAAAATTTTCGTGAAAAATGAATTTTTGGCGCGCCAAAATTTGCCGGGTTATGATTATCCTTTTTCTTCCGAGTTTTTCCCCACGTTGAGGGAAAAAAAAAGGGGAAAAAAGCCGCTTCAGTTTCGGTTGTTGGCGAGTTGCAACGGGTCCTAACGCTGTTATCCATTCACAATAAACGACGTTTGACTTTCTGTCGCTCCGCTGTTCATCCTTAATGCTCAGTCATTCCGCTTTTTTCCCCTTTCACTTGGGATATACATTTTCCGATTTTTCCCGCAGAAAAATTCTTGGACCGAAATAATGGTTGCCGTTATTAGGGTGAAAAACTGTGGAGGTAGGGACGCTTCCCGGATTCTGGAAATATTTGCCGAGAAAAATCGAAATTTAAACACTGGAAATGTTCCACAAAGATTATTATTCAAAACATACTGCGTTTTTATTCGGGATTACGAGCGCTGAGAAGGACAACTGTTTCCATTTCTGCAGTCATTAGTTTGCAGGGATGGTAATTTACAGTTATTTCGAAAACGTACGGAGCCAGGATAAAATGTTTGAATATGCGATGAGAGATATGGGCCAAGTATTTTCCCCTCGTAGCTGAGTTATTTGTAAACACATTTATTTTTTTTGGAAGTGTAATCAAAAAAAAAAACAAAAAAACGAACTTCGTTTAATTTAACTTCCACGTGAATGCAGTGGGGTTTATACTAATATTACTGACTTTGGATGAAATGTGTGACTTTCTAAAAATACATAGTATCATTCCCGATACATACTTTGTAAGAAAATTTTATGTATATTACTAGTACAATTTATCTATAGTGAATATTGTAAATATTTTTTTCTCCTATTCGCCCAATTTTAAGAGTTTTTTAAAATTAATATAGCGAGGTAGTTCCACTAAAAGCTTTATCCATTCTAGTGGAGACAATTCATATAACTTTTAAATTCAGCTTCAGTCATTATTTTTAGATACATAGATTTTCTATCAAATTGTCTATAAACACATGTATAAAGTTTGTTGCGACTATTTAAGGTATACGCATATGATATACATATATACTAGTGTACGCAATGTTCGAGTTTTACAGTGCAAGAACATGAAAGTCGTGCTACACCTAGCACTACAATTTTGGGAGGAATTAAGACCTCTTAAGTCTTAGGACGATGACACCCGCAGTACGGCGAGGACTTAAACTGTGAGCGTTCTTTTTTCGGCGTAGTTGGGAGTCGAACCCGGGATAATCGAACGCTAGGCGAGTGTGTTACCACTGTAACACCGTAGGGCCGTATACTTTTATATACGACTATTGTACACAATTATAATTGGTATATACGAATTATGTATACTACTAAATCATTTACAAAATTTCATTTTATCTACGGAAGTATAATTAACTTTATTATTATTATTATTACACAAGTATCTCCTAAAAAGCTTTTTACGTAATGAATAAATAGCAGTTATTGTCTATTAATAGTTATTATTATTAACAATTATAGTCTATTAATATTTATTATTTAATAAGCTATTAATAGAAATTATGTCCTTCCTATATTTTTAGCTAAAAATTTTAATATTAGATTTGATCTGTGAAAATAATCATTGTAATTAAAATTATTAAATTACTCTGGAGGTACAAATACATAAGCAGTCAAAAATAAGGGATCATTGATTTTGTTAAATAATTAATTATATAAAAACGGAATATTTCGCATAAAGGCTAACAGATGGCGCTTTTAATAGACGATGGTGTTTATGTCTAGAAGCATAAAGACAGCTAAGGTCATGCTGTGCGTGGACCCACAGTCTTTTAAGGAGTTCGGAATACTCTCATCTAGAACAGCGGTTTTTAACTCGTAGTTGGCGAACTCTGAGACTCCCCAATGTCTTCACAAGTGATCCGCAATGATGTTTGTATTTAGTAGCATCAGGACAGCTAAGCTCATTGGCGTACGCAGGGGGGTGTTGATGGGGGTTGTAACCCCCCATTGCAATGAAATTTTGTATATTTAACATAGGAATATATGAGTTGTAGCTCTATAACTCACCAATTCAGCCAATAACTCCCTTTACGAACTTTCTGCGTACGCTTATTAGGGTGGGTCGAATTTTCAAAAGTTGCTCGAATTGAAACGTAATAGTGCGGAAAATTTGCTACTCGTTGAGATAAACATAGTGAAAAAAATAAGTTATGGAATCGGACAATATCTTTATGTCACGCATGACCCCCAAAGTTTGTGAAATTAGCCATAAATTGACATTTTTTTAGAAAATTTTGGAAAGCTCTTGGTACCTTATTAGGTTGGACTTATTAGGGTTGGTCAAATTTTAAGTGCCTTAAAATGGTGGGATTATCATGTTGTGATAGTAATTTGAAGTTAGTTAACGGGAAATAATACTTTGACGGACGAAAATAACCCCAAAGGCAACGGGCAGGAGGTCGCTTTAGGACGGTGGCAGCAGAGATGGTTTCATCAGAGCAACTTGGCTTTCTCTCTCTCTCTCTCTGCCAAATGTCAATATTTGAAAACGACATCCAGTTCATGTGGAACCAAACCAAATCAAAAAATAGTGATTTTCCACGTCTGTCTATGGTGGGTTGGTTGGGAAGGGCGTAGGTGGAACTCGAAGTGCGGCCACCTCCCCTGGTGAGTTCGAGGTCGTTTTCCTTTACACTGAATGTGGAATGCAAACAGGCGAAGAGCTGCACAGCAATAGTTAATCAAACAGTCTACTTAACCTATTTTTCTGAAGTCATGAACGCTTCTACGGTGTTTTGTTTTTTTCACAATTTTGGCCAATTTTCGTCCTAATGCGACCCCCTGCCAGCTCCCTTTGGGGGTATTTTCATCAGTCAAAGTATTATTTTCCGATTGCTTGTTTCTAATTATTGTCACAATTGAAGTTTCATGAAAATCCAACCAATTTAAGGCACTATTCAAAAGTTTCTAAAAAAGGTCAATTTATGGCTAATTTCTCAAATTTTGGGGGTCATGCGCGACCTGAAGATATTATCCGATTCCAAAACTTCTTTTGCCACTGTGTTTATCTCGACAAGCAGCAACTTTTCCGCATTATTACGTTTCGATTCGAGCAATTTTTGAAAATTCGACCCACCCTAACGCTTATGGCTAAGCTCATGCTGCGCGAAGACCCACAGTCTTCTAAGGGCTTCGAAATGCTGTCGCTTAGGACCATAGCTTTTAACCTGTGATCTGCGGATGCAGGGTCTTCGATGTCTTCATTAGGGGTCTGCGAAGACATAAGCTTAACCTAATCTTATTTACTTTAAAAATATAGAAACGCGTTGCAAATAGAGTGGCAATTCGATATTAAAGTTTCAAATATTATGTTTCTCTATGACAATGGGCGTGGTTTACAGATCGCCAGCCTGCTCATTAATACATTATTTGAAGTTTAGTAGTGTTGTCATTGTATTTTAAAATTTAAACGTTATTTAAGTTTAATTGGCATATTATAAGAAGAAATGTGTCTCCGAGGTTATTTTGAATTTTTTTGTTTTTTTTTAAATTTGAGGACCTTAAGTTTTGGGTTCCGCAACATCCAAAAATATTCAAAGGAGGGACCCTTATCATGAACGTAGAATTTTCAAACTTACTAGGAGGGGGGGCCCAAGCACATATTATGTACATCTACACATTAGAGTATACGTCAAATTGTAATTTACTTAAAATTACTGGAAGGATTAGGACGCCACAGCCACATCTAAATGTACGCTTATTTTCCCTGCCTGTGGCGCAGTGTGGTAACGCTTTCTCCTAGTGCGCCGCTAATCCGGGTTCGACTCCCAGCAGTGCAAAAAGAACGCTTACTCAGAGATCTCATAAAGATCGCACTGCTCACTGTAGTCCGGGGTTTGGTTCCCTAGGCCTTAAGAGGTTCGGATTCCTTGGAAAATAGTAGGTCCCGGCGCAGCATGACCACTGTAGTCTTTGAGCCGTAAAACCAAAAAGAAAGAAAGAAAGCGAAAGGGGTCCCTGCGTGTGGTAAAGAGAAGGTTAAATCTGTGGTCCAGTGAACCAAACGCCAGGATAGGGATTGGTACGAAAATCAGCAGGCGCTCGCTCCCTAGATTTTCGTGTAAATAATTAGGTCAAGCCTTTCCCATTAAATATCAAGTAAATTTTTTTTCTTTAACAACTAAAGACATGTATGTGTAAAAGAAAAGCTTTTTTTACAGCTATTTGAATTTCTCTCACACTGGCGTACCAAGAAGGGGATGATGGGCGTTGTACCCCCAGGTTGATAAAATTCTATATATTAAATTGAAAGACCCATAAAGGGGATTATTTAATATATGCAAATGAATCCAATTAAGATAATTACACAGGTCACAAGAAACCAATTGGATTTCGGTTAACTACATGCGGAACTACAGCCTATAACAGGATAACCGTAATGAAACTACAAACCATTTTGAAGAAAATACTCTTATAAATTGAAAACAGGGAAAAAATTGCTTCATCATTAATAATAACCAAAAAGTGTTGGATTACACATCTACCCCCGCGTACGTCAGTGACTTGACATCTACACCACCTTAACAGCTCCGTTAACATCCGATGAATATAGAAAGAGTATTTTAAGATCCAGAGAGAGAAAAGAAACCTTGTTTTCAACTTTTATATACCATGTGAATAAGTAAACATTTTAGGAAACTATTCGTAGGAGCAGGTAAGGTATATCGATGCAAACCCTGGATATAATGGCCAGATAGCTATTAAAGACTAAATTGGCGTGGTTAACATCACCCATGAAATAAAGGAAGAGAAAATGAAATATATATATCAATAATTTCACAGAGGAAACAAAAATACAAGTTGACAACATTGAGCTAGAAATTGCTGATTCATATATTTACCTTGGCCAGCTGATTTCAATGGATGGCAACATTATGAAAGAACTCAACAGACGTATTAAACTTGGCTGGAGTGCATTTGGAAGAAACAGTTTTATCCTGAAGGGGAAATTGCCTTTGTGTCTAAAAAGAAAGGTCTTCAACCAGTGTGTATTGCCAGTCCTCTCTTATGGATCAGAGACATGGAGTCTAACAGTTGGAGCAATACGAAAGTTACAGACAACGCAAAGGAGCATGGAGAGGTGCATGCTTGGAATAACTAGGAGAGATCGAAAAAGAAACACTTGGGTGAGAGAGCAAACTAGAGTAGAGGACATCATTGTTAAAGTAAAAGGACTGAAATGGCGATGGGCTGGGCATATTGCAAGAAGAACTGATCAACGATGGACAACAGAAATTCTGAACTGGATTCCAAGAGACCACCGAAGACCTAGAAAACGTCCTCAAACTAGATGGGTGGATGAAATAAGAAAACAGGTTGGGGTGACGTGGAAACGAATGGCCCAGGATAGACTTGTGTGGAAAGCATTTGGAGAGACCTTCATCCAGCAGTGGATAGATAATGGTTGAATATGATGATGATGATATATATATATCATCATATAAAGGAAAATAATACTCTATAATTACAACTATATTTTACGAACTCCCTATGAGGAGAAATTTTAAACTTTGAAACAAATTCTAGCTTTCACCAAAACAGAGAATTTCATCGAATTTAATCGCAGAATAACTCGAGACAGATGATGAGTCTTTTTCTCAATTATGGCTCGGAACGAAACATAAGTAAACAGCCCTTGACTAAATCCCTGAGCAAACAAGTCAGGCTCTTGTGGGAACCTTTCCTCCAATTGGAAAAGATTCTCGATGGCTTCGGGGGGAGAGATTCTGTGCACTGGGGAGAATGTAAACCTCCTCGTCGCCAAACAAGGATCCAAAGATCGGATTTTAATTGCGCGACAGGGTCACCCAGTTTTCGCTTCGTCAAGCAGATTAGGAGAAGGTAAAAATGTGAAGGAAAAACTAACTGAGAGAGAAGACCTGGGGAAAGAGTGAAAGGGTAATCAGAGCTCCAAAAACGTGCAGTCATCCGTTTGGTTAAATTCCTACGCATGGCTGATTTAAACAGGATGGGTTTTTAATTAAGGGTTTTTATAAAAGTAGGACGAAGTTTGCCTCTGCTAAACGTTGGGATATCTGTCTTCCAGCAATTCCGTAATGACTCTTTACGTTTGAACTGCGTCGGGGATAGGCTGTGTAACGTGCGATAATGCCGCTGATATTGGCAAGATTAACTTAAAAACCCTTGAGGAGCTACTGTGTCCTAATTGCTGTAAGTTTAAAGAAGGTTTAAAAGAAAGAGCCAATGAGAGGAGAGGTCATGTACATCCCTTTTCTCATTGGTCCTTTGATCGAATGAAAACCCATTCTTCTGGGATGTGTTGTTTGATTGGATGATATTGGTTTTATCTGTTGCAAGCGGGCTACTCATACGCTCCTGTGGTGGTGTTGTGCAAACGCAGGCTTTAACAGCACCGAAATCCCGGGTTTGTCTCCCAATGGTGCAGAATGAATATTGTTTTCTAATATTTCATAATCCAGAATTTAATTTCTTAAGCGACATAGGTTCAGATATTTCAGAAATCGGCAGGGTCTAGCTAAGCCTAACTTTTAACCCTTCTAAGCCATCAATAACACAATAAAGCTTGTTGCTGTTTATAAGGGTTCACGTGACCTATGACGCTTCTCCTCCTTTTCCGGCATTACAGTCGCTGAAGCACTGAGGCCTCCATGACGATCGTTGCCCATTCTCCTCTAGCGAAGACCTCTGACACACACGGAACATTTATTCCTTATTCATAAAGGAAACTGGATCAATGATTTAGTTTCATGTTAACTATGATAGTAAACATAGTTTTTTGTACATACTATCCCTGGCTACTATAAATACAATAGAATCCTGATAATCCGAAATGAAGGGAATGGACACTATTTTGGGCAATCCAGAAATTCAACCTG
Source organism: Dysdera silvatica (assembly GCA_006491805.2). Lineage (NCBI taxonomy): Eukaryota > Metazoa > Arthropoda > Arachnida > Araneae > Dysderidae > Dysdera > Dysdera silvatica. The sequence continues at coordinate 32,331,036 of QLNU02003225.1, read as the reverse complement.
CAGTGTAAAGATACACAGAAGCTATAATTTTTATTCAAAATCTCGTTTAATTAAGTATCGTCAAACTACTATATCGGTGGTGGAAAAGTCACAAAATATATGCATATATGTGTTCATTAATATATTAACTGCTTTGAAAATAGTCCAATGTCTTTGTGTATATATCCGATATATTAGAAGTATATGCGTATATTTTTATATATATATATCCGACATCTACCATTTATGTATATCGGGTTCTATTTTAATGTATACTAGAAAATAAATATGAGCTCTTTTTATAGAAATACTGAATGAGTTTTAGCAAAATATTACACTAAAAATAAGTATAGCAGGGCATTTTTGGTTAACCTGGATTTTGGTTACACGAAGTTTAACACGAAAAAGCCGTGCGGTACCACTGAACATGACTACAGAAATAATAAATTGTCGCTTTTCAAATATACATTGATTTCATAGTTTATCAACATATGGCACTTTGCAAGAATCTAAAAAAAAAAATATCTCCAGTGCTTTAAAACTATAAGCACCGCGCATGCGCTCCACGTTAGGCGGTATAAGTATTGTTTGTAACAGAGTTTAAGCTGCAGTCGCATTTTTCGCAAAATGCGACGAGTTGCTCGAAAATGCGAAGAAAAAATTATTGCCCATCGCGAAAATGCGACAGGCATTTTTAACCACAGTTTATTCTCTGAAAACAGGATTCCTCGATTCCAGAATATCCGTTTTGCACTTCAGCGATCTTTTCTTGTTCCTTTTTGTTTCCTCTTCAAAATTCTTAACAGCACCTGTTAAGCATCGTTGATGTAAATAATTTCATGGATAGGGTTCTTGGAACAACGAAAGCAACTAATATTTTTTAGCATTTTGCTACAACTTTTTCCCATTTTAGCATTTTTGTGACAGCATGTTTTGAGCCAGCTTAAACCCTGGTTTGTAACCACGTTGCTACGAAATGTCACGTTGTCAGAAATAAGTAAATCAATCTTATTTCCTAATTACAAATAAATACTAAAGCATGTTGCGATATTTATTACAATTATGTGACGTATATGTATGTAGAATTTGAGGAAGATATAATTATATCGAAGACGTACTATTTTGCTTTGAATAGCCGTGGTTCCGTTTGTTTCGCTAGGCCTTAGGAGCATCTTTGATCGTTGAATCCACTTGAGTTTCTATTTGTTTTTTGTTTTTTTTTACAAAAATAATGTGCAGATGTCTCTTGTGTATTACATGTTTGAATGGTGACTAAAATTTATAATTAATTATAATTTATTTGAAAAGAAGATAAATTACCTAATTTTAAAAATTAAAACATTAAATTGCTTTTATGATATAGACGGTTTGCAATACAAATGTAAATAAGTAAGTATTTGAACAATGAAAACTATTTATAATTAAAATTTAACTATAAAAGTATTATTACCTTTAAAATTCCCTATTTTATTTCTATTAAAATCTAAAATAAAAATTAATTATTATTAAAATCCTATTTTTAGAAGCTTACACTTGAGGGAGCCCTTCAAATCCTCGATGAGCTTGAGTCCATGTACACTACTATCCATTAAAATTGCTACACTAGGAAGGCATACAAATAACAGAATGATATTTATTTGACATATATATTATAGTGGAAAGAGCAAGTGATTAAATTTACAGGAAATTAGGATGGTTAGATCCTGAGAAATCAGTACCCAGAGCAACCACCTTTGGCAGAAATAACAGCATGGAGTCAAACAGAGATTGTATGGCATGTATGGGTACAGCAGCCCATGCAGCTTCAACACTATGCCAGAGTTCATCGACAGTAGTGAATGGTGAGTGGTGGTGTGCCAGTCGCTCAGCAACCATTGACCACACGTTTTCAATTGGTGAGAGATCAGGAGAACGAGCTTGCCAGAATCGAAACATTTTCTGTATCAAGGAAGGTCAGGACAGTACGGTCAACATGCGGTCGTGCATTGTCCTAATGAAACATAGGGTTAGGGAGGCCTCGAAGATATGGCAGAGCCACGGGCCTTAACACATCAGAAATGTAACGGTTGCTGTTCGAAGTGTCGGGAATGCGAACAAGAGGTGATCGAGACATATATCCAATGGCACCCCATACCATCACTCCAGGTGATGGGCCAGTATGAAGATGTCGAATGCAAGCTGGCAATGTGCGTTCTCCACGATGCCTCCAAATACAGATGCAGCCATCATGATGTTGTATACAGAACTGGGATTCGTCTGAAAAGATAACGTGACGCAATTCCTGCGTCCAGGTTCGTCGTTGATCACACCATTGGAGGCGCTCTTGTCCGGGACGCAGCATCAAGAGTAGCCGAAGCCATGGTCACCGTGCTGACAGTCCATGCTGCTGCAAATGTCGTCGAACAGTTCAAGCAGAAATTTGTTATCTTGCAAACGATTTCATTTCCGAACTCAAGGTTCGTGACGTGGCTGTACGATCCCTTGTGGCTATGCGGATAAAATGTCTGTCTTCTCGGCTGTTAGTGATGGAGTACCGCTGAGATCCTGCACGACGTTCCGCATGACTGTCCTGAACCCATCGATTCCATACTCTGCGGACAGTCATGGGATCTCGACCAATATGAGCAGCAATACTGCGGTACGATAAACCGCAATCCCGGTAGGCTACAATCTTTCTTCAATCAAAGTCAGATACGTGCTGGTAGGCATTTCTCCTCCTTACACGAAGCATTACAAACCTTCTTGGCCAAAAACAAACGTTCAAATGCAATTCGAGTATGAGAAAACTGCTGTCAAATCTCTACTTTCATATAAAACGCAGGTGTCGCTACCGCCGCCAGCTTTGCATGAATGCGCTGAAAATCTAATCGCTTGCATATCACAGCATGTTCTGTCTGGCATGTAAATTTCACATGTGTGGCGTGCCGCCTTCCTGGTGTAGCAATTTTGATGGCCAGTAGTGTATATGAAATTTATAATGAGCCCCCTGATGTTCTTGTGGCAACCGGGGTTTAAGCTGGCTCAAAACATGCTGTCGCAAAAATGCTAAAATGGGAAAAAAGTTGTAGCAAAATGCTAAAAAATATTAGTAGCTTTCGTTGCTCGAAAAATCGTATCAATGAAATTATTTATATCAACGATGCTTAATAGGTACTGTTAAGAACTTTGAAGAGGAAACGAAAAGGAACAAGAAAAGATCGCTGAAATGCAGAAGGGATAGTTTGGAATCTGGGAACCCTGTTCTCAAAGAATAAACTGCGGTTAAAAATGCTTGTCGCATTTTGCGAAAACTGCGACTGCAGCTTAAACCCTGGTAGCAACTGACGAAGACAAAGGACGTCTTGCTGATAATCTGACTGGTTGTCAGTTAAGTGCTAATGCAGAAATTGTGTACAAGCGAAGGAAAAAGAACAGGGCCGCAGATCATGAAAATTCGGATTCCGAAGAGCATACGGATCGCTCTGACGGTATATGTGCCACATCTTTGGTTCCCACGAGTGACCAACCCAAGGGCGGACACAGGGGAGGGGGTCACAGGGGTCATGACCCCCAAATATATTTTTTCACTGTAAAAAATTCCAACTTTCATGATAAATGAAGGGTGTTATTCCAAGACCATGGCAAATTCTGTCCTTGACCACCCCCCACTCCCAAACGAAAGTCTATGTCCGCCACTGGACCAACTAGTTACAACAAAGGTAAAAAAGGAAAATAAAAAAGAACCGTTCAGAAGAAAAGAATCTGGGTAAATGATGAAATAAAAACAATCACCTTTCCTCCAGCAGATTATACCGATTTTCGAAAAAAATTGCCACTTGAGGTGTTTGAAATATTGATGATGATATCATATCACTTTTAGTATCGGAAATCATTCGATATGCTGCATTCACAAATACCTTCGATCCCAACGTAACTGCTCAAAGGCGTCGCTGTTCTGCTATCTATTGCACAAGACGTATACCTACAGAACGTGCAAAGTGCAACCTTTTGTAGGACCTTGTGTTGATTGCGTGTAGGACCTTGTGTTGATTGTGTGTAGGACCTTGTGTTGATTTCTTCGTTAGTTTTTTCACAAGACCAAAGAATGTGTCTTATAATTACATGTCATTGTTTTTTCTTTCGTAATTTTTGGAAAGATTTTCATGCAATAATGTGTAATAAATTTATGTTTAGCTTTTTCATTTAATAATCTGTGCCAGTCCTAATTTTGATAGTGTAAAAGCTTAGAGGTACCATACGAAACCGTTGTTTTATAGTAGAGTAATACACTACGATAATAAAAATTAAAACCAAGAAAAAAAATATTTCCGGCTTTTCATGGGTCAATTAATAGAGGGTCCATTTCATGTATAAATTATAAACTAAAAATGCATTTTATTCAGGAAAAAAAATACTATCCCTTAAAAAATTGCAAAATAATTATTGTATAAGGGAAAAATACAGTTAATAAATCGCAAGGTGCAGTAATTGTGCAAGAGTATGTATAGTATACAAACTTTTATATATTGTAAAATAAACCATATAATATTTTGAACAATTAGTTTTTATATTTATGTATATATTCGAATATTAGTCTATTTTAAAAGAAGTTATTTAAAAAAATAATTAATCCCTTAACTAAGTTCATGTTACTATAAAGGTTTCAAATACATTTAAATAGAGAACACTTCATTTAAAAAAAAAAAAATCTCTAAAACCTTCTGTAATGATGACTTTAAACTCACGAGATCAAACGCCAATTTTTCCTCATGCAACGTTCTTAAATAAACAACAGTAAATACCTATCCACCATACTTACCTATACACCACACCTGGTAGGAAAAATACGGGCGTAATGTTCTGTTGTTCACAAGGTAGTTTACAAAGAAAAAGCAAAGAGGAAAAGAAAATTAGCCCCCCTCCCCCCCCCTGCAATAGGGATAGACGGGAGGAAGAGGAGTGTTTATTTTAAGGGGTGGTCAATGAGGGAGAAACATCATTTTTCATGCACTGTAGTGACAAGTTGCGAGTTAATTTCTAACCACGCCCAATCGTAGCTTCATGGGGGTTGGCTTTTTTCGCCTCAACTATCGGCTACTAAGTTGCGTAACCTGCTGCGTGGGCAATATGCGGCCTTTTAACACCCTCACCAAGGTTAAAATTACTAAGTTTATTGCAGCTTAATAACTTCTCTCTATTTCTGGAAGGTTGTTCGGTGCTTCTCTCTCTCTCTCTCTCTCTTACTTGGCGACATTCGTTAGGTTACTTAGTGAATTCTGAACCGTTTGGCGTTGGTTTGTAGATTACTTGAGGTATGGCGGACACCGTAATAGGACTTCTGAATCGCGGAATATGCACACAATTTTAAATCATAATCGGAATCAAATATTGCACCGAATGAACGCCAGATCCTGAATTTAATCACTAAACGATTAAAGCGTCTTTTAAGATAAATGTATGAATAAAAATTAAATAAAGATAATACAAAATAACGGGAGATATAATGTCACCAAATTTTACAATATTTTCTAATTTACAACCTAAACCAATTAAACGTATTTAAACAATTCAAGATTATACAATTATTAATATCAATCAATCTAATTAGTTTCCAAAATTATGAGTAGCCTACGTTGTTATTGTATTAACATTACTTCTGAAAGGAAATGTTTTTGTAAGCGTTATCAACGAAGAAAGCACTTTCTTCTATAAATTTTGATCTTGCTTAATAAATTTTTTTCGTCTACTTCAACAAATATTTTGTTTATAAATTGTTAATAAGTCCAGATGTGGTAGGTTCTATCTAAATTTCATTGTAACAAATATGAAAGATTTATTTAAGATTTTTATCTTTCTACTTAAGACCGTTATAGTAGAAAGTACTTAACAGTACTTAACAAAGTAGAAAGTACTTAAGACCGTTATAGGAAACCGATATTAATTTGAGAATAGATGCCCCATTTTATCTCCTTGAATTTACTAGATAAAACTTTTCTTTTATGTTTTTCTTTGTATAATTAAAGCTTTTTAACAAATAAAAGCAAAATTTTAATTTGGTTTCCTCCATATAAGGAACTTCGCTTATTTTTCACAAATTTTGCTAATTTTTGATACGTTTTATATTCCCTAACATTGTTATCAAAATAGTTAAGGACTTAAATTTAAAAAAAAAAATGTGTAATACATTAACACTTTAATTAGAAAATACTCAATTATAACTAGATATTTAAATCTTAATTTAAATGAGTAAATTTAATTAATATACATTATAGAGCTTTGCGGGATATTCCGACGCGTATGTTTATTCAAAACACTTAAAGTTTCACTCCATGTTATGCGGAGTATATTCATTTTCTGTCGAGCAACCAAGCGAAGTCTTGCATTTTTGCAGAGGGAAACTTGGTCGACTGTTGCTTCTGGGGATGCTCAGCATAACACGGAGTGAAACGTTAAGTGTTTTTAATAAACAGACGCGGCGGAACATCACAAAAAGCTCTATAATGTATATTAATAGACGCCGTGAAAGCCTTCGTGAAACTTAATTAAAGTTGTCCACGCAGCGAAGCTAGAAACCCCTTAAGCTCATACGTTGCCACGCATGCGCAGCTTAACCTTTTGGTGATGGCGGGACAGGGGTTGTCCCATGAAATTATCGCCCGAAGTTCACGGCTCATGGGACATACAGTAGTGGACAAAATTGTGGAAACCTTTTGAAAAAAGTTTATTTTAGAGGTTTGATGGCTAATAACACCACTTTTTTTTGTACCAATACTATAAAATTATATATCATTAGAAAGGTAATTTAATAAAGATTGTAATGCAATAACATTTGTTCAATTATCTGTATTCTATCAAAAGTTATAGCCAAATAACCAGAAAAAAGAAGCACAGCTTGCTTACATTTATATGAAGTAGCTTTCCTTCATTTGAATGTGGCCAATGAGCATGAGTGTTTACAGAGCCAACCAGAAAAATCATCTTGTTTTGGCAATGAGCACAGCTTGCTTACATTTATATGAAGTAGCTTTCCTTCATTTGAATGTGGCCAATGAGCATGAGTGTTTACAGAGCCAATCAGGTGTCATCTTGTTTTGGCAATGAGCCAATCATGTTTTCTCTTGTTTTGGCAATGAGCCAACAGGTTACAGGACATTTATCAGTGTGTTCTGTAATTGCTATCAAGTTGGTTGTTTTTTTTTTGTGCTCTTTGATTTAGTGTGCTTGTAAAACGTAATAAAATTAAAGAAATGGCGCAAAGAGTTGACTGGTCACCTAGGAAGCGATGTAAAATAGTAATATTAAGTGAACAAGGCTACAGTTATGAAGAAATTAGAAGAAATATTGGGGGAAACTTAACTAAAGGTGGCATTTCTAAATTTTTGAAGAAGTATAAGGAGACTCAGTCATTACAAAACCAGACTGGTAAAGGCAGAAAAAGGTGCACAACAGCAAGTGATGATAGAAGAATTAAAAGACAGTGCCTAGGTGACAGGAAAAAATCATCTCTGTGTATACAAGGTGAAATGGCGCAATGCAATGTGAAGTTAAGTGCAAGGACTGTTCGGCGCAGACTGCATGAATGTGGTCTAAATGCAAGAATTCCACGAAAAAAGCCATTTTTGTCTGTCAAACAGAGGTTGAAAAGATTAAACTGGGCTAAAACCCATGTTAACTGGACAACGGAACAATGGGACAGTGTAATTTGGAGTGATGAGACCAAAATCTCACTGTTTGGTAGTGATGGCGTAAAATACGTATGGAGAAGAATTGGAGAAGATTTCCATCCTGAGTGCATTACACCTACCGTGAAACACCCAGTTAGTGTTATGATTTGGGGTTGTATAACATCAAGAGGTGTGGGCAGAATTTGCGTGATCAATGGGAATATAAATGCCCAAAGATACATAAATGAAATACTTGAGCCCAAGCTGCAGCCTTCTGCATGTGATCTTTTCCAAGATAATGAAGCATTTATATTTCAACAGGATTCAGCTCCATGTCATGTTGCTCGTGTGTGCAAAAAATGGTTTCAAGATCATCATATTCAACTGCTGGAATGGCCTGGAAATAGCCCAGACCTTAACCCCATCGAAAATCTATGGAGCCGGCTAAAGAAGCTTGTTAGTCGGAAGCAACCCAGCAATAAAACACAATTAACAGAAGCAATAATTCAATCTTGGTTTCATATTATAACAGCTGCAGAACTAAAGAACTTGGTTCACTCCATGGGAAAGCGTTGTAAGGCCGTAATTAAGGCTAAAGGTTACCCAACTAAGTATTAACTGGTATGGTGAACATTTTTGTATATCTCATTTTTTCTATGTATATCACCTTTCTTCTTTATGAATGCTGTTCTATTAAAATACGATTCATAAATGTTATTGCATTACAATCTTGATTAAATTACCTTTCCAATGATATATAATTTTATAGTATTGGTACAAAAAAAAGTGGTGTTATTAGCCATCAAACCTCTAAAATAATCTTTTTTCAAAGGGTTTCCACAATTTTGTCCACTACTGTATATATACCTTACACTGCCTTCCCCCTCAGTCGCATGAATTTACAAAGGTCCATTATTCTTAGATCCGTGCGTCAGGTGGGGGAGGGAATTTCGCATCGAATAGAGGGGATTTCAGGGAATAAAGAGGTTTTGAAAGGCAGAGTTATCAGCAACCATTTTGCTAAAATTTGCAAATGACCCCTCATCGCGACGCTGACTCGAGAAAAAGTACAAGAGTGGGGAAAGCATTCAGTGTATTTCAGTCGTGCGGAAGGCGAATTCACTTCTCGTACATACCATTACGGCGCAGTATAGCCCAGATGCTCTTGCGCCATAAAACATCCAAACAAACAAATATACCGTTACCTAAAGGTTAATGTTTAAAACGCATAAACATGATTTTAGCAATAATAATGAACGTTAAATGGGATAGAGGGAGACTAGCCGCGGGTGCAGAGGCATAGAGGATAAGAGGAATTACAACATAAAAAGAAAAACAATTCCTTGATAGTAAATGACTATTGTGCAAGAAAACATTTAGAAGGTAAAGAAGCAAAGTTTTATTTTTTAATGGCTCGAAAACTGAAAATGTCATGCTGCGCCAGATATTATAATTTTCTGAGGAATCCGAACCACTTAAGTCCAGGGAATCAATCCAAGGACTACGGTCATAAATTAGTCGGTAAGCGCTTTTAATGTTTTTGGCATCCTTGGGAGACGATGATGGGTTTACGGTGAGCTTGGTGAACGCGTCACTCTTTCACCACCGTGTGACCCGTGAAACGATAGAATACTTGACCTGTGTCTGAAAAACAATCTTGTACACTGATTAGATGGAAAGATATAAAGTAGCCTCCGTGATTCATTGAAACCTATGACAAAAGTACGGTATACCATAACAGTTATTTCGACACTGGCGTAAGGTTTAAAAACACGACGTTTCGGGAGCCAACTGCTCCCTTTGTCAAGTGAAGGCAGAATGAAATTGGATACACGTAACTGAATATACGTACATTGAATTCTTTGACTTAATACAGCAATAACTCGCTTCTAGCAGATTAGGAATGGAAAAAATCTATTGCAAGATTCTCTTCTAAGTGTTTTTACATAGAAGAAGAATATATTTCAGAAACACCAATTTTTATCAGAGATCCAGAATTTCGTTTACGGAGATTTAGTGTTTCCAGTGATTTTTGACTAAAATTCAAGTTTTGTATTATTTGACTTAAAATCGCTATAAAAACGCATTTTGTATAAAAGTGTTGTTATTTTCATAAGAATATACAGATTTATTGGAAAAACGATATACGTAGGATTTAACTGAAGTTTTTTTTTTTTGAGAATTTATTTCGTGAATATAAGTCTCTGTATGTGGATGGAGTCTCTTTTCATTTAAAACAATAATTTATTAATTTTATTTCTTTATATTTTAAATTTAGTTCCGTTTTACTTGATGCTTTTAAACAGGATGAAATAGAAATATCCATATTATTAAGAACACTATGCCCAGTAGCGTAGATAAAGGAGGGCAAGGGGCGGCCGCCACAATTAGCGGGCGGCAATCAGCCTTTAAAAAACAATATTTGTTTTGTTATCACATTGGGGGCGGCGGCAATGACAGTCACTCGCCCCGGGCGGCAAAATATCTAGCTATGCCACGGCCTGTGCCAATAAATTGTATTTTTTAGAATTATTTTAATGATATTGTTTTCGAAAACGCTATCTGTAACAATTTACACAAGATTTTGTAGGTTTAAAGGTTTTTGTAAAGCGGATACGTGCCTCACATCCTTTAATATACTTTAAACTCATCAGAAGTCGCTACACTTGGAAAAAGCCACATAAATATTCCCTGATTCTTTTTCTGAACATTGCGAGAGAGAAATATGCATTAACGATTTTGGAGCACACAAAATGGTTCTTAATTTAAACATAATTATGCTACTCGGTTAATTAATTTTGTAATCTCGCGAGTTATAATTACTTTTTGGGGAGAAAAATATTAAACAATGTCACAAATACTGACGTGCACTATAATTTTCAATGTGCTATTATTAATTGCTGTTTGAACCTACGCACTCACATGCAGGCAATTATGCGTCCCCTTATTTATATTTGTCTTAGAACTTCGAACTACTACGACTGAATAAAATACAATTATGCCATAATAATACCATACACCCGCAGAATAAAGGGGACTCAACTAAAAAACCATACATCTTATATTGAAGGTAACAGAATCTGTAGAATGATGAAATTGTCATCTATGATAAATGGGGTTACACGTTATATTACGTCGTATTTATATGTTTGTGTTTATATAATTGTATGTTTGTATTTTATATATATATATATATATATATATATAGCCTTAGGGTTGTTAAAGGAAGTTTGTCTGTTGGGAAGAAACACATCATTGCATTAAAAGGAGAGGATGGCACCGTAACAAGAAATAGGGAAGAAATACTTAGAAGAGTTGAAGAATTCTACAGAAAGCTGTATGAGGGAAACAGTGGATTAAACGAAGACTCTGAGATAGTCGAAGGAACAGCTCCTAAAATCTTAAAAGAAGAAGTAGCATTTGCAATAAAAAGTATGAAGAAAGGAAGAGCCCCTGGCGATGATGGTATTACATTAGATATCCTAAAAGAAGCTGGAGAATATGTAGAAGACATACTTGCAAAATTCTTTACCAAATGTCTTAACAGCGGTAACATACCAAACCAATGGGATTCTGCAACAGTAATTCTTTTGCATAAAAAAGGTGATAAAGAGGATTTGAAAAATTACCGACCAATTAGCTTGTTACCTGCTATTTATAAAATCTTCACAAAAGTGCTAACACATCGCCTGCAGAAAAAATTAGATGCAGCTCAACCAAGAGAACAAGCTGGATTTCGAAGTGGATTCAGTACAGTGGACCATATTCAAGTATTAAGAGAATTAATTGAAAGAACACATGAATATGAACTTCCATTGTGTGTTGCATTTATTGACTATGAGAAGGCCTTTGACTCTATTAAAACATCAGCAGTCATCAACTCTTTAAGATCAACAGACATTGAGGATGTGTACATTGACATGGTGAAACGTGTGTATAAAAATGCAAGTGCAAAATTTCGGTTACATAAAGATACCAAAACTATCAAACTTGGCAAAGGGGTGAGGCAGGGAGATACCATTTCTCCAAAACTTTTTACTTCAGCTTTACAGATGATTTTTCAGCTGATAAATTGGAATAACAAGGGAATAAAAATAAATGGTGAATATTTAAATCATTTGCGGTTTGCTGATGACATTGTTATTTTTTCAACGAACCCATCAGAACTCCAAGACATGGTACAGGAGCTCTCAACTAGAAGTAAAGAAGTTGGACTCAAGATGAACCTACAAAAAACTAAGATCATGTTCAATAATTTTGTAGAGGAAACAAAAATACAAGTTGACAACATTGAGCTAGAAATTGCTGATTCATATATTTACCTTGGCCAGCTGATTTCAATGGATGGCAACATTATGAAAGAACTCAACAGACGTATTAAACTTGGCTGGAGTGCATTTGGAAGAAACAGTTTTATCCTGAAGGGGAAATTGCCTTTGTGTCTAAAAAGAAAGGTCTTCAACCAGTGTGTATTGCCAGTCCTCTCTTATGGATCAGAGACATGGAGTCTAACAGTTGGAGCAATACGAAAGTTACAGACAACGCAAAGGAGCATGGAGAGGTGCATGCTTGGAATAACTAGGAGAGATCGAAAAAGAAACACTTGGGTGAGAGAGCAAACTAGAGTAGAGGACATCATTGTTAAAGTAAAAGGGCTGAAATGGCGATGGGCTGGGCATATTGCAAGAAGAACTGATCAACGATGGACAACAGAAATTCTGAACTGGATTCCAAGAGACCACCGAAGACCTAGAAAACGTCCTCAAACTAGATGGGTGGATGAAATAAGAAAACAGGTTGGGGTGACGTGGAAGCGAATTGCTCAGGATAGACTTGTGTGGAAAGCATTTGGAGAGACCTTCATCCAGCAGTGGATAGATAATGGTTGAATATGATGATGATGATATATATATAATGGAACTTTGCGCTTTGTATGAACTTTAAAATATTAAAATAGACTTACCGACAATGAGTTTTAAAGTTGAATCACTCTCAATGAAGGCAACACTTCATTCCCACGTAAAAATAAATTCAATACGTAGGTAGATTGTAATGTCGTAAATATCGTCGACAGCAATTCACATTCTTATCACAGATGTTGTTTTGGATTTTATGTACTTCGCTTCGTTCTCACTTGATACCATCTAAATAGACAAAAATATAAATTAGAAGCGATATTTCGATGAGTATTTTTTGTACGTTTTATTTTCGTCAATTAGTTACAAGCTTTAGTTTCCATAACGTTTGAAATTTAACGGTTTCTGTAACGTTTAAACGTTAACGTTTTCTATGACGTTTGAAGGTTATCGTTTTCTATGACGTTTGAAGGTTAACGCTTTCTATGACGTTTGAACGTTAACGCTTTCTATGGCGTTTGAACGTTAACGCTTTTTATGGCGTTTGAACGTTAACGCTTTCTATGGCGTTTGAACCTTAACGTTTTCTATGACATGTGAACGTTAACGTTGTCTATAACGTTTGAGCAAGGATGGTAGTCTTGCTTTACATTTTTACTGCATATTTTCCTTTAAAATGAAAACGTAGAAAATACGTTCTCATTATTTACGCGGTGAGACATTTTGTTAGGCGTAAGAATGGTTTATGGAAGTCGTATTTTTCCCTTCTCTTCTAACATTTCATGATATACAATGCTTTAAACGAGAATCATAATTTCTCCTTTAAGGAATGAAGCATGATTTTCAGTGCAATTTTACAAACTTGCATTTAGTTACGGTCTAATATTTTTTCTGAATTTTTTTATTTAATTTGTTCCACGGAAACAAGCAATTTAATAATGAATTTAAATTGCGTTTTCTTTTTACAAAATTGTTATATAGTAGTACATCATAAAGAATAGGATGGTTAGATATTTTATTTTATAAACATAAAATATAAGGGTATTACAATTTTTTGCTCGACATTTCTTCAATTTCAATATGTTTCTCTTCGATTATGTTAAAAATAGGATCCCAAAAAGCCATTTAATTTTTAAAAATTTTAATTTTAAATTGATTAGTGAAACCGGTCGCACATAAATTTGATAATAAGTTACGTTTTAAACGATATAAACTACCAATATCTGATGAATTGTTATCAAGTTTTGCTTTGTTTAAGGTATTTTATACCGTTAGATTTTCTTCTTGTTGAAATTAAAAATTTCATACTGTACCCAAGTAATGAAAATAACACAATACAACAAATGGGTATATTTTATAAAGTTTTCAATTTTCGACTTATACGTCCATTCTATAGTAAATATATTGCATTTTCAAAAGTAGATGTTTCATAAATGTAATACAAAAATTGGATAATCTTGATTGGAAATATATTTACCATAGGCCACTCTTATACAGCAAAACTTCCTTTTAGCTTTTGTAGTAAAATTGACATTTTTGCTGCCACTTTGGCGATATGGGGATGCTATGTACACTACGTAGTTAGAAATGTCACCGGACGTGTAACGGCAGCGTTTTCGCGCTGATCTGTTTCCCGTGGCATAAGCTACGTTTGTGGACAGTGGTTACGAGAAATGTTGACAAGTTAGTTAACAAGGTAGCTAACAATGTTAACAAGGTAACTGACACGGATATTTTGAACCATGCTTCTTTCCCAACACTTTGGTGGCAATGCAGTGATGGGCGCTACTTTTATCGAAATGACAATGCGTTTGCTCATCCCGCAGGTTCTGTTTATGAATGATTTTAGGGAAATGAAACTCTTGCTTCGGACTGGCTTTTGTGGTGTGCCTTTTGTTTCTTTTACGGCGCAAGGGCACCTAGGGCAATGATCCTTCAGAACTTGCAGTTTTTCGAAGAATACGAACCTCTTCACAACTAGGGAACCAACGCCTGACTACAGTGAGCAGTTCCTTCGTGAGAGTTCTATCTCGCTACCGTTGGGGGAGGCACTGCGGTGGCGCAGTGTGGTAGTGCGTTTACTTAGTGCGCTGTTAATTCAGGTTCGACTTCTAACGGTGCAAAGAACTCTTATTCAGAGACCTCATAAAGATCACACTGTTTACTCTAGTCCGGGGTTTGCTTCCCTAGGCGTTAAGAGGTTCGGATTCCTCGGAAAACAGCAGGTCCCGAAGGAGCATGACCATTGTACTCCTTGAGCTGTCATTGTTTGTGTAGTTTTATTGAAGTCAAAGTATAAACTCGATTACTCAGACTGATTGAGACAAGAGACATCCGAATAATCAAATACAATTAAAAAATAAATGAATAGAAAATCGGAAAACCAGGAAAAATTGAAAAAGAAAACGTTTATAAATGGTATGATAACTTTATTGATGTTCATTAAATATATTGTATGTAGAGTAAATCCGGGTTACATGCCACATGCGATATAGATTGCTCACCCCCTAGTTCTGAAACAGGCTGTGGGATGACACTGCAAAAAATACCAAATGTGCGCCATTTAGTATTTGAAGCGTGTTTGGTAAAAACATCGTGTTCCTGTGCCTTTTTGTTTTTAAATTAACAAATATATAAGGTGAGTTATAGAGTTTTGTTATGAAATATTTTCGTGTGCTATCGTATTTTGTATATTACAGCTAAGACTTTAACGATGTCAGTGGATTCCCTGTTTGAGCGAAGCATAGTCTTAGTATAGAGAGGTTTCATTGTTATTTCGCCATGTTTGAATTCAAGATCAGGAAGGCGTGGGGTGAGGCATCTATACCTTACAAATTGGTATACATGCCGCAGTTAAAATCAGGGACATATGCCGCGCGTATTCTTTCGGATGTTAATTTTAATTTTGAGAATTTTTTGTTATTTTGCACCAAATGCCGTTAAATATAATCGCAAATCCTAGTCAAATGTCTCCAATTTAATTATAATTTTCTTTACTTACAAATACATAAAAATATCATCAAAGTTTTCAAAAAATCCGCCAAATTCATAAAAAAGCTCTCCAAATTCGTTTTTTTTTTTCACTATTACTACCGACTGGAACCATGGAATAAACATGAACTTGAGTCGAAAGCACAAAATCTTCGAATCCACAGCCATCCACCAGTCAGGGTTTGCCCGAAAAGAATACTGTAACTCCATCGAAATATTTGCATGCAATATCTCCAATTTCAAAACTAAATAAAGAAAAAAGGAAAGGCAATGAAGAAATAGGCACTTGTCTTAACCATTGCAGAAAACAGAAGACCGTTAAAAGAAAGTGTTGGAGAAGAAAGTTGGAAAAGAAAGAAATAGAAATAACGAAAGAAGGTGGTTAGATTATGAATCAAATAGTCATAGTACTAGTTCTGAAGTAGATGATGTTTCTGGGTTTGATTCCATTGTAATAGAGAAAGCCAGAGGTAATCCAAATGAGGTGCGAAAGAGGAAGGAAAGTGAAGCTGGGTCATCACAAACTTTGGATGTGAATACATGCAATGAATATGAAGAAAATTATTATCACACAACTGAAGATGCGAATGGTTACGTTGTGCTATATGTAAGTAAGCGATGGCTTCATGCAGAATGTACGATTTTCGATGAGTTTTGTGCCGACTGTGGGAGAGAGAATAGATTAAAAAATTAGTCCAGCCTATTTGAAAAAAAAAGTAATTCATTTATGTCATTATTTTGTCCATGTTTGTTCCGATTCTGAAAATGAGTTCAAAATAAAAACAGCAGATGTTTTTTAAATTTATTCAATTTTTATGTTTTATAAGATCGCAATTTCGGTTATTCTATTTTTTGATAACATAGTTTTTGAAGAAACGTATTTGATACGTCGTTTCACAACGTATTCATCACAACGTGCTTATTGCGAATAATACTCAGAAAACACTCAATGGCATTTCAGCAAGTCAGGTGTTGGTCTTCTTCAGGAGATAAACAACATTGTAAAAAGAATGGCAACACGCCTCATGTTTAGAATATTGTTTATCTCATGATGAAGATGAGCACCGGACTTGTCGAAATGCCATTGAGTATTTTCTAAGTGTTCTCTGAGTAAAATGCCCAATAAATACGTCGTGAATTCTATTTTTTTTCTAATTTCGATTCATTTAATTCATTAATACTAATTCATTAATTATTATTCATTAATTATTATTCATTAATTATTAATTCATTAGTTATTGATTCATTAATCATTAATTCATTAGTTATTGATTAATCATTAATTCATTAGTTATTGATTCATTAATCATTAATTCATTAGTTATTGATTCATTAATCATTAATTATTAGTTATTGATTCATTAATCATTAATTCATTAATTATTAATTCATTAATTATTAATTCATTAGTTATTAATTCATTAATTATTATTCATTAATTATTCGACTTATTCATTTAATTCATTTAATTTATTTACCATACGAAACGCGGCAAGCCTTATGGTGCGGCGTAACACCCGACACAATTGGGAGAGATGCCGCAACGAAGGGTGTTAAAAAATAAATTATAGCGGCTTATTGAATTTTTTGTAAATTATATTTTACTAATATATATGCTTCTTAAAAGTGTATCGATTATTATGACTAAGTAAATTTCATGTTTGTGCGCCATGGGTCTCAGAATATCGATTTTAAAAAAGGATTTACCCTATGTAAAAAAAAAAAAAAAATTGTGACGCCTCAAAGATTTTAAACTACATAACAAGATTCTTCCCACCAGCAAGCACGTGCCACGTAAGAGGGTCTTTCGTTACCATGGCAGCTGTTTCCCAGCCACATACTCTCCTGTTTCGCACGTGGGCGCGTGTTTCAATAAGAAAAGGAAAATCTTAGCTCCACGCTTCGGCATAATTAAGAATCTGGGTGACTGAGGTCCGTATAATCGAATTCCTACTGTACATAAAATCTCCTACATATTATAGGCGGAATTAGTTAATGCGGCGATGCAGTAGTAAGGCGTTCGCCTAGCAAGCGATTATCCCAGATTCGATACCCAACTGCTCTCCCGCCCCAAAAAAAACATGCTTACCGCCAACTGCTCATCGTAGTCCGGTGGTTAGTTCCCTAGGCATTAAAAAGGTCCAGATTTCTCGGAAAATTGTAGTACCCGCACAGCATGAACCTTGCGCCGTGAAACCCAAAAGAGTGAAAGAGGCATTCAAGCGACCTCTGAAATTTTGATGCCATGACGGATACATAATTATATATACATGGTCTGCTGAAGGTTCTTTTACGATGCAAGGTTATCCTGCGCCGGGACCTACAGTTTTCCGGAAAAATTGAATCTCTTGAGGCCTAGAGAATCGACCCCCGGACTGCAGTGGGTAGTTAGGCGGCAAACGTTCTGTTTTTGGCACCGATAGGAGTGAAAGCCGTACTAACGAAGCACTAAGTGCATGCGTCACCACTTTATCCCTGCAAGATCACGATTTGTTTGTGAGTTTTACGGCGCAAGGACAGCAAGTATCATGTTGCGCCGGGACCTACGGTTTTCCGAGGAATCCGAACCTTCTATAGTCTAGGGAACCAAACCACTGACTGAAGTGAACAGTCAGTCGGTAATCATTCTCATTTTGGCATCGGTGAGAATCGAAAAGAAGATAATGGCACGCTGCCACTGAACCACCGCAGGGATTTAAAGAGGGCCAAGATTTTAACGCGATAACCGAGTTGACATTAAAACTGAGGACGTTATAAACGAAATTGATTTCGTTTCCACGTACTGAATAAAATATTTAGAGTTTGAAACTCACATGTCTTGATATAGTTACCATCACATCTTTGAAAAATACGTATTCTATATTCATGATAATTGTTAAAAATATCGTTCAAAATGGATGGTTAAAAGTACAGATTATTAAACGTACAACAGTTAAAAATACAAACTGTTTAAAATACATGAGTATCATTATATTTTCCATAATACAGCAATACAAAAATCAACAACGAATTTTTAGGTAGTCAGCTGTATAGCAAAAAGATTATTTATTGCTAAAACTTTACGTTTCGATTCGAGCTGTGCGAATCATCATCAGAAGAGGTTAAATTACATGAAAAACTTTTGAGAAAATTGTAGAATATACATAAGTTGCGGAAACAGTATAAATACGTTGAAATAAATTATTATGAAATTTTTGAGAATAAAAAAATCGCTTCAGACATACTATAATCAGGAAAATTCTTCACCAGTTTGAAAGTAAAAATAAGTGAAAAAACGGAAATAAGGTAAAGAATAAAAAACAGGAAAAGAAGAAGATGAAGGAAGATAAATGGTAAGGAGGAAAAACCAGTATCTCTCTTACGTGGTTGTTGTAAAAGTGTTTGAAGTGGTTTGGCTTTTAAAATCGTAATGACAACGAACTCCATGTTTATTTGCGGGATGCAAGATATTTTATTTATGTGGCTCAAAAGCAGCAGTGGTCTTTCTGCATCAAACAAAGTCTTTCGGGATGCCCTGAGACATGTCTTCTGCTTGTTATTACAATTTTCTTAGTTCTACGATTACTCAATGTTTACCATACTAACCCACGTCTGCGGATGGTTTAAGTGGATTTAGAACAATAAAACCAGACAATAAAAAGACAATAAGATGCGCAAACAGGACAATAAACAAAAACAATAAATAAAAACAAGACTTAAGCAGATTAAGCTAAACGTAGAAAAAACCAAAGTCATGCTTTTTTCAAGTAGAAATAGAAAAGTGCACAAAGATACAAAGAATATATCAATTATAGTTAATAATAAAAAAATTGAAATTGTTGATAAAATTGAATTCTTAGGAATTCAATTAACTAATAAATCGAACTGGAATGACCATATAGATAAAACAGCAAACAAAATAAGTAAAAGCTTAGGAATTCTAAGAAGAATTAATACAATAATAAGGGAAATAAACAGCTTAGAACTGTATTGATCATTAATCTACAGTCATCTGATATATTGTAATTGCGTATGGGGGAACTCGATAAATAAAAATCTGTTGAAAAATATTCAGAAAAAACGTTGAAATTAATTAACAACGATAAAAGACTAAACTGGAAAAACTTATTTTTACAATTAAAATATATTACTAATAGAACATTTACACGAATACGGTATTTTGGTAAAAATGTATGAAAGAATAAGGGAAGGCAATAACACTGAACTTATAAGAATAAAATAAAATGAAAAAGATAGAAATACACGTCCTAAATACAATTATCTATTACTCCCAAAAATAAGGACCGAAGTAGGAAGGAATAATGTAAATTAAAAAGGTGCAAAACTTTGGAATGGACTACAAGAGGAATTCAAAAAATTGAAAAGTAAATAAACATTTAAAAAAGTCTAAGAAAATATTGGATATAAGGTAATGGAAACTAAAAAAAAAAAGGAAAAACATAATGAAAGACTGAGTAATTCACAATTAAATTAAACAACAATATAAATCAACGTTTATTGGCGTAGTGATACCAGCGCCGATGTTATGGCGTGATTAGATGGTGAAACGTTCGAAAGAAAAATGTTTCTGCGTTCGGAGAGACCTAAACCCATTACCTTCCACTTGCCGGGCGCAGGCTCTACCTACTGCGCTACGAACGACAACATCCAATCTCCTACCAACGTATATAAGGACTATTTACTGAAGCCGGTTATTTCGCAGAATGGTGTAGTACATGGACTACTTTTTAAACCAAATTACGAAACCGGTATTAAATTATTCACAATTAGTTGTGTGTCATCGTTGGAATCAGATTGTAATCTTAAGGTCCCAGGTATGTTATATCCTTGCTGATATTTTCTTGAGACCTTTCATTGTAGAGTCTAATATGATGTACTTTTAGTATATATTGTCGGTATTATCGCTGTAGTTAAACAGTATATTGCTATTATGATTTTACAAATGAAGAATAAATAAAGCAGGGATTTGATTTGAATTAAAATAATATTTTGTTCATTAACGATATTAAGAAAATAATTTACACTTCAATTATAGTACAATATTAACCTGTTAACTGGGTATGACGACATTTTTCGTCATGCCCGGAAGACTACCAAAATGCGAATGACGACATTTTTCGTCATTGAAATTAAATATATTTAATATCACTGAAATTAATTAAATATAATGAATATAGTTAATATCACTTAAATTAATTAAATATCACTGAGAAAAAAAATTGTCCCCAGTGTGAAACGAGTTCCGCAAAATTTTATTCCGCAGTTAACAGGTTAATTGTTATTACGTTAGATACTGAATACTCCATGAACAATATATCACCATCGTTCATAGATCACAGGGTTAACTTCACATTTCGTTTCAATATGCAACATGATTCTCCGGTAATTCAGGCAGTTTCACAATGTCAATGATACTTATTATAGATTATTTATTCTCAATGAACAATATTTTGCTTTTTTTTCCACGACGTAAGGATTTCAAAAGTCATACTGCACCGAATCCCACAGTTTTCTGAGGAACGTAAACCTCTTTCGGCCTAAGGGCCAACTCCTCCTCCCCTGAAGACAGTGAGCATTTGGTCGCCACACGTTTTCTTTATATCGGAACAGTAGGGAACCAAACCCGGATTAATAAATGTTCACTTTCCAGTATAGCCCAGATGCTCTTGCGCCATAAAAATCCAAGCTAAAGGTGCATTAGGCGAACAGGTTACCCCTGCCTGATCGCTGGGCCTCTCAGTTACCAATAAAAATCGAAATCGTTTCAATATTGTCATTAAATACACTAATCAATTTCATACAACAATTTAACGTACAGTTCTGTTCTTAAGCTTTCGTCTCCCATTAACCGTACTGAGAGTTATGTGACTGGTCCTGTGACTCAACGAATTGGTAATTCAGTTGATTTCTGCCCAATATAGTAAAACGTTAGGTTAATATCAACGCGGATCTCATACAATTCCTCTTTGACTAATCCAGTAAGTCGTGGGAATTTTTTCAACTACACTTGATTGATGCAAGCCAGATTCTACCAAATATTTCAGGTTATAAACACAACAAACTTTACGTTTAACTACAATAGTAGATTAATTTAGAAGTATAATGAACGTTAAGTTTCTAACCGGGGGTTACGTTACACTATTTTTGTCACTCTTTTAACCAGAAATTAATTGGATACCAGGACGTGACATTGTGAAATAAAAGTTCTCACGAGATTTTCACATTTCACTAAAATGCACCTCATTAATGGGTAAATTCCCGAAGTACATGGTTTTAAGGGTATGGAAGATATCACGTGATGTCGATCACAGACCTTGTAATAATTTGACATTCTAGGACAGTTTCAAAACTTCGACGCTTTAAGCATATTCTCGACTACAGTTAAGCTCAAAGGCGGACTGGGCCGCCAGGGCGGTACGTCCTCATGGGCAATAGGACCTGCGTCTCTAAATGGGCAAGCACTCGCGTCCTCCGAAGATACAAGATATGAGCCCTTTGAGAGGTCTCAGCCCGCCCCTGGTCAAGCGTCTCCCTAACAAGCTTCAATGCAACCTATATTTACTACTCCTTCTACACTATATATTCATAACTAATTAAGATCTCTGTATTGGTGTCACCTGTATAGGCGTGGAATCATATGGGCCCATGCCCGCCAAATAATTTGATATAAATTGCAATTTTATATATATACTGTACATATATAAGTGCACTTATGTGCTTAGGCCCTCCGTTACTTATGGAAATTCTATGTTAGTAATTGGCCTCATTCTGCAAAACGTTAAAATATTGTTTGGGACTACTCGAAAAACATAAAGTCAAAATATAATATGGACTCTCGACCACTTGTTTCCTCAGTTCTACTTTAAAAGTATTTAGTTTAGTATAAAAAAAGTTAATTACACTAAATTATTAAAGTTCTACTTTAAAAGTATTTAGTAAGTATTTAGTTTTTATTCCTGATAATTGCGAATTATTAATGTTTACAAAAGAAACCAGTTAACACGTTCGCTGCCAAAGCTGATATGGCGCGTCTGTTCACAGGCGCCAAGATCCTATCGTCATTTTTATGCTTTTAAATTATATTCTGTTGTTTTATATTTTAAACATAGATACAGTAGTGGACAAAATTGTGGAAACCTTTTGAAAAAAGTTTATTTTAGAGGTTTGATGGCTAATAACTGGTTTTTTTGTACCAATACTATAAAATTATATATCATTGGAAAGGTAATTTAATCAAGATTGTAATACAATAACATTTGTTCAATTAAAAAAATTCTATCAAAAGTTATAGCCAAATAACCAAACTCAGCACAGCTTGCTTACATTTATATGAGGCTTTCCTTCATTTGAATGTGGCCAATCTGTTTGTCAGGTGTCACCAATAATTTGGCAATTGCATTATCCCTGTGAAGGGACATTTATCAGTGTGTTCTGTAATTGCTATCAAGTTGGTTGCGTTTCTTTTGTGCTCTTTGATTTAGTAGCTTGTAAAACGTAATAAAATCAAAGAAATGGCGCAAAGGTTGACGAGTCACCTAGGAAGCGATGTAAAATAGTAATATTAAGTGAACAAGGCTACAGTTATGAAGAAATTAGAAGAAATATTGGGGAAACTTAACTAAAGGTGGCATTTCTAAATTTTTGAAGAAGTATAAGGAGACTCAGTCATTACAAAACCAGACTGGTAAAGGCAGAAAAGGTGCACAACAGCAAGTGATGATAGAAGAATTAAAAGACAGTGCCTAGGTGACAGGAAAAAATCATCTCTGTGTATACAAGGTGAAATGGCGCAATGCAATGTGAAGTTAAGTGCAAGGACTGTTTGGCGCAGACTGCATGAATGTGGTCTAAATGCAAGAATTCCACGAAAAAAGCCATTTTTGTCTGTCAAACAGAGGTTGAAAAGATTAAACTGGGCTAAAACCCATGTTAACTGGACAACGGAACAATGGGACAGTGTAATTTGGAGTGATGAGACCAAAATCTCACTGTTTGGTAGTGATGGCGTAAAATACGTATGGAGAAGAATTGGAGAAGATTTCCATCCTGAGTGCATTACACCTACCGTGAAACACCCAGTTAGTGTTATGATTTGGGGTTGTATAACATCAAGAGGTGTGGGCAGAATTTGCGTGATCAATGGGAATATAAATGCCCAAAGATACATAAATGAAATACTTGAGCCCAAGCTGCAGCCTTCTGCATGTGATCTTTTCCAAGATAATGAAGCATTTATATTTCAACAGGATTCAGCTCCATGTCATGTTGCTCGTGTGTGCAAAAAATGGTTTCAAGATCATCATATTCAACTGCTGGAATGGCCTGGAAATAGCCCAGACCTTAACCCCATCGAAAATCTATGGAGCCGGCTAAAGAAGCTTGTTAGTCGGAAGCAACCCAGCAATAAAACACAATTAACAGAAGCAATAATTCAATCTTGGTTTCATATTATAACAGCTGCAGAACTAAAGAACTTGGTTCACTCCATGGGAAAGCGTTGTAAGGCCGTAATTAAGGCTAAAGGTTACCCAACTAAGTATTAACTGGTATGGTGAACATTTTTGTATATCTCATTTTTTCTATGTATATCACCTTTCTTCTTTATGAATGCTGTTCTATTAAAATACGATTCATAAATGTTATTGCATTACAATCTTGATTAAATTACCTTTCCAATGATATATAATTTTATAGTATTGGTACAAAAAAAAGTGGTGTTATTAGCCATCAAACCTCTAAAATAATCTTTTTTCAAAGGGTTTCCACAATTTTGTCCACTACTGTATATATTACGTTTGTTCTTGTCCTCGTTCGTCTAGTAGGTCAAGACACCGCGGGCTAAACGCGGGGACCCTGGTTCGAATCCAGGATGAGGACGGCTCCTCTTTTTCTCCAAATATAAAAAAGCTCTAGTTTGAGCTATATGAACGTGGGTGGCAAAAAAAAAATATTGTTTGCCGGATTCCCCCACTAACAACTCACAAAAAGGTCTCGATTCCGGAGGCTTTCTTTTCTGTGTTGACCATAATTTGGCAATTGGGTTATCCCTGTGTCACCTTTAATCAGTACATAGTCCTATATATACTTTGGCAAAAAGCGTTTCTGGAAACATACCATTCCAGGTTTAGGTCAAAGACTCGCCGACTCAACGTTATTGACCCTGGTTCGAGTCCAGGATGAGGACGGCGATGAAATTTCTCTAAATATCTAAAGAAAAAGCTGTTTTTGAACTTACTTAAACGTGGGATAGAAAAAAATATTGTATAATAACAGAGACTTTTAGGAACCCGAAATTCACACGAGTATACTCGTTGTTGGAACTGTTATAATACTTCGTTCACTGTGGGTTTCTATAGTATTCTTGTAGCATTTGATTTCCTAAGTTACCGAGTATGCAGTAAAAGAGTAAGTCCAAAGTCTTTCATAAATGCAATAATGATTTCATCATTAACGTTGAAAACCTACCGAGTTACTTGAGAATTAGAGAGTTGCGAATTAATGTTAATTAAAACTGGCTAAATTTAAATATCGACCTTAGGCGATTTTCTTTCACTTGCTCGTTTTTGTTTTGGCACTTCTTGAAGTCGAAACTGGGATAACGTCGCTCCAGGTGAACGTGTTACTGCTGAATCTCTTCAAGCCCAGCACATTTTTAATATTTATCCTAATATTCTACGAAGTTTTCAGTCTACAAATTCTGGGGGTAGACCTTATCAGATCTTTAACGTAATGTAGTCATAGTCAATTGAAATTGATCGAGGTCTATCAAACCGTTACCATCCTAGGACAAGACATATAATTGTTTTTTAGAACTAAATTTTAAAATACATGTGTTAACAATCGATTATATCCTCATCAGATGTCAAT
The DNA here is from genome assembly GCA_006491805.2 of Dysdera silvatica. Taxonomy (NCBI): domain Eukaryota; kingdom Metazoa; phylum Arthropoda; class Arachnida; order Araneae; family Dysderidae; genus Dysdera; species Dysdera silvatica. The sequence goes on along the minus strand of QLNU02003225.1, from coordinate 32,305,700 downwards.
AATTGCATCTTCTTAATTTGTAATAATGGTTTTTTAATGATTTGACATGCCATTTGTAATGTTTCGTCAAAAATTTTACCAACGACTGGAAGCTCGCTTTCATTTCTGATGTTGGAATTTTAAGAATAGTTGACAAGATTGCATCAGTCTATTTCTGAATTTCGATTTCATAATCCTTGTCTAAAAAAAAGGTTGTCTCACAATTGTACTGTCAAATATTGAGATTGTTTATGAGCCCATTTTCTCAGAAGCGGGTACCATCTTTGCGAGAGTGCTTTCCACAAATCAAATCTATTTTAGTCGCACTTTTTTGAATGATTTGTGGTGTGGTGTCTTTCAAGATTGTATATATAGCTAGAACTCGAGGATAAACTAATCAGTGAGGGTCTGTTATCCTTATTGAGGATAAACAAATAATCCCATTCCCATCCTGTACTGAATGCATGGTTTTCGTAATCTGCTTTCCTAATTTCGAAATTTTCTGTCTTTACAAAGGAAAGGAGTGGGCTGAATGGGGCCCCAAAGGCAACCATTTGTCCATCATCGATATCAGGTAAAAGATACAGTGATCAAACATTACTCCTCTGGCATTTACTATTTAAAAATAAATGAAAAAGCACACGATAATCTTTATATAAGGATTGTGATATTTTATATTATGAATATTATTTGCCGGGTGAATAAATGAATTATTATTATATTTAATTAACATTTCCATTCAAATTGTAAAGTATGGGGAAATTTATTTACAAGTGCAAAAATAAAAGGCAAGTGAAAAATTCGCCTAAGGTCGATATTTAAATTTAGCGGGTTTCAATTAACATTAATCCGAAACTCTCCAATTCTCAAGTAACTCGGTAGGTTTTCAACGTTAACAACAACCATCATTATTGCATTTACGGAAGACCTTTGCCTTGTCCTTTTCATTGCGTATAGACAGGCAGAAAAACCAAAAGCAATAGCGGGTTCAATATCTATTGAAACCCGCTAATAATTTAAATAATAGAAATAATTGTGTGTACAAGATGATCTCATAGTTCGTTTACGAAAAGTAGTCCGATGGTACCGTTAGAATTTACGGGAGCTGACGTCACAAACAGACTAGCCGATTACAGCAGAGGGGAGGACGTCTTTTCAGAACTGGTTTTTTAGCGAACGTTTGTCTGCGTCAAAAACCAGTTCTGAAATGATGACTCATTTGAAATAAAATGAAATTCATTATATTTTAATGAAAAATCCCAGTCTGCTGTCCGCAAAGAACGTTCATATGTTGTCTATATCTTTAAATGATCAATTAACTCTGATCACTTAAATGAAAGTACGTCGAAAATGTTTTATGTAGAAATCGTTTATAACGACGTTGGTGGTGATGAAGACCAACTGCCTATAGTCATAAAACTACTACAATAAATTTAGTCTCCTATATTTTTATATGTTAAGCACATCACTTACAACGACCACGTATACCGGATATGACGTCAGTAGCTTTTAGAAATGGGGATTATTTGTCCTACATAAGGGATTCAATATTAATTAGTTATAGCAACTTGTAAGTTAATCAAAAACAAACGGATGCCGGCTTTCCGGACAATATATGAATCACATTATCATCATTTTCATTTGATAAACTATTGATATTATTATTATTTCTATATGATCGATCATATCTATATGATGGAGGCAGATTACTCCCAAAACGTTGTATAAATAAACTACATTATGACCAAAAACTTCGACAAATGAATCACATCGTCTTCATTCAAACAGTTCTTTTGTACATTTCACTAAATACGTTTAGAATAAATAGATCTGAAAATGTTTCATCTTATTGAGATTTTAATAATCTATGGCTTGCAGTGCCCTTTTATAATTACCAAATATTTTACCATCCATTGGGGGTCAGTATTAACTATTTATACTGCATCACGATATGAAAGTCTTAGATTATTTTGAATCGCGTTCTTATTTTGCCCTTTTATTTTTGTTTCAAGTTATTTTTTATTCTTTAGAAGGTTTTCGAAGAGTAGTCTACAATTTTGTTTCCCTTATGGTTTGCTATTATTAGTTTTATTTCAATATACCAGCTCATTGTCATACAAGGTGCTTGCTCCAACACTGTCGCCCGTGAAATTGAAATTACAACTCAAACAAAGCAGAAATAAAATTGGCCTTGCAATTTACAAACAAGACTGGTTTGCTAGTATATAAGACATGGTAAAGTTTTCATAACCAAACAAAACATTTATTGTATAAAAAATGATTACACGGCCTCGCTAATTCTGAATGAATATTTTTTTTTATTTTTTTAAGAGATACATTTCACTACCCTCTTCTATTTACATAGAAATGCATAGAATCATGTGTTACTGTTCTCCATGCTTCTTGTTAAAGAAGAGCTTGCTTCGTTCACGTCGGTTGTGCCCGATATTATGAATGATTGTTCATGAAGTTCCACGAAATATTTTCTACTGAGCACAGATTTAGAAATTTTTCAGGTCACGAGCGCATGTTGATACCTCGTAGCTATTCTCGTGATATATTTACTACGTGTCCATGAGCAATATTTGGCAGCAACAATATGTTATCTACACCAAGGGAATGTTCGCTGGTTTTAAGATCACATCATCATCATATCGAAGAGCTGTTAAACTGCCTTCAATATAAAACACCATAAAGGCTATCATAAACGAAAGATCTTAAGATCATAATGCCATGTTATATCTTAGGAACATCAGCACCAATCCAAACGCTGATGACGATACGCTGAAGTCAGTGGTAAGCGATGTAATGGACGATGCACAATCAACCACTCTTCCGTAAATAAAACAGAAACCGTTCAGAATTTAGCTCTGCTGATTTAACCACCGATAAAATGTTTGTATACGGAACTAAGACTGAGCAGCAAATTAGACAATCATTATAAAGACTAACGTTAGCATACGTTGAATGTTCATAAAGCAAGGTTTATTGGCTAAAAGGGGGTTACGGAACTACAATTCCATATATTCATACGTATATAGATAAAATTGCATTGCAATTGGCCTATCACCACCCCCTTTCCATACGCCAGTGCAGACTTCTCAGCCACACGTCCTCCAGTCCTCACTTAACCTCAAGGACCTGTGATGGCCCAGCAGTAACGCATTCGCCCCACACGCCGTTATCTCTGACGATACCCATCTGTACTAAAAAGTAACGCTCAGTAACTGACTGTTCACTGTAGTCCGGCTTCCCTAGGTTCTAAGAGGTTCGTATTCTTCTGAAAACTAGGTTCCGCGCAGCACGACGCTTGCTGCCCTTTCAATATAAGACTCACAGACAGACAGACTAATCGAACGTTTAGCTTTTAAGCGTAGGTGCTGTCTCTCAAAGGTTTCTCGATGGCAGAAGTATACTCAGCCGACGTGTGCCTCTGTACGGAGAGTTGACCACCCTGCTACGTGAAGGCCAAATACTCAAAAGTATACGCTACCTTACTGTATAATTACTGTAAAAGTATACGTAAATTTACTGTATATGTGCTGCAAAATATACGAAAACTTACTGTATACGTACTGTAAAAGTATATGTAAAGTTACTGTATACTTACTGTAAAAGTATACATAAACTTACTGTATACTTACTTATTGGAAAATATATGAAAACTTACTGTAAAGTTACTGTATACTTAATGTAAAAGTATATGTAAACTCACTGTATAGTTACTGTAAAAGTGTACGCAACCTTATTGTATACTCACTATAAAAGTTTACGCTAACTTACTGTGTACTTACCGTAAAAGTATATGCTACGTTACTGTATGTTTACTGTAAAAGTATAAGCTAGCTTGATGTATTTCCTGTGAATATAGGTTTTAGGCCTTTTGAATCAACTGACCGGCGCTTTTCGGCACAAGTTTCTCAATTCCAAATATTAGCTATTCGCCAAAATTCGTAAGATATTTAGCCACGTATCGCAATATTTTGGTTATGTACGACTACGGTTCTGCGATATTTCGATGGCGCTTTAACCGTCCACATAAGCTTTCTTATACGTAAACTTTCAGATAAATCTGCTACTTCTAAATGTTGCAATTTCAGTTTCATAGCGTGCATTAGTAATCTTCGAGAATTTGTAACTGCAAACTTCAATATTTACTTTTAACATGTGTTTAAATAGGAAACACAATAAAGGCAATTAAACGAAGTTAAAAAAAAACCAACCTTCTACCCCCGCAGGCCGTTAATTCGAGATTTACTCTGAACGGTTTGTTTGTTTTTTGGTTTTACGGCTCAAAGACTACAGTGGTCATGCTGCGCCGGGACCTACTGTTTTCCGAGGAATCCGAACCTCTTAAGGCCTAGGGAACCAAACCCCGGACTACAGTGAGCAGTGCGATCTTTATGAGATCTCTGAGTAAGCGTTCTTTTTGCACTGCTGGGAGTCGAACCCGGATTAGCCGCGCAATAGGAGAACGCGTTACCACACTGCGCCACCGCAGGACCTACTCAGAACGGCTGGAGGGTGAAAAAAAGTTTTACCGACTAACTATACACATTGTAATCTGAGGGTAAGTCCCCTGATCCTAAAAAGGTTCGTTTTCCAGTAGAAATGTATATCTACTGCTGTATGGTGGCGTAAACATATTCGTTTTCCATACCAATAAACCATGCTTGATCCGCCATTGGTATTTTAGAAAGTTTTTGCCCAGTGTATTCTAGGGCTTGGTTACATTGGAAGAAGAGGTTCGAATCCCATTGAAAATTGCGCATTCTTGTGCAACACCACTTCTGCTTTCCTTACGTCGTAAAAAGGTAAACTATCAATAATTCCCTTTCTTCTAAACCTGTTATTTTAAAAGACGCTAGGTTTGATATTCGAACATCGGGAAATGGGCAATATTTCCAGATCCCTTCTTAATAACGATCTAATAATAAAATAAAAATAGATAATAAAATAGAAATAAAATAATAAAATAAGATTAATAAAAATAAATAATAAAATAAGATTAATAAAATAAATAAAAAAATCTAATAAAACAATATAAATAATAACGCCGTGTGAATAATAATCATTACAGGAATATTTTTATAGCATTAGCGTAGTTGCATATATAGAAACTTGATAGGATATTGTTATACCTGTAGAATATGGCTTAACCGATAGCAAATTCTGACGTTTGTAAAAATATAGCATTGTATCTATTATCCATTTCTATAGTCTGGCGTAGTATAGACCAGATGCCCTTGGTCATAAAAGTCCAAACAAACAAGCATTTCTATAGTCTCCAACCGACAAAGAACTGCCTCTCGTGAGCATGTGCATGTGAATCCCACACACAAGATTAACTCGCCAGGGCATATCACAGTCGTATATGATTAACCAAGCGGTAAATATAACGTATGCCACCTGGTAGATGGTGCTAGTGATATCATTTACCATAAAGTCTTGCTCATTCAACCTGGTATTATCGTACACGAGTGACACCATTCACCTATGTAGCCTAGCAAGTTATGGAGACAGTAACGGTAAAGGCTGAGAGTTACACTTTATGAGTTACTTTTAGAGAGTTACTTTTATGCATAGAATTGTGCGAGTGTAGCCAGTTTATATAAATGTTCAAAAAGAATGATTTTTAGCACCGATTCCTGGATGGTATCCTTTTGCGTTTCAAATTTGTGTAGTCATATTTTGTTTTTTGTTTTTATATTTCTTGAAGAAGAGTACCTGGTAAACTGATATAGGATTTGAAAAGACAGAAACAAAAATGAGTGCCATTATGATCAATGCCAAGGATGATTTTTTATATACTTTTATGGATTCTTTTGTGCTTATTTTATAATTTAGGTGGTATGTATATATACTATGATACTTTGATTATACTTTAATGTATAATACGTTTTAAAGGATTCAAGGTAGTGTTGGCCTTCTCAGGGATAACACAATTGCCAAATAATGGTCAACACACAAAGCCACCGGGGCGAGTTTTTTGTGAGTTTTTCATAGGGGACTTTTTATCGCAATTAATAAATTTGACACCAACGTTTTAGCTCATACTAGAGCTTTTTTAGTATAGGAGAAAAAGAAATATTGTCGCCGTCCTGGAGTCGAACCAGGGTTCTCCTGTTGAGACTGGAGTGCCTTGACCGCTAGACCAACGAGGACAGGAATAACGCTCTCTTTCTCCGTATATAAGGATGTAAGATAAGCCCTTTTCAGGGCTAACACAATTGCTAAATAATGGTCAACATAAAGCAAATGCACAGCAACAAATATAAGCGCATACAAAAATATTTTAAGTAAATAAGTTTCCCCTAAACGATGAAACATTTTTGTCAAATCATTCTTCACTCAATCACCACCCCTTCAAACTAATAGCCGTGGGCGGCCGCACAAACTTCCTTCGCAAGTGGGCTTGCAGCACTTGTCAAGTTTCACATTCTTGGCATAGAAACATAGTTTATACCCGGAATAAAAATACGAACTATTTTTAGCCAAATATCCTGCAAGCATATAAACAATTTTCTGCTCCGGAAAATAAACCTTTGTTGTAAGGAATGTTAAACGAAACAAGGGCTTAGCATCTTGCACGCGACTAGCAAATACCCGTCCAAACAACGCTTTTGTAATATTTAAGTGGATTTTGTCTTTTCAATGCTAAGCCAACAAAATGTGATGAGATGAAGGATTTTCAAAAGAGAACGGATCGAGGACTCTTGTGGGAAAATGGAAGAAGGCAATGCAGTAGAAGTCTGAAAGAACTAGTTCGACAGTAACTTGTATCTGGATCCTAATCTTGGAGGATTTTCAGATGCCCGTCCATTAATTGGAAACGGCTTTGTGCAATTGGCGGCCCATTGTGTGGCGTAAACCTTAAGCCCTTTTCCTCTACCGGCAGCACTTTAATTCGAACAATCAAGAGCAGTTCGCAGGATGCTAGAGCAGTCGTGCAAAAGGGGGTGCACTTGATGGAATATCTCAAGGAAAGCTTTTGCAGACTTGCAACTGAACTTCCCGCGATGAATAAAGAGGTAATTAGAGAGCCACGACCAGCAAAGCTCCACGTGATTATGTGCTCGAAGTGTGAAAGTCGCAGGAGTTGGACATCTATCTCCGTTGAAGGAGGAGGACAACTTGAAGCTGCTTCAAATGACTGTGCAATTTTACGGACAATCTTCGATGTCCTTCTCCGTGTCTGTATTAAAGTTTCCACCGTGTCGTATCGCAAATAGGCCACATTAATAGTAATTGTCTTAATACGTCTTGGAAATGGGTCTTCTCTCCCATTAGCTTGTTGGAGTTAATAAATTGACGGGGCTTTTGAACATTTGCAGTTGAAGATTGTGAAATTGGAAGAAACAATGCGGTAAACGTTAATGTCAGCATTCAATATTATTTTCATTTATGATCTCTAAAACATATTTTAAGATATATGGTGATTAAAACTTCAATTTTGACTTTTGAAAAAATAAGATATATTTCCAATTTGGTATATCAAATATATATATATACCAAATTTTACATAGTGTATATCATCATCATCATCATATTCAACCATTATCTATCTACTTCATCCAGCAGTAGATATATCATCATCATATTCAACCATTATCTATCCACTGCTGGATGAAGGTCTCTCCAAATGCTTTCCACACAAGTCTATCCTGAGCAATTCGCTTCCACGTCACCCCAACCTGTTTTCTTATTTCATCCACCCATCTAGTTTGAGGACGTTTTCTAGGTCTTCGGTGGTCTCTTGGAATCCAGTTCAGAATTTCTGTTGTCCATCGTTGATCAGATCTTCTTGCAATATGCCCAGTGTGTATATATATATTATGACTTTGGGGATTTCATAACATTCTGGCATAGAATTGTTCAAAGACTACAAACACTCGTTGATTTTGACAGCGTGTTTCCGTTTATAAGTCAACGATAGGAGGATCAAAGGGAATCAGTTAAAAAAAATCCTTAATATTCGAACGAAATGTCATAAAACAATTTTACGAAGATTTCATTAAAAATATTTTGCCAATTATTTGAGTGACATACAAAAAAATTAGGTTCACAGATTGATTTCTTTTAAAAAAATTGTTTGAAAAAATATTTACTTCTGAAAATAGATATGTAAGGAAAACACTTGATATTGGGTCTTATAGTAGATTAAACAAAGTAGATTGTATATTTTGACCGTTTGTAGATCCTGAAATTAATTTTTTTTATTTTGATGAAAGAATTTAAATGATTAGGCGCTGCTTTATTTTATATTAAGTGATGTTTGTTTCATAAGAAATGAGCTACGTTTAGAAAAATTTAAACCTCCGTAATTTTTTTAAGCAGTATGCATATTTGTTGATTTGGAAAAAAAATTGGTAATAAAATTAAGAAATTATTTGGACGAAATAAATAAAATATTGAGAAACGATATATCTATGGGAATGATTCTATAAATTATATGAATTAAATATTAATCAAATGTACTAAGAAGGTTATAATTAAGGAATATCATTACGAAATAGTTGCTTTCCCCCTTTTTTTTAAATTTTTAGTTGCCACATAATGTCCAATAAATATTTATTCAGTGTAAGAAGTAGATAATAAATTATTATTTATTACACATGTGTACTTGTTTTGACAAATAAGCAGATTACGAATAGATTATGTCATATACTTTAAAAGAGGTGCTAATAAAATATTTAAATTAAGAACATTAATTTAAAATACTTAAATAACAAAAAATCAAAAATAAAATAGATTGTCTTTGTTATTCGTCAGCTGACAGCAATCATTATCATTTTTAGAGTAATTAGTGATAGTTTGTTTAATTTCGAAGTGAAAAAGAAATCATTTTACTTCAAGTGATTGCTGTACGAAATGTTTAAGAAATTCAAATACTTCTTTTCTTTTCATAACAAAAATTCATCCTTTGTATTTTCAGCTTCCATCATTTTTTTTAATACAAAGGTTGGTACCCAGAAAGAAATTACCCAGCATTCATCACCGTCACACGAGAATGAAAGGTATTTAAAAGAAAAATTAAGAATGTTATCTTTGAAATATGGATCTTTTTTTTAAACCAAAATTACTCCATCGCTCCACATGCTCTTCTGAATTCTTTTCCCCGTTTTAAAGAGCACAAGCATATTTTATGCTCTGCAAACATAAATAATTGCTCGAAAGATTAGTGGATTTTGCCGAGCAATTTTCAGAAACGATAAAATGCTATTGGTTAAACGCAGTACAAGATATTCTTTACTCCAAAGATAAATAACACCGAGGAATTTCTTGAGGAGGAGAGGAGGGAGCGAAAATAAAATTCTCTTCGAGTAAGAAGGCATAAAAACATTCTAAATTGAAGTTGTTTTCATCTATTAAAACTTTACATAAGCTTGAAAGGAAGTGGCAGCAGGCAGAACTTATGATGGCAGAAAGCCTTTTGTCTCGACCATGTTGCAAAGGAATTTGTCAGCTGCGTTATGACTGATAGCAAGAACTTGAAGAATGATGGCTTTCTTTCAATTAAAGACACAAGGGCCTGCTTCATGTTCCATTATAACTTGGACGTTGCAAAATAATGATGTGTTATTCTTCTTCCGTGGGCATATATATGAATTGTAATAGATGTGACGTTTTAATTGTGCCATAATTCACAACGAAGACAGTTATAGAACATATGTTACCATCTTACAAAATATTATTCAGATCTGATTCAACTGATTTTGCCTTGGAAATACTACGTTTTAAGAACATATGCGTTAAAATAAAATACGCCACGGGTGCCTCTTGGCCCATTAAATTTGTCAGGTCTTTCTCCTGGCTTGAAATTTCCTCTGATTACCATATCTAGTTGCACATAAAGTTTTTTATTTTAACGAATTGTTTATTTTAAAATCACAAAAATTTGATTTTGGATATACCCCCTGTTATTTAGAATTATATTATAATGTATTTGCGCATTTATTTGTTATTTTGGATAAAGTTTTGTTGGTAGCATAGCTCCTACATATTTTGTTAAAGGATAAACCTGCCTACAACTTAAATATTAGTTTTTTAGAGAATGGAAATGTTTGCATCCTGTAGTGCGTTCAAAAACCTTGCGTATTTTACTTCTTATTTCATTGTGATTTGCTGCAATAATTGCAAAATTTGTTTTGAAATATAGTTGGGGGTTTCGTGATTTCTTTGGTGTTGTGCTGGCTCGATATTGAATTTATTAGTTTGGATGTTCTCTTATTGCTCAGAAAATTTTACGTGCAGGGGTCTGATGTTGGCGCCAAGATAAAAAGATATGATTTTGCTTAAGTTATTTGCCATTGGTATGTTTTTGTTCAC
>QLNU02003225.1:32269965-32295292 GCA_006491805.2 Dysdera silvatica | reverse complement strand
AATCAGATTGCAATTTTAAGGTTTCAGGTATGTTATATCCTTGCTGATATTTTCTTGAGACCCTTCATTGTAGAGTCTAATATGATGTACTTTTAGTATATATTGTCTGTATTATCGCTGTAGTTACACAGTATATTGTTATTATGACTTTAGAAATGAAGAATAAATAAAGCAATGATATATATATAATAATTGCCCCACTTTTAAGAAACATATATATTAGTAAAATATAATTTACAAAAAATTCAATAAGCCGCTATAATTTATTTTTTAACACCCTTCGTTGCGGCATCTCTGCCGAGTGTGTCGGGTGTTACGCCGCACCATGAGGCTTGCCGCGCTTCGTATAGTAAATGAATTTACTTCCTATCAAATACGTTTCTTCAACAACTATGTTATGAAAAAATAGAATAACTGAAATTGCGATCTTATAAAACATAAAAATTGAATAAATTTAAAAAACATCTGCTGTTTTTATTTTGCACTCATTTTCAGAATCGGAACAAACATGGACAAAATAATGACATAAATGAATTACTTTTTTTTTCAAATAGGCTGGACTAATTTTTTAATCTATTCTCTCTCTCTCCCACAGTCGGCACAAAACTCATCGAAAATCGTACATTCTGCATGAAGCCATCGCTTACTTACATATAGCACAACGTAACCATTCGCATCTTCAGTTGTGTGATAATAATTTTCTTCATATTCATTGCATGTATTCACATCCAAAGTTTGTGATGACCCAGCTTCACTTTCCTTTTTTTTACTCATCTCATTAAGATTACCTCTGGCTTTCTCTAGTGCAATGAAATCAAACCCAGAAACATCATCTACTTCAGAACTAGTACTATGACTATTTGATTCATAATCTAACCACCTTCTTTAGTTATTTCTATTTCTTTCTTTTCCAACTTTCTTCTACTATCTTTCTTTTAACGGTCTTCTGTTTTCTGCAATGGTTAAGACAAGTGCCTATTTCTTCATTGCCTTTCCTTTTTTCTTTATTTAGTTTTGAAATTGGAGATATTGCATGCAAATATTTCGATGGAGTTGCAATATGATATTAAGGCAAACCTCCTACCTTTCTTATATATAAGAACTATCTTAGCTGTTTTCATTTCTTCAGGAATTACTTCTGTATCAATTATTTCATTAAATATCACCAACAGTGGTTTAACCAATACATTAGCACATTCCTTGATTATCCTAGGGTGTATGTCATCAACAAAAGAATTAAAGACTGTCTTCTGGAAGTTGAAAGTACATCAGATCGAGCAGCGAGGCTCGTTGTTCAACTAACCCAGCGATACCAACTTCAAATAGTACAGGTATATGCACCAACATCAAGCCATACCGACGAAGAGGTTGAAGAATTTTATGAAGAAATCAAACAGCTACATACCAAGGGGAAACAACATATCAAGCTCATCATGGGGGATTTCAATGCAAGAATTGGACAACAGGAACAAGGAGAGACATCGGTTGGTAAATACGGATATGGGGAAAGGAATGAACGTGGCGATCAACTCATCGAATTTGCAGAAGCTGAAAACCTTAGCATCATGAATTCATTTTTTAAGAAGAAACCGCAAAGAAAATGGACATGGAAACACCCAAATGGGGGAACTAGTGAAATTGACTATATCCTGGCAAACAAGAAATCAATTATTGAAGATTGCAGTGTACTGAACAGATTTAATACTGGAAGTGATCATCGAATGGTGAGATGTAAAGTGCACTTAAATACTAAATTAGAACGACAGAAGCTCATTAGGAAACAAGTAAGTAAGAGGGTGGATTTAAAGAAATTAAAAGAAAATACCGAGGCATTCAAGTTGGAATTAAAAAATCGCTTTTCTGCACTGGAAGGACTTATTGATGAAAGTGATATCTCAGAAGCAAATGAAAACATTGTTAAGACAATAGTTGAAACTGCTGGGGAAATTGGTGGTGTAACCTGTAAAAAGCACAATAGCAAATTATCTGAGAAGACGAAACAGCTCATGAAAAGGCGAAGAGATATGAAGGTGGACAATCGAAATACCAGTTCCAGGATTGAGTACATAGAACTTTGTGTTCCTCTGCGCTAAAAGCAGGAAAGGTACAGTACCAATTTAGGAGCTACTATGAAAGCCATCGAAATTAACAAGAGCCTTAGGATGTTAGCGAAGTTTATCTGTTGGGAAGAAACACATCATTGCATTAAAAGGAGAGGATGGCACCGTAACAAGAAATAGGGAAGAAATACTTAGAAGAGTTGAAGAATTCTACAAAAAACTATATGAAAGTAACAGTGGATTAAACGAAGACTCTGAGATAGTCGAAGGAACAGCTCCTAAAATCTTAAAAGAAGAAGTTTCATTTGCAATAAAAAGTATGAAGAAAGGAAGAGCCCCTGGTGATGATGGTATTACATTAGATATCCTAAAAGAAGCTGGAGAATATGTAGAAGACATACTTGCAAAATTCTTTACCAAATGTCTTAACAGCGGTAACATACCAAACCAATGGGATTCTGCAACAGTAATTCTTTTGCATAAAAAAGGTGATAAAGAGGATTTGAAAAATTACCGACCAATTAGCTTGTTACCTGCTATTTATAAAATCTTCACAAAAGTGCTAACACATCGCCTGCAGAAAAAATTAGATGCAGCTCAACCAAGAGAACAAGCTGGATTTCGAAGTGGATTCAGTACAGTGGACCATATTCAAGTATTAAGAGAATTAATTGAAAGAACACATGAATATGAACTTCCATTGTGTGTTGCATTTATTGACTATGAGAAGGCCTTTGACTCTATTAAAACATCAGCAGTCATCAACTCTTTAAGATCAACAGACATTGAGGATGTGTACATTGACATGGTGAAACGTGTGTATAAAAATGCAAGTGCAAAATTTCGGTTACATAAAGATACCAAAACTATCAAACTTGGCAAAGGGGTGAGGCAGGGAGATACCATTTCTCCAAAACTTTTTACTTCAGCTTTACAGATGATTTTTCAGCTGATAAATTGGAATAACAAGGGAATAAAAATAAATGGTGAATATTTAAATCATCTGCGGTTTGCTGATGACATTGTTATTTTTTCAACGGACCCATTAGAACTCCAAGACATGGTACAAGAGCTCTCAACTAGAAGTGAAGAAGTTGGACTCAAGATGAACCTACAAAAAACTAAGATCATGTTCAATAATTTTGTAGAGGAAACAAAAATACAAGTTGACAACACTGAGCTAGAAATTGCTGATTCATATATTTACCTTGGCCAGCTGATTTCAATGGATGGCAACATTATGAAAGAACTCAACAGACGTATTAAACTTGGCTGGAGTGCATTTGGAAGAAACAGTTTTATCCTGAAGGGGAAATTGCCTTTATGTCTAAAAAGAAAAGTCTTCAACCAGTGTGTATTGCCAGTCCTCTCTTATGGATCAGAGACATGGAGTCTAACAGTTGGAGCAATACGAAAGTTACAGACAACGCAAAGGAGCATGGAGAGGTGCATGCTTGGAATAACTAGGAGAGATCGAAAAAGAAACACTTGGGTGAGAGAGCAAACTAGAGTAGAGGACATCATTGTTAAAGTAAAAGGGCTGAAATGGCGATGGGCTGGGCATATTGCAAGAAGAACTGATCAACGATGGACAACAGAAATTCTGAACTGGATTCCAAGAGACCACCGAAGACCTAGAAAACGTCCTCAAACTAGATGGGTGGATGAAATAAGAAAAGAGGTTGGGGTGACGTGGAAACGAATGGCCCAGGATAGACTTGTGTGGAAAGCATTTGGAGAGACCTTCATCCAGCAGTGGATAGATAATGGTTGAATATGATGATGATGTCATCATATCCTGCATCTGTTTTATTATTAATCTTGCTTAATTCCTTTAATAAGTCTGAGTGACTTATTTGACTTACATAAATTGATTTACCAATGTTATGACACATATATTCATTATAATAATTATTATATTGATATCATTGTTCAGATATCATTGTTCATATTGACCTTTCTATCTACTGTATTCTCTTCAATTTCCACAAAAAATTGTTAAAACAATTTGCAATTTCATTATTGGAAGTTACTTTCATGTTATTGTCGATTATCAACTTATCATTTGTTTTAATTACCCTTCCCAGCAATTTATTAATAAAATTTCATTTGTTTTTATTGTCAGTTGACAATTTTTTTCCATAAATCTTTTTTTTATGGAGATCAATTTTCCTCACTATATCATTCCTTAATTTTTTAAATCTACACCAGTATATTAACCTTTTGTTCCTTATAAATCTCTTGAGTATACTATTTCTTTTCTTTATGTTTTATGTTTATTGTTATGGTATTCTTATTCTTTATGTTTGTTCAAGATAGTTATTACAAGTTGCTTAATTTTCGAAGATCGTGGCTTGTGTCCCCATTGTCGATTAATGAACGCTACTTATTTTTAGTTTTGTTTTAGCGAGAATTTTTAAGAAAGGAAATTAAACTAGATAATGAATGGGGAATAATTTCTAAAGTGCAGAAAATTCCAAACTCAGGATCTCGTAAACAAAGTTCTCTTATCTCTCTTCCCCCTCTCTCCCTCTCTCTCTCTTTTCCGGCCACTTTTACCCTTTTTCACATTCCTCTGAGAAGATGGAGTCATATTTTGAATTCCATTCTTAAACGCCATCCAAACTTCAGAAGGTATTATTAATCTGAAGTGGAAACTTTTCTTATTAAATAAAAGTATTCCATATCAGGTTTTTATAGAAAGAGCCAGCAATGTTATTTCGTTATGTTTATATAACAGCATTTATTAATATTGATTTGATTGGTATTGGTAACTAAATATTAAGTTGCCAAATTTAAACAACGGTATTCTTTTGTTATATATATATGGCGTTCGGTAATTACTGCATAATATCCCTGGCCCTGGCACGCGATTCTATGATGGTCAATTCTATGACGAAAGTCAAGAGGGACGATTTTTGATTGACGGATTCGTTTATGAATAATAAGCACTTCAAAATTTTTACCTGCTTTCTAGTGCTTCAAGAGAGCGTGCTTCTACAGAGTTTTAGCCAATGACTAAAGCCACGCCCCTTGGTTTCTCCGCCTCCAGAATAAAAAGGGTTTAACTCGCTATGAGAAAGAAATTTCTTCATCACGTGCTATTTAAATTTAGCGCTCAAATTTCAGTGGACCCCCGCCTTAGAATGAACAGCCTTTTTTATTGGAAGAGTTCAGCTTGAAAGAAAAGTAACGCGTGTGCAAAATGCAGTGATGTAACAGAAAGCGTCGTCAGACGTTTTTAAATATTGCAACCCAATGTAAGATAAATCGTCGCCAAGTATCGGAAGAGAAGGCGAAAGAATTTTCAATTAACTTTGTACGAAAGTAGCATTTGAAATCTCATGTTTGATTTAAAGCGACAGACAGGGTCCTGAGCATTTAATCGGTGTTATAAGAAAAGCATCTTAACATACAGCGGCTCCCAAAATTGAGTATACACCAAACAGATTTTTTTTGGCATCCTAAAAACCTTTATGAAATTATAATCAAAAATTTATTTTGATGGAAATTTTCAATTTTACATTAAAATATATTTTAATCCAAAAAATAATAACAGTAGTATTTTAGAAATATATATTGTAATGCTAAACGTATAGTATTAGAAATTTCAAAATTAAGTAACGTATACACCAATAGAAAACCTCTTCACGCCACTATTACTATAAGTCATGGTAGATGCTTATTACTAATTTACTAACATTTAGTTACGTTATCACAATATAAGTTTTTTTTTTCTCGCAGCATGTAATTAAATTACGAAATGAGTTCGATGACGTGAAAGAAGTACTGAAATTCGACGAAATATTCTTCGAAAATCACAACAAGGAAAATCTTTGGGCGAATTGGGGACGCATGCGCATGTAACGTCAGAAGCGTAAGCGTCATAAACCTTTCTGATAAGTGAATAATTTATTTTTTGGCAAAAAGGATGAGATTGAGCAGTTTTGGCATTTAAGATTTTCCGTGGATTTTTATTCGAAATTATAATTCCATCATACGTTTTCGAATGCCTAAAGCGTTTATGTAATACATATGGTGAATTTTGATTGAAGTTAGTGGTGTTTCAAGGATTTGTGGAGGGCTATACTTTACTACTTTAGATCTTATGTTTGTTTTAAGTTCTAAGAGCTGTCAGTACTATACTACCAAGGGAAGTTTTTTTGGTGTCAATCGCATCTACACTTGAGACTTAGTGCACTTTTTAGTACCTAATGTGGTTATTAAGATTCAGTAATTAAGGCGCCGGAGCCTTGATTTGCCGTGGGTGACAGCAATCTTAGCTGCACCATATCTTAACTACTATATACACGGTAAACGTATGATTTAAAAGTATAAGTATTAGTAAGTGCGGCATCGCCAAATTTGGTAGCACAGGCTAACCTTTACGTAGAATGACATAATTCTAAAGCAGGACCGACTGAAATTTGGGCCCTAAATTTAAATAGCACGTGACCAAGAAATTCTTTACAATAGCGAGTTAAATCCTTTTTATTCTGGAAGCGGGGAAACCAAGGGGTGCAGCTTTCGTCATTGGCTGAAACGACGTAGAAGCACGCTCTCTTGAAGCACTATTGGCTCTCAGATTCATAAACGAAGCCGTCAATCAAAAATCATCACTCTTGACTTTCGTCTCAGAATTTATCATAGAATCGCGTGCCAGAGAGTTTATGCGGTAGTTACGGAACACTCTGCATGTATATACATGCATGCCTGCATGCATACATACAATACCCGTAAATCTAGTACCTTGATAATATTTCAGGAATATTTAATGCGTAAAAATAATTTGCTGCGGTTTTTTATGGATTTATGGATTTAAATCTTATATATATATATATATACATAGAAAACATATCTAAACACGAATAGAATTATTCGTAATAAGTAACTTCAATGACGATTAAGTGATAATGTGACGATAAAGTGACGATTATGTAATAAGTAAGTATCATTGATGCTGAACTAATATTACTATTTAATGATATCGTTGATGCTGAATTGATATTATTGGTGATGAACACCAAAGTAAAAGATACGTTGACGTTCACATGAAACACCAGTCAATAATAAATTAGATGTTAATGAGAATCGTATGAATTTAGGATGCATTATCTGCAATCAACAGATAATTACCTAAACTAACGATATTCTAAGTATCCCATTTTGTCTCAATTTTCTTTACCACATCACGGTGGTTCATAGCATCCAACAATATCTCTGATCTCCTGAGAATTCGCAGCATGTCAGCTTATATCTGATTCCCATCGCCCATAAAATGAAATGCTCCGACTTGTATATTACACATAGTGCTCCACTTCCATCTCCTTTACCATCTGTAGTACCCCACCATAACACGAACGGGCAGTTGCTTCCACTTCCAGGATTGTTATTACCTAATGGTTGTGATGGAGAAAGGTCGCACAAAGTAGTTGATTCCAACTGATGGTATATATCCGTTCCCTACTCTTCTGCCATGGTTGAGTCAGTGCTCAATAGAGCGTCATACCATGTTCCCCCGATCCATCCTAAGTGCTCTACAGTGATTCATGGTTCTCTTCCTGCTAGTTCTGTGTCCTCTCCCTTCATCTGAGGGAAGGCAGATGATTTTAGTGGGCCTGTAAGCCACCTTACAGCACTGATGGCGTAATCAGCTCATATGGGTGCAACGTGCTTAATCCACCACCCACCATGCACCACTACTGAATGTGGATGGTCTTATTTTCGGTTCGCTAGTTGGGCGAGATTTTGGATTCTAAGCTTTTTCTGAAATCCTGGTCCACTCCCCACTCATTTCGCGAATTTCGAAAAGTGTTTTATTGGATTCATTCCTGCTTCCAACTGCAAGAAGAATAGAAGAGAGGGAGGGAGAGAGAAAGAGGATTTAGATATGCTCTAATTGCACTGAATTGAAAATATTTAAGTTCTTTGAATTCATAATAATGAACCCTGACGTAATATACTATAGCAGCAGATTTTCGCAAAATAGAATATATACACGTATCGAGTATTAAAAAGATAACGCTTTTATAAATACATTCGAACAGTTAGAGAACAGCCTATTATTTTTCATTTTTTGATGAATATTTTTCTGTTTAAAGAGGACATTGCAATATAGCTATATCGCTAAATAAATTAATAGAATGGAATGATTTTACAACGAATTTTTTGAAAAATTAAAATAAAAATTCTATATACTATGAAAATTTAATAAATTTTAATTGGGTTTATGATTTTCATTTAATTTTAATTCACACAAATTAATTTATTTCTTAGAAAGTAGAAAATTCTTTAACTCTTTTATGTACAGTAGAAGATGTATAATTCAAAGTAGATACTGTTTACTTTTGAATTTATTAGCCCCTAATTTATTTATTAAAACATATACCATACTATCTGTAAATATATTTATTGAAGCATCTATTATGTTATCTGTAATTATATTTATAAAAGCATTTATCATATTATCTGTAATTATAATGACTAAAGCATTTAGTATATTATCTGTAATTGTATATATTAATTTACTATTGACTTCATTACTAAGCATGCGCATACCTTTCGTTACGTCTACTAAGTTACGAACATCTATTGGTCTTCTAACTAAAGTATGAAAGGGTATTTCTTTAAATATTGGTATTAGGTTTAAGGATATTTACATTATTGGTAACATTTTTTAATAAAAGGAGCGGATAATAATAGTGAAAAAATGGATGGAGCCTCTTAATATTCGAAAGTTTAAAAAGTAGTATTTTATTTCAAAGGTCATGTAGCATGGCTTACTTAGGACATTTAAAGAATATTTTCATATTTAGATTTAGAAGGATACTATAAGTATCTATGTTTTAAATACTGCATAAAATTCTATATAGTACTTCCTTTCAAATTTTATTTCGGCATGTTGATACGATTAATGTAGCATCACATTTTCAGCATGTATCTTTTTTGCATAAAAAGGTCAGATCCGAGTATTCTCAAGTTTAAAGTTTGTACGTTGTTTTCCGATTCAAGGGATTTTTACTCTAAGATGGCTTCCCTCTCCCGGAGAAGATACCTATAAACCATCCTTACAAAAATGAAATTCTTCTTGCAAACTCATTTCCTTTCCAATTCGGGTTTACAACTTGGAAATGCCCCAGTAGGGAGGAAAGATATCGCCCTTTAGGTTTATGAGAAACATCCACCTCTGGCAACCAAGTTGAGATTTGTTTAGATGTCGTCTTGGTTCGCGAATTTTTCTTCATTTTTTTTTTTTTTTTTGTACCATTCCGTTTCAAAAGGCAAGCGAGTCATGGATGGTAGCGTCTAAGGGCGTTTTCTTCCATTTTGGATACGCATTTCTGCGTTAATGTGTTTTTTCTTTCACTTTTTTGGCCGCTGCTACAAGACATGGTTGAAATGCTTTGTTTGGCTTTTGCTCTATCCCGAAATCTTTCAGCTGCAGAAACTTTTGCTTCAAGCATGCATTATAATCATAGTTGGGATATTGTACATAAACTCAAAGTTTCATTTTCTAAAGGAAGCACGGTCAGATTTCTTTTCCTTTCCCCTTCTTCTTCTCTGTACTCTAGATGGATGATGGTACACACTTTTTACGCAGAACTTTGGGAAGTGGTTAATAGGTTATTTTGAGTAAAGTACAGCAAATGAGACTTGCAAATGAAAATAAATCTCTGTGCTTTTAATGTTTATGTCCTCATATCTGTTGTTAAACAATAAACATGGGCAAGGTCATCCCTGAAGAGAGTTTGAAGACATAATTATTAAATTATAGTATTTAGAAAAAAATAAACTGAAATTGGATTGTTAACTATTGTATTTTTGACATGCAGTCGTTAACAAATCCATTTGGGATCTTTGTTTCCTTTTATATATTTCATAATTCTACTTCAATATTTTTTAACTAATATTTATCAGATATATTTAAGAAAATTATCTTATAAGTGTTTAATTTTTTATGTCTATAGCGTTGATTTGAAATAAATATAGCTTCCTAAGGCATAAACGTGTATAATGAAAATATTTGCAGCATATTATGAATCTTTTGCGTTAAAAAATTCTATTATAAAGAAACATTACCTTTTGCATATGTGCAATGTTGAAAAGTTCATGAAACCACTTTGGAATTATTCCTGTTATTGAAATTACTCAAAAAATGTTGAAAGTTTCAAGACATATGAAAAGTAATAATAGTTTCACATGTAATGTACTGCATGGTTACATATAACGAGAGATCGTTCAGTTGCATACATTGAACTCTTTGACTTGGTGCACAAATATTTCGATTCTTTTCGGCGGTGGAAAATTTCTCCATAGCAGAAAGGGGGTCGTTCAAATCTAAAACTAAGAAATTTAATTTGTCTTACTAAAGTTTCTAGTAGAGATATAAAGTCTTTGTTCTTATACAAGAGTCACGAATAAAAAATGTCCGTTATCTTAACAGAAATTCAACTCTCAACGTTTGTGTCATTATTTTGATGTCCTGATAAATAAGCCATATATATCAGCCATGCACGATCTCATTACCCTATTTATAACGTTAAGGGAAGGATTCAATTCTTCTTAGGGGTTTGAGTTGTGGATATTAAAACAATGACACGTGTAGTGGGACGCACCTCAATGGGTAAGTTAGGTATTTAACACTTGGCTACAAGGCAAATTTTGTCAAAAATGTTTGCAAAGTACAAAATATGCATTTTTCATTTGAAATTATAGAATCCAATAATTTGTTTTACTATACAGATGTATCAAGTGCGCAATAGAACTACACCCGATACATAGTAGTATAAGTTGAGTTAATGAATATTTATGATACACACATCGATTATCGAAATTGATTAAACTTTTTCCACAAGTTTCAGCCTTCCAGAAATTTTACACGTGCTACGCTATCGGTAGAGGTGATGCTCCACACTTGACCTTCTTCACCAGAAACCAACTTGAGTTACAACCGTAACTGTATTGACCACATCTCGTAAAGAGCTCAGATCTCCAAATGGAAATTCTATCACTTCTTTCTTAACTCATCTCTTGGACTCTATTTCCCTCCCTCTCCTGGAAACACAGTGCCGCTTGCTCGGCCAACATTTCCATCAGATTATTTCTTATTTCTTCTTGCATACAAAAGAAAAATATCTATTATTGAGCACGGCAGTTATTAGAAAAGCAAATGCTGAAAAATGCAGCCTTACAGCATTTTTATTATTCCAACGAATTTTTGGTTAAATACGAGATGCTTCTGATTCACATAAAAATCCTTTTTGACTCGCATAAAAGACACGGAAGATAAAGCATCGGAAATAATAAAGGCTCAACAAAAATTGAGAATCTTCGTAAAGACAAATCTCCCTGAATAATACAGAAAGAGGACGAATAGTTCAGGACAGATATGTATGTATGAAAGGTACTTAGGAAGATACTAAAGGCCACAAAGGAAAAAATTAGATATTTTTCTAAACCAAATAAGCAGATATATATATTAAATTTTTATTAAATTCCTATTAAGGATGCCGAACGAAGGGAATATTAGCATTTCTTCAGTTAATCAGAAAGCATCACATTAAATATACGGAATATTCTGTAAGATAACATTTATTCAGAGTTTTTAAAATTGGATAAAATTTCCACTGCCATCCATTTAAACAGATAAGTTGATATCGCTGCTACTCGTGGAATTTTGATAGTAAAAAATTTCGCTCGAAAATAGTGACTTACCACGAAAAAAAGCAAACGGATTATGCTATTTCAAATTGGCTGTTTTTTTTAAACTCACGGATAGCAATTTAGCCGAAAATAATAGCCGCTATTATTTCTTCGTCAGGGAAAATCTACGCTCTTGGCTCATTAACTCTACGTGCTGTTTCGTGCAAAATACACTATCGAGCTAATAATCTCGAAACTGCCACTACACATTAAATAGCGCCCTCTACGGTGATTGCTCTGCGCTAAAATAAGATGAGGAATAGAAGAGGACTTACGGAGCAGCAACCATTCGACGCCCTCTCGACAAAAATTCCTCCAAGGGAAAAGAGTCTTAGAGACCGGGGCAATATAAATTACCTCTGCGAACAGAAGCTTTGCCAATTATAAAGAACTGGTTGACGATTAACTTTTAATATTATTATTTCACCACGATTCATCAAACGGGGGTAGTATTGGGGCATAATGGCGAAAAAACAAGAGAAAAGGAAAAGAAAAAGAAAGAGTATCGTGTAGAAAGAAATGAAGAAAAAAGTAATACACTATATCATTATAATGATTGCTGTTCCTCGCCTCCTCCTCACCTTTTCTTTCCTGAGTTTTTTGTATCCTTTGGAAGGTTTGCCAATGGCCTTGATTTCTCAGTTTAGGGACTGCACATGCGGATCTAGTTCTGCACCAATGAGGATATCCAAAAGGGTCTTTGTTGAAAGGTAACTTTTTTGGGCGTGAACTTAGCCATCACGCCTTCCGAGAGGAAAGAAGGAGTTGATCATTGGTTACAGTGTATATAATTTGGCCTCAGAAAACAGCTCGGCCGCAGTTGATTAAAAAGGAATTCACCTCGCTGAGGCATTACCATGGCGCAACATGGCTCAAGTTCAAGGAAAAGCCTTGCCATTGCACTTGCCGCATGCTTCAATCAAGTTCTTTAGATACGTTTGTTATTTTCTTTTTCCAGTCATAGTCCTTGAGCTTTGCTAGAAGGACAATCAAACTGCTTTGCACACAAGATTTAAAACAATTTACAAACGTCAAGGATTTCTCCACAAGCCTTTCAATTAACATTTGACTGATAATGAACGAACATTCAAGAGAAAGACACAAGAGGAAATAAAGAAGATATACGATACTTATTCAGGTGCAAAGGCACGCAAATTATTTCCACTAAAACGAAATGTCTATGACATTATTCTGAGTTGGAAATAAATATGTGTTTTGTTGTTAGAAGTTTTAAAATTAGGAAGAGTTTCAAGCCATTAAATTTTCCATCATGTCTTTCTGTTTCTAATTCATCTTTATGTAGGTTATTGGATAGTAAAAAATATAATATAGTAAACTCTAATATACGTTTCAAAACTGCCAGATATTTTAAATTTATTATAAAGCTTCCTATTGCACTTTTAAATGTCCATTAAACATCTCAATTGACAAAAAATATGATCTCGGATATCTTTAATTTAAAGGATCATTGATTAGTTTTGGCTAAATGTTTGTCATCAATATACTTAGACGTACCTTTACATCACAATTAATCGTCGATCCTTTTGTCCAAAGGAAGATTTATAATTAGTCGTTTAATTATAGGCTTTATGAAGAGAGAAAATCAATAAAAAATATTTATAAAAATGTTGTGGTTCCTTTTTAAGAACTAAACTATTAAAGATTGCACGGGATCTTGTAGAAGCCTTTAGAAGCATAACCAAATACTATAATAGATGCTAAATAATTAACGAAAAAATGTTAGCAGAATAACATTTATCATTAGCAGTTTTTCTTTGGAAAGTAGCTAAAATAGCTAAACTTTATAGCAAACTGAACAGAAGGGTCATGTGGGCATATTTAAATTAAATGAGGATAGTTGTGAAACCTGAAGACATTAAGAGAAGCAGCGGCAACTATTTCTAAAGATGGAAAGAACCTTTGGTAATCGTTTCATCCTCGTTTGGTTTTGCATCTTATTTTAATTTCTCTTCATTCTTCCAGAACTCAAACGTAATTGGTTCTCGATAGTCCATCACGTGACTTCCTTTCATTCGGGAGGCCAATTATAGAGGGCGATTTCGTTCCATAATCTGGCGAATGGGTCCCTGCAATTTTTGCCTATTAGCCGATACCTGAACGTGATAAGCTATCTTCAACCAATCGCAAAGGAGCACTGTCATTATAAACTTTCTTTTATAATACTTCTGCAGTTCGTGAGAATTAAAAAGCCCACATTTTTCCATCTTCATATCCCCCCAATCTCGATTCATTTTTAAGCCGTGGCGTTTGGCCAAATAAATTGTTTCCCAACAGCTGCATCGCTAGCTTGGTTCTTCCCGCCGAAGACAATCATGTATCACCTGCTATAGCATCCTCTTCTTCCGAAGAGATTTTCTCACCGATATAACCGATGTCGATGCGGCTAGTGTCTTCGTTATAAATGGTGTCGCTGGGTAATCAGCGTTTAGTTGACGTTGAGGACATACAATAAACTAGAATCTCCGGGAACAAATTTTCTTTTAAGAAATTGATGGAAAGCAAAATGCAAATTTATAGCTAAATCTTGGAGACCTGGATGCAGTCGCTGAGTCATTTTTAAATGCTGAAACTTGCGTTGTTTAAAAAATAAACCACACCCACTCTAGAATATGCGAGCGAGACAATAAAATGTATACTTTTGTATTTTTAAACTGGGATATAACGGGTATTATTATTGTTCAAAAATACAAAACAGGATCAATGTACATGCTTTGAGCAAAAATTTTCCCGCGTGCTTCTTTGCATATTTTATAGGTTTAACCACTTGACTCCCAGGTATTATTTCAATGGTGTAAGGTTTATATAATAGGCTATGCGGCGGAAAATGTGCTAAAAGGGTTTACGATATTACCATAATGTGTACAATATATTGTATATCATACTTATACATGAAATTCAGAGATTTATTTTAAAAATTTGTGATAATCATCACCATGACTTCTATTGCATAATCCTAGAAAATCTTCAAAACCAGAACAGCATATTAGTACCTTTCAAAACATGGCTTATTTGTACAAATACGGCATCGCTTTTGGGGACGTTTCTTTTGATTTGTGCTTGAAATCTGAATAATAAGTTGATGGAGATTTTTAGTTCCGTCTTCTTTACTACTACCACCACCACCAGAAAACATTTGTTCATAACTCTCATTGCCCTTTATAAGTATTTCTTTGGAACATTTTATAATAAAATGTTTGAATCTAATATGTTGACCACCAGTATTTCTATGAATGACAAGGCCATTCAATAGTATTCTAGAAGCAATGTGAATTATAAACTTTTTAAATCACGATTAAAATACGATTTGCGAACTGGATTATCATATGTTCATAGTAACTGATCGTCATGGTCAACACGTCCAATCATAAAGTTGTATTTTCCAATATGTAGTGGTTTGTAGAAAAATTCTTGCTTTCCTCAACAAGAATGGCTTACTTTTTTTATACAGTAGAGTGAATGACGTACGGGGTGTACGTCTTGGTCGATGATTACTGAAATGTGAGGACGTAAGCAGTAGCGTACGTCCTGGGAGTGAAGAGGTTTAAGTCATAAAACAAAATCCTTTTCCTGCTATGCTGTCGTCATGAAAAAAGTAAAGTTTCGGTTCATTGCTCCGATTTAATTCAAAACTCCCGTTTTTTTTACACACATTCTTCATATATGTAATTATAATCTACCCTGTATCATCCTTCTAATACACTTCTGTGAATTTTTAATATAGTCAAAACACTTCGATTTACTCAATGGAAAGCGACTGTTTCTGATAGTTGCGTGTTTTAATAATTTTTATTTTCTCCCTAACAAAGATTTTCCCCCTCCACTCAATATCTTTTATCTTTATTAATTATTATTTATTGTATGTTTTGCATTTTTAACGGTATTTTTTATTGAAATTCTATTCGTTGTTAATTCTAATTCGTCAATTTTAACTTTCCTACAGGAAAATAAATTAACGATAATTACGAGTTTAACAATATCAATTTTGATTTAATTAATAATAATAATAAAAAGTGGCTTCGATGATCCACAGGAATCTTTGCCAAACATGAGATATATCAGTCAAAAAAAAACAGAAACTGGTGGGATCACGAAACTGAAAAAAACAATTAAAAATATCCGATTCAAAATTCTGTGGACTTCTGAATGCAAACTGAGGAGTATCCAATTCATAATACATCTAACTCAACGGCAATGGGAATGAAGCACGTGTGAGTAATAGGGTTATACCTAGAAATCTAAGAATAGAAGATAAAGACTTCGACGAAATCACCAAATAAAAAAAAAATCTAGAAATTTAAATCGGTAGGCTATGGCAAAAAAAATATAAAAATCATCCTCCCGTTATCATACGAGCATTATAAGCAAGTCCAGAATATCTTGAAAATTACCTGAATATAATAGGAATAATATAAAATAACAATACACCAAGTTTAAAAAGCCGCTTTTTTTGGAACTCCCCACATTCTACGGAAATACTTACCTCATCTCAGCTATTTGAGATGTATCTGAGTTCACCAAGAAAGACTCTGAGCATGTATCATAATAATAGAATGGACTTTGAAAATTATTCTAAGCTATCAGCTTTCAATTTGAAATTATTAAATTCTGTGTTTATTACATATAATAAATATATGAATATATTAATTATTAATGTAAAAAGAACTAATTAATGGAAACTTGAAAATTTCATTGAAAATTTTGTGACAATTACAAATGACATTCACTTCTAAAACTAGTCACTTACATCACTTCAAATTACCCTAAAGAAATAATATTCACATCTAAACAAACAACGATTTTAATAAGAACGTATCAGATAAAAAATTCAAAAAGATACACGATAACAAGGAAATATCCTGCTTGCATGTTTAAATGCTTTCATCTTCTAAATCTCGCCGCTCAGTAGCATCTGGTAAATCATTTTTCGGACGCGGGGGAAGCAATTTCACTAAAGAACGTGGAATGATTCTCGGCTCGTCTTTGCACCATCCATTATGTTTTATCTGAACTTATGAATAATTTATCGCATTCTTAGCATCGGTCGATTTCATTGCGTCTAGCTTTACGCGAAATGATGTCGCCGATCTGCCCAATTTGTTCGCCGCCTCCGAATTAATAACACCGCCTTGAGTTCCCAAAATAGTCATCGGCACCGCACCTCAATCCTGAAGTACCGGGTATTTGCCTCTACGGACAGCAATATCCTGATAAACTGGGGAAGAATTATGATATCCAATACATTTGTATATAAGCGTGGCTACATTCTTTCGCGTTATTTGTAGCGAACGGTAAATTAATTCTCCTCAAGGGTACGGTCGCGAATAACTTAAATAAAGTACATACTGCTGTCAAAAACATGCGTCCTTATTGTAAAGTATTTTAGAAATTGATTAGTGAGGATGTGTACCGAAAATAATAATCCTTTACTCTATACCATGCGGTTCTTGTATTATAAATACTTCCAACCGGTATTCTCTTCTGTGAACCATACTAATTTCTTTAAAAATTCATCTTTTATATTATAATTATATATTATATATAATTTTCTAATTCATCCCACAGAGTTGCAGTAATTTCATTCAGTTAAAATAATATTTATTAAAACATTAAATATTTAGAATAGTTCGCCAAAAGATAATTAAATTACACTGCAACGTTAAGATATTTTTGCACGCCTTTTTGAGGGGGCCTTCATAGTAAGTGTGTATATGTCGATGGCAAATTGAAGACTGATTTGATTTTAGAATTCGGAAAACATTTACGCACACATTTTCCAAATACAAAAACTAAAATTATAATTATACAATGTTTGAAAAATATGAAATAAAAGTAACAGATTTGGCATGGTGTCAATTTTAGAAATTGAACTTTTTAAGTTTATTTTCTTGCTTTTCTAAGTGGCAACAGTTAAGAAAGCCTGCGAAGCGAACATTTATATTGTGGGAGTCCACAGAATAATCAAAAAGATTAAGAAAACAATTCTATTTAAACTGCAGTATGTTCGACTTGGGAGTTAGTGTTCGCTGGGACTTAACCTTAGAAAAATTTAAAAATTTTTAGAAAACAGATGTTAGGTTGGAACCCTAGTGAAAAAGGCGGAGGATAGAGCAATAAATACATAGAGAAGATCACTGGAAAAACAAACTTAAAGAAGCATAGAAGAACTGAAAAATAAAGAACTTGGGGAAAACAGAACTAAATCAATCTCGTGTTCTTTCCGAGGAAGAATTATCTTTGCAGCGTCCACATCACAAATAAACTTCTGCATTTCGTTGAGAAGTTCCTGTGCCCTTTTAACCTTAAAGTAAGAAGAAGGTATGCCATTTATACTTGCAGTAAACATACGACGTTAAGAGGGCCAATAAGATAAAAAGGAGGAGAGTCAATGTTAATGAGCTTTTCAACGTTTCAGCGGCAGCTTTAAACCTTAATCAAGTTTCTAATAGGAGGTGGGTTGATCACTCATTGAGAGAGATATTGATCGATTCTGCATATCATTCTGTGACGGGCATTATCGTTCAGCGAAACATTCCGTCGACGATTTTGCTTACTGCTACTGTTAATTACCATTTACAGCAGCAGTTGCCAACCCTTCTATCTTGATGCAGATTTGGTAGCTCTCGGGAATGTTTTTCCTACAATATTTCTGCAACGATCTTTAATATTCTTGAGTCAGTAATTTTTCATTTTTTTAAGAATGACGGTACCATAGGCTAAAATCTAAACATAAAATAACGAAATTTTTGTAATAATCAAAAGTAGGTTAAAAGCATATTTTAAAAAACTCGTCCGCTGTCATATGGGTTACCAGAATTACATTTGACCTCCGTATTACACCACGTTCAATAAATTAAGAAACAATTTTTATCAACGTTTTTAGGCGTAGTAATAGTAACGCCAATGTTATGGCATGGTTAGATGGTGAAACGTTCGTAAAGAAAAGAAATTTTTCTGCGTCTGGTGAGGTATGATCCCACGGCCGTCTGCTATCTCGGCAGGTGCTCTTACCAACTGAACTACAAACGACAAACACTCAATCTCCCTACGAACGTATTTAAAGCGTACTTTCCGAAACCGGTTATTTCGCGGAATGGGGCAGTACATGGACTGCTTTTTAAACCAAATTGCGAAGAGATCGGTATTAAATTCATCGAAAGACCCGTTGCACGTTCAATAACTGCTAAGTATATTTTTGTTTGCTCACTTTTAGTCGTAGTTAATATTAACTCAGCGAATCAGAGAACCTTACTCAATGTCTCGATAACTGGACGAGTGAAATTTACTTATATTTACCGGAATAAAGCTATGTATTATAAAATCCTGGGCATTATGAACTTTATTAAACTACGTCTTTACCCATCGCTGCCTAGCAAGATATACAGCTATTTACTGCAAAACTTGTAATTTATTATTATATATTTATGTTGAAAAAAGGTGAACAATATCGCGTGTACTACTCATATGTATGTGTCGGCCTGAAATAAAGTTATTAAATTGAAATTTATTGATCTTTTTAATATGCAATTTCGGAAAGCGTCTTTTGGTAAATTAAAAGCATATTAGGTATCTCATTTACGTCATTAAGTTGCCAGCCACTGGTATAGTAAGAGCTATTAATGTAAATGTTGTATACCGACTGTACAAAATAAAATATTATTATAGTTTTAAAAAAGAATGATATACCAGATGTCCTTTATGTCTATTGTTTCATCTGACCTAGGATGTGAAGGCACCACGTTTATCTACCTGGTGGGATATTTGGTTTGAATCCCACTGACATTGAATTTTCGTACGTTTTATAAAAACTTTCATATTTGGACTTTATTGCTCCAGGTAGAGAAGGTCCGAATCCTCCTGAAAATTTGAGGTCTCGATACAACACCACCTTCGCTGTCTTCCCGCAAAAAAACATAAAGAAATATTTGTTATGTCCGAGCCGTATAGAGTTGAGAAAAATAAAGAGTGTGATAGAATGATTTGTGTTTAAAAACGAAATATTATGCATGCGCTCCAGTATGACAAATGATTTTTATTTCGCCAGTTCTCTCTATCATATAAAATTAATTAGAATTTAAATTTTTATAGCTTCATATTTTATTTTTGGGCATCTGCTTCGTTTTTCGGATCTCGTGTTATTTTAAAGCCTCAGAATTCATCTTAATTTATGATGCATTTAATGCAATTAAGGAGCCGCTGAGTATAAAAATTTGTCAATTGCAAACTGAAAGGGAAAAACGATGAGGCCGGAAGAAAGAGCCAAAAGATAAAATAAATACTGCTTTAAAATTGGCGTTTTTAGAGAAGATAAAAAAGGATAATTTGCGATAAATCTCACAGATTTTTGAAGCCAACTGGCGGTGACTTAATCTAGCGTTATTTTGGCAAAAAAAATGTAAAAAAAAAGGAAAGAAGGAAAAAAAAAAGGAAGTTAGCGGAATGTCACGGCGAAAAGGACAACTAATTTATCATTTACCCAACGAGAAGGGGTGCAAATAAGACCCGTAAAAAACATGTAACCAGTGACAAGCGCCGTAGGGTGGTAGGAAGTGACAGCCAACAAGCTACCTGACACCACAGTTGCCTATTTCCTTGCCTGGCCCCTTAACTTACGCACGTCACTCATGAGGCAAGAATTTACGATGTTCTAAATTAAATATCCCATTAAAGGACACCCTGTGATTTATCGATGCTAAAAGTAGCAACGGACACGTCACTGTTGTGTTTATTTGAAATATACTTATTCCTATAAAAATGTACTGACTTCCACCAGCATTGTTAGTTCATAAGACTGAGAAAAGTGGTTTTCTTCATATTTATAGACGCTTAAAGGTCATTTCTATTTATTATATTTATCCGAACGTATTGACGATCCATCACAGCCCTGTCAAAGACATAAAATAACCACTTCCATAAAAATATTGATTTTTTAACACTTGCTATTTGGAATTATTAACTACGTACATATAGTCTTTTAATTCTTGTACATGGCATAATTTCTGCCGTGCAATTATGTAAGACATACCATACAGTTCTAGTGTACACATCAGCTGGTAACCACAATACGATCTCGCGATTGTTTCTTTTATATTAATTTTCGAATTCCGAATTCTAGATCGTCCCTTTTCCCACAATTACTTTCGATAAGCATCGACTGTTTTCTCATAAGGTATTCCAGGTCTGCGACCAAGATGAAGGGGCAAATCAAAGGGTGTATGGAACACAGGGGACCCGGGGATTGTTCTTTATATATAAATAGCTCTTTGGGGCAACTGGGACACAAGCATGGGCGCCGTTAGCGCGGGGACAGGGGGACCCGTCCACCAATATTGGTGTTAGGGTTCCATATCCCCATTCAATTTCAAACAAAATGCCTTCTACTGGCATATTGTCTATCCCCCAATATTTTTAGGCCGTCGGCGCCAATGGGCACAAGCATGGTGCAACAGCAGCCACGCCTCTCCTCTAAGGATAACTTCTAGATAAGTCCATAGAATATCTTACGTGATTATCTGCCTGCGTGTTCCCATCACAGAGTTATTTTAAGTTACAGAACTAAAAACGAGTAAAATCTTGACACTAGTTAGAATATACGAAAAGCAAATGAAGAAGGTAAAAACATATACCATTTGCAAAAATATCCGCAGATATATATCAATCCGCATTATTAATAATATTTATTAATCCTCAGTGGATATTTCTGCGGATGGTATGTGTTTTTACCTTCTTCATTTGTATTTCGTATATTCCGACCAGTGTCAAATTTTACTAGTTATGGTAAGCCCTGGTCAATCTTTGTACGTTGTTGTTACAGGACCATACAAAAAGTTTTTGTCTTCATGGTAAACTGTTTGCGTGAATGTTGTTGAAGAATGTATCTTTAATTTTATACTCAAAGAAACATTGTATCTATAGAAATAAATAACATTAAAAATTAGTGAAACTAGTGCATCCCATAAGAACCACTGGACGCTTAAACCTACCAAAGCTAAATCACTGCCACGTTTGCCATACTATCGTTCTTTCCATTCTGTCTATCGCTCCATGGTTCCATAGATTAAGAGTTTACAGTAACAATGTTATATATATATATTTATACACACGTTTTATAAATAAGTAATAAAAAATTATTGCAAATTTATGTCATTACATTAGACATTTAAACAGCTCAAGATAAAATTCGTAAACTTTTACATGCAAGTTTTCGCTCTACAAAAATATGATGGTTTTCTGGAGATGGCTATGAAGATGGGAGTGGGGAATAAAGTAATATTATTTATATAATTGAACCGGTAGTTTTGAAAAGGGTTTAACTCCATACGAAAATAATGTAAAATACTCCCACCCCCTTTTCAAAATGACCGATTCAATTTACGGAGGATGTGACACTTCTAAGGAAATTGATATGGATATAAATACGAATATAAAAAAATGGCAAAGTAAATATATATATACATTCTTTTTCAGTCTCTAACATATAGATACAGTGGAATTTGGCGAAGTGATCACCTTGGCAAAATGACCACCTTGATATAATGACCACTTGTATAAAGTGACCATATTTTATAGGAGAAAACTGGTAGGGTCTTAGTCATGCTTATACCAAAGTCTGCCGTGGATAGTGACCACACGTCTACGGTGACCACTGCAGTTCAGTCCTAAAAGTGGTCACATTAGGCAGGTTCAACTGTATATAATCTGATGGACGGAAAGATAGATAAGGGAATGAAAGATATATAAATGGCTCATATAGAAATTTAAAAAATTGAAGTTTACTTAGAATATGGATTAAGACATATTCTATATGCTTTTTTACCATCCCATAAACTAAATTAAGCCGAAATACAAAAATACATAAGAATACGAATATATCTCGTTTTCGTTGGATTTCACTATTCTGCATACACCAATAAATAAAACCTGTTCAATTTTCTTAAAAACGTTTTATAGGTAAACGTTCTTTTACTTTTTAATTATAATATGAGAATATTCCTTGAACCTTTTGATCATATACATTAACCAAACTTTTATTATATATATATATATATTGTTTAATTTAAAACGTTTTAAATTTAATTTAAACATGTACCAAACAAAGAGATGAATCATAGTAGCTACGATTTTCAAACAAATATTTGAATTGAAAATTAAATTTATTTGGCGAATAGAAAAAAATTATCTTTCGCAAATATCGACACGAATGGTTAATTAAAAATTTGCTCTATCAGTTCGAATTTTTTCATCAGATCCTTTATAATTTTCTAAATAATTTATTACGATACTTAAACTTATTTTAAACAACGGATTAAATTCAAGAAGAAATCTCGAATGAAACATTTTGAAAACATATTATTTTTGGTGTATTCCCTTCCAAGATACGAATCCTTAGATGAAAAATCCTGCATTTCAAATTGAGTTCCCTGCGATATTAATATCCTGTTTTGTTTTTTCCAAGGATATTTTCATACGTATGGTAATCCTTAGAAAACAAGTCTTCCCTATGTAATCCCTATGACAACGCCGTTACGTCTGTCGCCATTATATAACAGAGACGAAGGAAAAAAGCTTCGTGAAAGTTGTACAACCTAGCGTACATTTTCCCTGTTTCCAGGACTTTGGATGGTATATGCTAAGAATAAAATAAACAACGCCGCTGTCTTGGGCAAAATTGAAAGAGGGGAAACCAAGTGTATTATTATGTTATTCAAATCTGGAATCAGTCGCCGGAAACCAATTCCGGAAAGAGATCCGGAATACCATAAGAAGCATCGAAGTGAGACGTTAAGGAAGCAACGTATATGTTCTACTTTTCCGGGACGCATACGACAATTCAATTCCCTGCTTTTGGATGAAGAAAATATTAGCTACAAATCTGGAAAATCTATTCCTGGATTATTCTCGCGACGGCCTGGCGCATCATTCGATCTAACGTATTTTTCCCGATTTCGCCAAAAAAAATATAATTTTCTAAAACATTCACCCAGGCATATGGGAGTTCACTGCGTTTGATGCAGCTTCTGTGTGTTTGCGTTGCAACTCCACTTGCGGTTTTCAGGTACTGAGTTGCCCTCGTCTGATATGTATAAAAGCAACTTCATGCAGTTTTTAGCAGGTCATTTCTTTATTCGTTTGAGATGCACGGGGAAAATAAACAGATGTGTGAATATGAGACATGAAACATCATAACTGAATGCCTCGACGAAATGAACATTGAAAAAACATTCTAATGGGAAAATAAAAAGATTGTAAATGAATATCTTCAATTTGGACGAATTTTTTTTTCTTCAGCGAAAAAATGTCCAGTTTGTGGAATTTGAGCACGAATTATGCCGCTTATTATAAACTAGAGAAAACAATTCATTTCATGCATCTTGATATCTCTATTTCTTCTTTATGAAATATGTTTAAAACTATATGTTTGAATATTAATACATATTATTAACACTAATGTTGCGTTAAGCACGTTTATGTTGACCTAAAGATAAGGAGACATGATTATTATTCAATGATATTTTCAGAACGCAATAATTTTCTTCGAAAGCGCTGACTGTCTTGTGAAGCAATTTATCTAGTAATTCTGATAATAACTTCTATATAAGTCTATAGGGTATTTGGTATGATTTCTGCCTGCGTATTCATATTATAGAATATTTTTCTTTACATGCAACCTTTATGAACACAGCTTCATATTCTTAAAAATGTTCGTTAAAAATGTAGAAGCCATTCTGATTTTATTATATGTTTACATAGATTTCGATGACAGCATCACACTCACACCCAAAGCTAGATACTTACACATTATCAATATCTTTGCATTTTAAATCATAAATCTTTCATGAGATATCTTCAAGTCTCATATAAATACCAAATATTCCGATAAATATTTATATTTCGCTTAATTTATTATTTTTATGAGCGTCAGCAAAATAGAAAAGGTGAAAATTTTAAGTTCCTTTCATAGAAAAAAATGAATTATTTAGCAAAGGAACAAACTTCATTCTTTCGTGTATACTTTCCGTGAAAGGTTGAGTGCTGTATTGTGATTTTACAGTGAACCTATGGGAAAACATATGCTTTCCTCTTATGTTCCTTCAACTACGAATTAAATGACGGCAGTGGCGGATTTATAAAATTGCCGCCCTTAGGCACAGCCTGTACTGCCGCCCCCTCCCTCCTTTACAAAGAGAGGAATATTTGTTAAAAAAAAACCAACCGCATATCATACTCTTAACATTTGATATGTAAAGGAGATTTTTCATATAATTATTCAAACTAATAAGATACAACTCGAAATTATTTCTACCATAGTCTCCGACTTCGTGGATTTGAGACAGTTTTTGAATCCACAATAATTTTAGTATGGATTTCTGGATCCTCTGATTTGATCTGGCTGGTAAAAGAAAAAAAAAGAAGTAAACACAATCACAAATATAAAATTGTAATGAAAGAGCGGTGTTACCAAAATAAATAGGAGCCGAAACCGCACAGTAACTGTGATGATATGAAATGCGGCTCATGTGCACAGAAAGCCCATTGCCAACGTCGAC
>QLNU02003225.1:32253649-32269865 GCA_006491805.2 Dysdera silvatica | reverse complement strand
ACCATCGTATAGTTTATTTACTTTTAATGACGCCTGCAAAACATTTCCGTTCTGGCTTTTCTTAAAGTCAGAAAGTTAACATCAACAACTAATGGCAATTTCCACGTGTTGATACCATATATAACCGCTTCTAGTGGGAAGTATCGGATATTGTAATGTAAACAATATGATCATATGGTCATATCTCTTTGTCTTTCGATTCTGTAGTTTGCATTTGCCGGCAAGTTAAAGTAGGCTCCTATATCATCGCTGTTGGGGGAAACAGGACAATAATTAAAATGAAACATTATTTTCAACATTTTCCAGTTTGTAAAATTTTATTTTTAAACTCTTTGATGCCTCCCCACAAAAGTGCCGCCCCTAGGCCTGTGCCTTGTGTGCCGACGTAGAAACCTGCCACTGAATGACGGAAAGAACAAGACTTTTGGATCGCTAATAGTTCTAACGATCACCTGTTCAGCAACACTGTTATCAATGCCAAGATAAAACAATGCTCTTTGGTAATTACGGGTCGATGGACGGAATTTTTCCTTGTAACTTTCGTGAAAACACAGTGTTCAGGAGGAACATGTTTCATTATAAGCACACCAAGTTAATGAATCCTTGAACGAAAGCCCTGTTTATAGTTGCTGATGAACAGCAGCCCTATTTCCCTTTTTACACGAATGTATAATGCCATTTCGGAAAATGCTCAAAGACATTTCTGGACGATATAACTGTTCATGTGGTTTCCTCTGCCTCTTTCATATTTCCTCATCTTTGACATTCTATCTCGTTTCTAGTTCCAATGTTGTACTTTTGTTCAAATCCCTACCCTTCAGTTCACAGCAGGAAACTTTCAGTAGTAGATTCCATAAATTCCGTATGACAACAAAACATTTATCATAAATCTGAAAGGGTCATTATTTAAAAACTTACTTTGGAAAAAGAAATATACGGCCTCATCATAATAATTTATAATTTTATAGATCCCCAAATTCAAATAATAAGATTTTTTCAGTAATGAGTAGTTAAACTATGGCTGGAATGGTTTGGTAAAATAATAATACTAATTAGGCCCAATTTGGCTCTTTATCTTTGGAATGGCACGTTACATTTTGGCACAATTATGATTTTTTTAACTGATATATATATAATATGCAATATATGTTTTGAGTGATATAGATAATATGTATCCATGTTTAAAATATAAGCTTGCAATAAAATCCTATAAATTTAGACGACAAAACTAATTGAATGTAACAAATCAGCAACTTGGATAATGGAATGAAAATTATATTTGCCTACTTTTATTTAAAAAAAATTAGATTAGAAAGTTTCTTAATTTAAAAATTGTAGCTCTGCATTCAACTAATTTTTATTCCACTAATTCCATATATTTTTAGTTATGTCATGTTGATTATAATACAGTTCATTATCCTTCCATAAGTTTTTGTCATTTGAATGTCACGATGATCTTGCTAAACACCTATTGATATGACGGTCTTTGATTTATTTTCTATTTACAGCATTAACGTAAGCAGAGAGTTTATAAGGAGGTTTATAGGCTTGTAAGGGGGCTTACGGAGCTGAAACTTCATATACTCATATGAATATATCAAAAATTGCATCGCAATTGGGAGTTATGTCCCCCATAACCCCCTACGTACCCCAATAAATTAAAGATTGTGTCGCAGTCGGAAATAATAAATTAAGGCCTAGGAATAAGTGATAACAAGCACCCTAGCATTTATAGTTTCCTTTTCTGTTGTTTGTTGTTGATAGCATTTTTCTTGCATGTTGTATATTGTTGATACGAAATATTTCACGTTCTGATACAAATCGTGGATGTAGTTCTTTTAGGCGAACCAATTGTTCTCCGAAAGAGAGAAAGAGGAATACTCCTCTCAACTGTTTGACATCTTCAATAAAAGATAGAAAAACATCCCCGGTCCGGGCGAAACAGAACATCTCGAACTTTCTGTGGAGGTACCTTCATGTTTTCCATCTGGTTCGATAGGTGGCATTTTTCAAAATTCACCTACCTGTCTAAAATCTCTGCAAAAGGTATTTTTAATCTGAAGGAGATACACTCCTTTACTTCTTAGATAGATGTCATTTTATTTCTCTATGTTTTCTCCTCCAGATGAGCGCTTTAAATCTTTTGTCAGTTTTTCTCCAAACATTTACTTTTTTGTATGCATGTTCAAGTGATGTATAGCGCTATTCAAGTCTGTTAACTGGACTTCCTTAAATGTTCAGTTATGCACGTATGCTTCCATCAAATGAAGGAAAATCTTCGTCAAAGCTATAAAGTCCACTCGTTTTCCCTATTCGAACCTTTTCGTTCCAAAAGCTAGACGCTTTCAGCACCTTAATGATTTAGCATTCGAATTTTCTCTTCCTAATTTATTTTTCATCGTTTTCTTTTGTCCAATAGAATAAAGAAGAGGCCTTTTTCTTTTGGATTCTTTTTTCTGGAGTTACTCACAGTGAGGCGCGTCATTTGGAGTCGAAATTTAAATGTTTCGCCTTAGATAGCTTTTTAATGGCGACTTAATGGTCATTAGGTTTGGATTGAGAGGTCAGGAAACGGGCAGCTCGGCTTCGCTTAGCTTGTTTAAAAAAATATTCCCTTTTCCCCTCTCAAGACGATTTCTGTCAAAAAAATCCCTCCCATTAGCAGGCATCAGCGGTATCAGCCGAATTTCGATTGGAAATTCAGATTTCGTCTGCTAATTGAATTCAATTTTAAACTTCTGCAAGTGACATATATGTATGTAATCCATAATATTTAAGTGATGTATTCATTATGTTCCGCTTCATTATGTGAAATTCTTCATAATTAGATTTTATGATCAACCAATGTTCTTTCAACTACATTTCTTATCACCTGAGTATCCAAGTCTTCAGAACTACCTCCAATCGGCCATAACTGAGACATTCTGAGATCGTAGTTGCAGCTATCAAGGAATGATACTGAAATAACCGAGTAATCGCAGAACTTATGTCAGAATTTGCCACACTAGAATATTAAGCTGTTGTCTGGCTCCACTTCGTACTGTGTAATACTTATATCGCAGCCAGGGAAGGAATTATAGCCTATTAAATGTTAGCGTTATGTTCTGTAAAAGAAGATCCTTTTCTATGAAATTTTAAGAGTTTCTTTATATAGGCCTTCGATTTTCGAAATTTTAGAAGGATTAAACAATTTTTTTGGTTGCGTTTTTTTACCTTTATTCTTTTCGAGACAGTGAATTATAGATTTATTGAATTAAACAGCACCTATTTTAAATATATTTTATTGCAGACATTATATTATAGACTTATTAAATTGTACAATTGTTGTAAAATAAAATTATCAACATATATCTTAGATATTTATTATATTGTTTGCGCCATCTTACATATTTCTTATATTACAAATTCATTATATATTAGAGATGTACTATATTATAAACCAATTATGCTATAAACTAATCATGTTTATTACTATGCAATTTTATTTTCGAAACCAATATTAAAAAATCTATCTACGCCTGACTCTTATTCTCAACGCAGGATCTTGGCCTATATTTCTAAGTTTTACAGTAGTAGATGTAGATTTTCTTCAGGACGTGGTTGTTAGACACAAGCACAGCGGCCCTACATTTAGACCCGAGCTGATGGAATGTAGATAATGCATAACCCACTTAGAGCGCCTCCAGAATTAGACACAATTTTTCTATACGATAGAAGAACGCCTTTATTTCTACGTCACAACAGTGACTTTTAGCAACAGCATGAGAAGGTCCCATATTGCAAGAAATAAACTTTGGGGTCTTCTCTGGACTCATTGAAGCTTAAACATTAATATATTTATGGGAACCGGTATTTCCAGCAGTTTACAGACATTGGTCAATTTGTTAGGATTTCGGCTAATATTAAACTTTCGTTATGTCATTAGATTCGTGTTTTATCAATCCTGAAGTGAATATATTGAACTAAGTCGACGACAGCCGTTACAAACTATCAGTTGTGATAGAAGGCTAGCTCTGTTAATGAGAATATAATACTGCAAAAAAAAAATCGATAAAGCTGCTTTCGTACATGCATGGTAATTTTCAGCTTAACTTAAACGATAATGAAAAGGAAAAACCGTACACTTATCGTATAAGTGCAGAATAAGAATTTTTCCTTTGACTTCCCGATCACTCCAGTGTTTCCGAAACAGCTCCTGGAAAATTCCCTATGATCTTTTGGCAATTCGTCTTGCAATAAATCTCTTAGCGATCGTTGAATCGAAAGAAATGCTGGACCCAGTCCAACATAAAGAAACTTTGCATTCATCCTCACATAAATGGCGCAAAGATTTTTCTTCCTGTTCAAGCAGCATTTTTTGTGTTTTGGAAAAAAGGGCTGCACAAATGCAAAGTTAAATAAAATATTGTCAGAAGAAAATACGCTGAAATTTGTGGGCTTTAGAAACTAACACGGAAATATTCTAAAAAATTACTCAAAGAAACGAAATTTTGGAAAATTTTAATAGATTTTTTAGAGTTCCTTGTTTCTACACATACCCATTTGTAAAACATAAGACATTTTATTAAAGTCTTAATTTTATTTTTAAAAATGTCAAATAGAATAATATTGTCAGAGCAAAGACGTACAAACTGGTGGAGGGAAGTTATGGGATTAAATACTATATTTAAAAAATATTATTAACGTTAATTTAAATTACCTGTAAGAGCGAGAGAGAGAGAGAGGGAAAATTTTGTTTTCATTAAACCCCGTTTTTTCATCAAAAACACCTTATTTTTGAGATAGTGTGCGCGGACCTGTATCATAGTTGGGGGTGGGGGCTGTGTCATAGCAGTTGAGCAATAAAGTCGTGAGATTAAATAAAATTTAAGTTTTGCAGTGCACACAAGATTTTCACTCGAAATTGGCATATTTATTGATTCACAAGTATAAAATCTGATTTTAGTTTTGGTGGCACTGTTTCTTTTCTAATTCTGACGACTTAAAAGTTCTAGATTGAGCCAATCCTCACAGATGCACCAAAAAATAAAAATTGAAATATTTTTCTTTATATATTTATCCCATACGTATATTCCACTTCTCGTTTGAAAAGTTTTATTACTACATATACCGATATATATATATATATTGAATTTTGACCGAATACATTCAATTAGATTAATAAAATGCTAAATATAGTGGAACCTGTCTAAAGGGGCCACCTTTGGGACTGGACTGCGATGGTGGCCATAGGCAGGTGGTTAATATACGCTACAGACTTTGATATAGTCATGACAAAGTTCCTAACACATCTCATTTATAAAAAATGACCATTTTATTCAGGTGGTCAATTTTCCAAGGTGGTCACATTACCAGTTTCTACTGTACGTGGTCTTACACATACTAAATAAAATCAATTTCACACATACATATTCCAAATATTAATAATATTTTTCAAATTTTACAAACAATTAGTGTTTATTTGTGTCTTAACAGCGCAAGGACAGGAAAGGTCATGCTATATCGGGACCTATATTTGTTCCTGAAATCCGAACTTTTGCTCAAAAAGAAACTAAACCCCGGACAATGGTGGGCATAAAAACGACACGCATTCTAGAATAACATTGGGCAGGGACGCCGAGAGCCAATGAAGGTCCTCAGGTTCCCTTCGACCGCCCCCCCCCACAGCATAGGTCCTAGCCAACGCGGGGCCCTAGATTTTCACGGGCCTCCCAGGCTGCAGGTCCCTGCTGCCCCGCCCCCTCGTCGGCTCTGCCATTCGAAGCCAAACTCGAATTAATGGTATGAAGGACAAATGCACTGCCTTAACGTAGCTCCGTGTATCTAAGTTTACACCAGAAATTCGAAACTCCTAATGCTAGTAGGGAACCAAACACCTAACGACGGTGAGAAGCCAGTTGGTAAGAGTTCTTCTCATTTTTAAGGTTTTATTTATTTACTTTTTTACACCTTTGGGGGTTGAACTCGGATTAACTATGGAGCTGGGTTAGCGCTACCATACTTTACCCCTATGCTGCAGCAGGGAGGCCGTTTCGGAAACAATTACCTTTTCTCAGAATATAAGCAGTAGATTTTATGGTACTTTTTTAGACTAGTTAAAATGGGAGGAGGCAGCGAGAAATTGCAACAAACATTATGTTAATGAAAAAGTACTAATTTTTAGTGCATTTGATATTGTTTTGGGAGTACTAATTATGAGGTCATTTTGACGGGAACTAATATTTTTAAGAAACTCTCGCTAGCCTAAAAATTCAACCCCGTAATATTCGTTTCCGCTTTACGGCGCAAAGACTACTAAGATCGTGTTTCCAGGTTTTACAATTTGTCGTGGAATCCAAAAATCTTTCGCACTGTCTCGAAGCCGTTCTCTCCATAAACGTTTCCCCACAATGACGTGCTTGGTTCAGGACCACCTTTCTTATTGCAATTCTATGCCTCGGAATACAGCGCCACTTTTTTGGCCAACCTTCAAAAATCATCGTCAGTTTTTGGAACTTTGATAACTGCTGATCTGTTGGAAAAACCTGCAAGAGCTTGGTATTTGAAGGAATCAAACCCGGATTGCCCGCGTAGTGGCTAAACCGTCACTTCTACGAACGTCACCGTAGGAATTTGTGATACAAGTACAGTGAAACCTGTCTGTAGCGGAACATAGGGGATATAGAAGGGAATCCTTATGGACAACGTTAGAACATGGTATACCCCACATCTGGGAAAAACATCGTTATACACAGATTTTATTTTATATGGGATTTCTGTAAACTTCTTGGCTTAAATTGAAATACCAGGAAGAACGCA
This sequence comes from Dysdera silvatica, assembly GCA_006491805.2. Lineage (NCBI taxonomy): Eukaryota > Metazoa > Arthropoda > Arachnida > Araneae > Dysderidae > Dysdera > Dysdera silvatica. Next base: position 32,263,067 of record QLNU02003225.1, on the reverse strand, counting down.
TCAGCTTGTTGCAAAAGCTACAAGGTAAGTAGAGCACGAAGAGCATGCAAATGAATGTATTCCCCAAATTTTCTTCTTTATGAAAATATTTTTTATCCTTGTAATATAAGCTACATAAGCATAAGATTAACGAAACACACTGCGCAAAGTATATAAATAGGTAAAAACACAATCAATCCATCAGGGTTGAAAATTATAAAAAATCGTTAACAATTGTTTCAAGGGATACATCCCTCATCTTCAGAACGATTACGTGGTAGGAGCTAGGGCCATGAAACGAGAAAAGATTTTTTCATCGAGAACAATTTCTTACCTCGTAGCTCCAGCTCTTTACCAAGCATTTGTTCTGAAGTTAAGGAATATAGCTCTTAAAGCATTCTCAACGATTTTATATCATTTTCAAGTGTGATTGATTGCGTTTTTACCTATTTATATAAGCTACGCATTCATCACATACGGCTTTGGGTAACGCTTGCCGCTCTTGGTGATTCAATTTCAGTGGCCAACAGAGTATATGTAAATTCATTGAAAAGGGGACAACAAATCAACACAGTTTTGAAAAAGGTTTAATCGTTTACAGACTGTTTCAATAGCCGTGGGATATTTTCTTCAGAATGGCCGACGACATACACACAACGTATAATGACAATACATTTTACCAACACACGTTACATTTCATTGCACGTTGTCGGCCGTTCTGATGAAAATAGCCCAGGGCTATTGAAACAGTCTGTAAAGATTAAACTTTTTTAAAATGTGTTAATTTGTTGTTCCTTTTCAATTAATTTAATAATGCGCAGTGTCGTCGGCCAATTATTTCAAGAGCATATGTGTTTTATAAATGTATATATTGTAATATGTGAATATGGAGTTGAGTTGGCCCACTGTGTGGTGTTTGTGTGTATGGTGTAATATTAAAAGTTTTAGAAGGAAAAAGGGGTAAGAAAGAGTTGAAAAAGAAAAAAGGGAAACGGTTAAATAGATAGAAACTTCTCGACAACTTAGACATTTACCATAACAATATCAGCATAGGATACTTTCTATTTAATCAGGTGCATATTGCTAAAGAATTATAATTCATACAGAAATTACTTGGACCGACAGTACCGAATATTATTAAGCAAACTCTTTCAGTTTTTGTGCGTTGTTCGCAGTCAGAAAAATAGACCACGGTACGGCATAAAGACACCTACGAAAAATGATACTGAATAAACTTCTCCATCACAAGTGAGCAACATAACGAGACACCTTGTCAAAGAGAGTGTCGTCCATTCATAAAACAACATTATGCTGTTTGTTCCTATGAAATATACGAGTAAACATATCACCGGATAAATAAAGAAAGAATGATGGTGTGCTCATGGTGAAGTCTATGAAACTACGCAACGTATATAAAAATATTTACCTTTGCAAAGGTCTTTGGAAAGGATTCGTTATCTTCTATATACCGATATTTTCGAAGCTTTTATGACATTTTAGGAAAGCGAACAACGTAAAGGAAACAAGAATATAACGATGATCAAAACAAGTCAAAAGGGAGAGAGAGAGAGAGCAATAAGAAAAAAAACTTAAGAAATAAAATGAAAACAAAATCATTTTCAATCCTTATGTCATCTGGTTGCATTAATAATATATCCCTAAGAAAAGATTTGTTTTTGGTCGAACGGATGTGTCGGGCATAGGCTGTTAATTGCTTAACATTTTAGTGACCCATGTTCCATAAATGGAACATAATTTAATTTTTTTTTTATCAATTCAAATTAACTTTTTTAAATGAAATGATAATTTATTCAATTAAATAAAAGATTGAAACATATTCCTGAATTATTTCAAGACTATTTATCTGATCGTTGTTATTTTTATAAATTGTCGAAATTGTCCAATTTGAGGCAATTTAAACTTCTGATATTAAATACTTACTTTTTCTCACTTCCTCTAGAAAATATTAACTGTCCATTTTTTTAAGGTTTACAAAAGATGGAGGAATAGTAAATTAGTAAAAAAATGAAATAATTTGATTAAATAGCACGCGAGGAACATTTAAGTTTCGATGTTCCATAAGTGGAACATTGACCACTTCTTGTTATAGTGCGGAGTTCCCGAACCCTATATAGCTGCATTTCGCGAATTCCAGAAGGCTGTTCTTCTACGATCTACAGACAGTAAAATACTTCGATCCAATAGGCAAAAACATTTCATCAATTTCATTTGGCGATGTTCTGGAATTTTCACTTTCTTTTAAACGCTTAACGTTTCTTTCTGTACGGATTGAATTTTGTTTTGCTAAGAATTTTATCTTGTTCTTTCGGGTTGTCAATAAAATGGAAAAAATATTTCGAACAGTTGAAGAAGCTTTGGATTATTTTAATTCTTTGAGTGATTTAAAATTATCAATGAATTCGGAGGATCATTACGATATTTGTCAACTGTTGTATGTCAAGAACTATTGACTTCCAGATAAAGTAGATATTTACGAAAATCAACTTGAAGCCGCTCATTCGTCCGATGTTAGTGGGCAGATGAGTCTACTTTTAAAAATCTCGCTCCATAGGACCAGAGAAGCACTTATGTCTACTCCTACTTCTTATTATGAACCATCTACGTCAATAATATTCTCATCAACGACACAATCTCGTTCAAAAAAAAAAAAAAGAAAATTAAAAAAAACAAGCACTAAAACTTGTCCCAACACAAATAAAAGGAAAGATTCTGAAAAGGGAAAGATAAAACTGCTTTCGACAACAATAAACCAACAGAAAAATGGTTTTTATTATATGCATTGGTTGATCCAGAGATCGGTTCGAGCTCGTCTGGGAGGAGGGGCACCGAAGGATCTGTGCCCCTGTTTTTTTCTGGATCCTCTTATCAGTATATATATATATCATCATCATATTCAACCATTATCTATCCACTGCTGGATGAAGGTCTCTCCAAATGCTTTCCACACAAGTCTATCCTGAGCAATTCGCTTCCACGTCACCCCAACCTGTTTTCTTATTTCATCCACCCATCTAGTTTGAGGACGTTTTCTAGGTCTTCGGTGGTCTCTTGGAATCCAGTTCAGAATTTCTGTTGTCCATCGTTGATCAGTTCTTGCAATATGCCCAGCCCATCGCCATTTCAGTCCTTTTACTTTAACAATGATGTCCTCTACTCTAGTTTGCTCTCTCACCCAAGTGTTTCTTTTTCGATCTCTCCTAGTTATTCCAAGCATGCACCTCTCCATGCTCCTTTGCGTTGTCTGTAACTTTCGTATTGCTCCAACTGTTAGACTCCATGTCTCTGATCCATAAGAGAGGACTGGCAATACACACTGGTTGAAGACCTTTCTTTTTAGACACAAAGGCAATTTCCCCTTCAGGATAAAACTGTTTCTTCCAAATGCACTCCAGCCAAGTTTAATACGTCTGTTGAGTTCTTTCATAATGTTGCCATCCATTGAAATCAGTTGGCCAAGGTAAATATATGAATCAGCAATTTCTAGCTCAATGTTGTCAACTTGTATTTTTGTTTCCTCTACGAAATTATTGAACATGATTTTAGTTTTTTGTAGGTTCATCTTGAGTCCAACTTCTTTACTTCTAGTTGAGAGCTCCTGTACCATGTCTTGGAGTTCTAATGGGTTCGTTGAAAAAATAACGACGTCATCAGCAAACCGCAGATGATTTAAATATTCAACATTTATTATATATATATATCAGGTCTGTAAATAAAAGGGTTTGGATATTCACCTCCCCCCCCTAGTGGAAAAATCTTGACATTAACCCGATGGGGGGACAAGTAAAGTTGTCGAACCAACAATGTCTCTGATTTTAATACTTCCCCATCTCCATTGGGAAATTCTTTGTACGAGCCTAGTGTATGCATGTATACATCAGGCTCGCACGCAATATTTACAAATAGAAGGTAGAAGTATTAGGAAGGAGGGAGGTAAACAACCTTCACGTTGTTCCTATTTTGCTAAAATTGATATTTTTAATTGTGGGGGGGTTAGGGGGCGCCACTCCGTGTATGACCTTCATCATACGCGTACGTAGAAAGTTTTTAAGGGGTTATAGGCTCAATGGGGGTTTACAGAGCTACAACTCACATATTCCTATGTTAAATATACAAAATTTCATTGCAATGGTGGGTTACAACCCCCATCAACACCCCCTGCCTGCGCCAATGACCTTTATATATATATATGTGCATGCGTGTATATATATATATATTTGTTTGTATTATGTGTTCTGTTTTTTAGAAAATTGAGTTTTAAATGTACTCTCAAATTTTAATCACTTTGTATAATCAGTAGTGGCCAATGTTCCACTTTTGGAATATGAAGAAAAATTATGATAATTTTTGGATTGTATATCTAAGTTGAAAATTAGAATACTGAAAATGGAGAGGGAAAAAAACAAAAATATATTGGGATCTAGGAGCGGACTTTAAAGGGTTAAACTATGGAGCTGAATACAAGCACCAGTGGTATTTTATTTTATATAACAATTAACATAAGCTTGCTGTATGCCTAGCCACGATGGCCACAAATACAATACCTAAAAATGACAATATATTATTAGACATTTTTGATATGAACAGTATAGCAAGGAAAACATTTAAGATTATAAGGAAATAATGGAAGAAATAGATGATTATATATGCCAAAAGGATGTGGGATGCGAAATTTAATTTATAAAACTGTATAAGTACTGAATCTACTATTGATATTACTGATCAATCCTTGATTATTTTGTTTTGTTTTAATATTTAAATACAGTGAAAATTAATTAGGATCGGCAATATAGGATAATTTTCCCAATATATATATTTAGTCCTTTTATGTTGTATCTATCGACACTCCTCGGAATTTAACACCCAAATTTATTGAAGTTAAAATTATTTAAGGATGCAAAAATCGAATGAATTTTAGGAAAAATTAATTATCATAATTTCTATAGCCTATAATTATAAAACATTTTTAAAAACATTGCGAAATTCACATGAAAAGTGTAACTATATTTGCTGCCTTGCCTTCAATTTTTTTCCTCGATTAATATAAAATACCTTATTTGTTACATTCATTTACAGATGGAGAAATGGGAAAATGGCAGAAAAGGGTTTATCTGTTGGACTATATTTTATAAACCACGTGGCTCTGACATTTGTAGAAATAACAAAAGGTCAAATTCCTTACAAAGAACGTAGAGAGCTAACTCTGAAAAGCCTTTAGCACGTGCGGCAGAAGTCCTTATCGATTTGTTATCTAAAATTATTGCTTCCTTTAAAAGACATTTATAGTATCAACAATTCTGTTGTCCTTCTAAAAATCTAATTTTTCTAATATTCGCTGTGAATTAAAAATACGTTAAATTCAATCGCGTTTCGTTTGATGTTATTTAATGACTTAATCTAGCTTTATATATTTTTTATACATTTAGCGATTGTAATGCAAAATTTATTTATATAAACGTTAAGTTCATTCATAGCTCTTTTCGCCTACATGAAAGTTGATCATTCTTATGAATTAATTAAATTAACTAAATCAAAATCGCGTAAAACCAAGAAGCAATTACACTATTAATTGATATAGAAACAATTTCCTGGATTTTCTAAAACTGAAATATAACACCCAGTAAATCACACCAAATAACATGTAAGACCAAAAGTACTATTGGAAGTACGATAGTACGCCTGATTGATTAGCTTCAAGCATTGTTTCTCATACCACAAAGTTCTTTAGAGATACTCAAAACATTGTGAAAACCTGGCCTACAACTAATTGCCCTTTCAAAACTAGTTATATTTTGATTTAAAAGGTGCAACAGTTTTCAAAAATGGGGAAATCCTCTTCGTTAATTTTTTCGGATAGTAAAAACCAGTAAGAAATAAATTTATTCAACCTAGATACAGCTATTATTGATATACCAGTTTCGATATTATTTTAATGTTGCAATTGAGATTTAGAAAATATTGATATAATTAGGTTAAAAAAGAAGGAGAGCAAAACGTAAAAGCTGGAAGGTGTTATAATTTTAGCCTTTTGTAAAACTAAATGATGTAATGTGAACTATAGAACGCGGAGAATACCTATATTTTGAATAGGGGTATATGGAAGGTAATGATATCTTTATGGTCCTGTAGTAAAACAAATTACAGACCCTGTAAAAGCAAAAGTATTTTTAAAATACATTTAATATTAAAATTAAAGGGATTTTTTATATCATTAAATGATAATGGAAGCCCAATTATATTTTTACTCAATATTTATACTTTTAACGTATTTTGCATTTCTATTTTAAATTATATTTTAATTATATTTTAATTTACATTATATATTACATTTTTAATTTGCATTATATTTTATGTTTTTTTACATTATATTTTACATATTTTTAATTTACGGTATTTATTTTAAAGTATTCTACATTTAGTAATGGGATAATACTTGAGATATATATCGCTATGCTACAGTATGAAATAAATATTTATAACTAAACTTGATGCAGAAAGTTTGCTCTAAAATTTTTGAAAATTGGAAGAATTCTACAATATTAGCGCCACATTTTAATAATAAAGTCCTTAAAACCCGATGATTATATCATAATAAGTATATTATGTGTACTTAGTCAACCTTATCTGCACAAACAGAATTTTTAAAAATGCCAAATTATTCATTGGAATTCATAATAATTGAACTAATTAATTTTTTATCAAATATAATAATTTTAATTATTAAATGACATTCAGAAGTCTACTTGTAATTCAATAATTTCCAAGTTTAAGAATGAAAACAGTATACGTTAAATTTCTAGAGAAAGATGGGGTTGTGTTCTTTGCCCTGTAACGAACGACACCTCCGATATATCATTTCTGATTAGCTTAAGCGAAGCTCACACTATGCTTCTTTACAAATTACGAAAAGCTTTAGCATTTAAATTAGCACTACACGTTAAAATGCTTCTCGGAACCGTTATATATATATATATAAAGCTACTATTTTTAACGTGCATTACAAAGATTAAATCTACATTTTGTTTGTTAAGATTGATCTATTTTATTAGTTTAATGTTTTTAGTTCAATCGGTTTCGTACAAACCACGAGAGTATGCTTAGTAAACTAAACGTCTTTTTTTAGGTATATTTTCATCTTCACAAAATTTATTTCTACGACTTTAATTGAAGTAAAATATAATATATTTAGATGGCCAAACTTTAATATTTTCCCCTAAGAAATAGGAGTGACGTTTTTCTAACATGTTTTACTAAAACTCCTCATTCGTCTAGCGGTCCAAGACACTCCGGGCTAAACGGAGGGACCCTGGTTCGAATCCAGGATGGGGAAAGCGTCTCTTTTTCTCCAAAATTACACAAGCTCTAGTTTGAGCTGTAATTAAAACGTGGGTGGCAAAAATTATTGTATAATAAATCATATATCGATAATTCTGTATTGTGTAACGTGAATTAGTTCTAATGCAAGTGGATATATGGTCGTTCCAATCTCGATAGATTTATTGTAACATTTTTGTGTCAATCGCCAGATTAAGATCTCCACTACAAAACTTTCTAAACTATTTATTTGTTTTCTGTATCATTACTGTACACGTAGGGTATTTTTTGTGGTTGTTTGTACCGCATTTCACCCTTTGCAGAAACAAAAATTCGTAATTGCTCAAAAAAACATATCCTCATCACCCACTTTCAAAACAAGAACAATTCAAGAAAGTTTACACGAACATAACGATGGTTTGCAAAACTTCGTGCTGAAATACAACTGTTAGAGCATATAAATATTTTATGGGTTAGAGGAAAACCAATCGATATTTAAAAACAACAAACCGCCATCTACAGCAAAAATGTGACATTACTTATTGGTCAATCAATTATGAATAGTAGCTCCAGTTTTAAAGTTCTTAATCTATGTACAGAGTGATGTTATTACTTTTTAAAAATTTCAATTAATATTCGACATTTTAATTATAACAATAACAATTACTAAGAAAGTTTTCGAAAATAAGCTCTAGTTTTAAAAACTTTGAAATTAATATTTTGGAATTTTTGCATGTGTTAGTACCACTGTATGCCATCTCTGGTTTGTGTTTTTTCTGTTATAATGTAAAATGTTTTAAGTGATTGTATTTCCTCCGAAACAGGCTTTTATTATGTAAAGTATTTTCAACGTCAGGTGGAAGGGGCCAGAGCAAATAAAACAAGGAGCCCCACTTTATTATGGAAATGAATGATGTGGTTGTTAAATTTCAAATTGCAGCAAAAAATTTAGGAAGAAAAAGTCCAAGTTTTGAATCCGAGGAAAGTTCTCGAAACAAACCGAAAGGAGTCTTAGTAAGATTAAAATTTGGTGCCCCAGGAAAGGATAAATCATTTCGCGAAACTAATCTCTAAGAAAGGGAAAAATCAAGAAAAATATAAATGGAAAGAAAACAAATTGTTTTTCTACGCATTAATCATTTTCAGTAGCTTGATTTCTCAAGGCGCAATCGATATAAACAAACAAAAATAATTATAACAGGCATAAATTTGACTTAGTGCTACGTGAAACACGATATTAATAACGTTATTTTTAAATTTAGTTTTTGATCTTGAACGTAGTGTTGTATTCTTCAAATAGACGCCCTTGTCCTCAGTTTATTCCACTTGAGTTTTGTTGAAGGACAGCGATATCTGCTTGAAATGCGTAGGTTCACTCTATCTGACTTCAAAACTACGTCGATCCACAACGTTATCACTAAAATTTAATGAATTACAATTCAATCCGAAGGCCTCCATTTAAAAAGATTTTTCAAAACATATAATATTATTAAAATCATCGCCCGTTTCCGAAATAATATGAGGCTTTCACAATACATATTGACGATACGTATCACGATAGGAAATTGATTGATTGATACTATCTTACATCTCTTTCTGGCAAGCGTATATATTCTAAGCTTAGTCATAGCTATTTCAGCCCGGGATTACCAATGTCCTTGCACCATAAAAGTACAACCAGCCAATTAACCGGGACTACAAATAGTCCGTCGCAATTTTTTAAGTCCTTTATTTCCTGCAACGACTCATGCTGTCGCAATATATATGCCTGGCCCTGACGAAAATAAGGTATATTAACAAGTTGATACATGTATGAACACTTATAACAACAAAAATTGTTGGGGTAACTCAGAGGCGCTAATTTAAAAAAAATAATAAACAATTTGGAAGCAGGTAAACGCCTCGATTCTATCCATATTTTTAGGCTTGATTTTCTATCAAAATCGCCGGATTGTTTCTTTTAATCTCATAATTTTATTAAAAGAAAATACCTGTAAATACTTACATGGACAACAGCTAAATTTCTTTCCTTTGCTTCAATTACTCACTATTAATTATAATGCCCAAAACATATTTGGTATAACAAAATATAAATCTATTTCTTCCT
>QLNU02003225.1:32230740-32253549 GCA_006491805.2 Dysdera silvatica | reverse complement strand
TTTCATTTCCTTTGGTATATTATAATAATTTATTACTCATGAATGTAATTTTTTAATTATACTCATATGTTATTATAATTTATTTTATTTTTAAATTAGCAAACTAATTATGGAATCAATATTATTATTTTAAATATCTGTAACATTATAATATATAAATATTATAAATACAATAACATTACATAAAAAGGTTAAACACTGGTAAAATAGCAATGAAAAAGATCACTCAAGCTTTCGGACGCATCAGCAGCAGTCCTTCATCAGGAGTAATGACGATGTTATGTTTCTGTCTCTTTTTTATACTTGAAATTTCTGGAAAACCCTTCATCAGAGTAGTCCCGCAGAATGAGAAAACCCAATGAGAACCAATGGGAGGCTTCCAAGAGAATCATGGAAGAACTCAATAGGGACAATAGAGAACCTTATCCATAGTCTTCTGAATATGGAAGATACAAGTAAATATTTATCTTCCATATTTAAAACAAAAACATTTTGTGCACGATAAAATCCAAAGTCGAAAGAGCTTTCAAATAGTATCTGTACACATTGATTCTAAATTTGGCCATTATAAATTTAGTATTCATATATGTAATATCAGACATTTTATCCTTTTCAAGTATTTTTTATCAGTTCTTAATTACTTTACATTTTGCAAAGTCTTTAAACCATTTCTAAGTAGCTATCTCTATTTTTAATTTTAACATATAGATATTTTTTTTAATTGTTTGCGTTACAAGACTTGCGCTTCGGATCATATAAAACAGATGGCTTAACGTATGTCTACAGACAACCATGTTCATCATGAGTTGAACCCCAGCCCATCAGGATCACACAAAAGGGCTGCACACACATGCCCGTATCCAGAGTGGGATCTTAACCGGGAAATAAAATTTTATGAAACTCGTTTCACACTGGGGACTTTTTTTCACAGTGATAAGTAATGTCATCACACCATCACGCTAGGATTAAATATATAAGAACTACATAAAACGTAATGCGTTCAACATAATACGGTTAATTTTAATGACGAAAAATGTCGTCATTCACATTTTGGTAGTCTTCCGGGCATGACGAAAAATGTCGTCATACCCAGTTAACAGGTTAAGGGCCAGTCCCCCCCGCGAAACTAAATTTTTAATGGGCTTGGCTTTGGACTTGCGTTCTATGATTGTATCGATGCACGCTGTTAAAATTTTTGAACACCCCGAAATTTAATCCTAGCTACGAACTTGACGGCACATAAAAAAAGGGTGGTGATCCAATTTAGTTTTATTCTATTAGTATAAAAATAAATGTAAACTGTAATGTTTTTTAATGATTTTAATTTGTAAAAGAAGAAAGTAAATATTTTAATCAGTCATTCAGTAATATAACTGTTATACGATTCTCATTATTTATTAAATATTTTTCATTATATAAAATAAGTCCGAATAATGTGTTATTAAATTCTAATTTTTTGAGATATCTCATTTATTTTTTGCATAAGTATTTATTTACTAAAGTAATTTTTACAAAAAAACAGGGGGAAGGGGAAAAACTAACGATTTCAAAAATTGGCTTTGAAAGTAATAATAAAACTGCTCTGTATAATTTTTTCATCCCGAGGAAAAATAATTCTGAATTTAGTTTCCAAAAAAAAATAGATCCTTAAATTACTGTAATTAAAAAACTCATTTGCTAAGAGCAAGATATTAATATATTTATTTGCTAAGAACTAAGATAACTAAAAAGTACAAATTTTTTTTAAACATATCAAAGATTTTCTGAGTAGATAAAACTCCTCTCTTCTTTGCAAATAACTTTGCAAAATTTGCTACAACGGCTCTTTTAATTAGGTCTTGTTTTTAAAGCATATAAATTAAATATGATTCGGAAATTAGAATTTTCCAGGTTCCAGAAAATATTCATAATCAGAAATTTATTATAAAACTTATATTTGTTTTAGTAGTAAAATTATTAAAATACAAAATGATACATATATATATATATATATCATCATCATCATATTCAAACATTATCTATCAACTGTTGCATGAAGGTCTCTCCAAATGCTTTCCTCACAAGTCTATCCTGAGCAATGAGCTTCCACGTCACCCCAACCTGTTTTCCAATTTCATCCACCCATTTAGTTTGAGGACGTTTTCTAGGTCTTGGGTGGTCTCTTATCCAGTTCAAAAATTCCGTTGTCCATTGTTGATCAGTTCTTCTTATAATATGCCTAGCCCATTGCCATTTCAGCCTTTTTATTTTAACAATGATGTCCTCTACTCTAGTTTGCTCTCTCACCCAAGTGTTTCTTTTTCGATCTCTCCTAGTTATTCCAAGCATGCACCTCTCCATGCTCCTTTGCGTTGTCTGTAACTTTCGTATTGCTCCAACTGTTAGACTCCATGTCTCTGATCCATAAGAGAGGACTGGCAATACACACTGGTTGAAGACCTTTCTTTTTAGACACAAAGGCAATTTCCCCTTCAGGATAAAACTGTTTCTTCCAAATGCACTCCAGCCAAGTTTAATACGTCTGTTGAGTTCTTTCATAATGTTGCCATCCATTGAAATCAGCTGGCCAAGGTAAATATATGAATCAGCAATTTCTAGCTCAATGTTGTCAACTTGTATTTTTGTTTCCTCTACGAAATTATTGAACATGATCTTAGTTTTTTGTAGGTTCATCTTGAGTCCAACTTCTTTACTTCTAGTTGAGAGCTCCTGTACCATGTCTTGGAGTTCTGATGGGTTCGTTGAAAAAATAACAATGTCATCAGCAAACCGCAAATGATTTAAATATTCACCATTTATTTTTATTCCCTTGTTATTCCAATTTATTTGCTGAAAAATCATCTGTAAAGCTGAAGTAAAAAGTTTTGGAGAAATGGTATCTCCCTGCCTCACACCTTTACCAATTTTAATAGTTTTGGTATCTTTATGTAACCGAAATTTTGCACTTGCATTTTTATACACACGTTTCACCATGTCAATGTACACATCCTCGATGTCTGCTGATCTTAAAGAGTTGATGACTGCTGATGTTTTAATAGAGTCAAAGGCCTTCTCATAGTCAATAAATGCCACACACAATGGAAGTTCATATTCATGTGTTCTTTCAATTAATTCTCTTAATACTTGAATATGGTCCACTGTACTGAATCCACTTCGAAATCCAACTTGTCCGCTTGCTTGAGCTGCATCAAATTTTTTCTGCAGGCGAAGTGTTAGCATATGTATATATATGTATATATAATAAGTAAGGTTAAAATAGTATAATGCCATTTTCAGCATTACATAAAGCAAATTTTCTGCTAGATATCAAAATCAACAGTGCAAGAACTATATTCACAAGTTATACACAAATTGAATATACCTAAGTGCAATGCAAAACAAAATATGTACAAACGGTAAAGTTGTAAGATATTATTACCCTTCACAGGGATAACACAATTGCCAAATATTGGTCAACACACAAAGCCACCGGGGCGAGATTTTTGTGAGTTTTTCGTGGGGGATTTTTTTATTACAAATAAATTTGACACCCACGTATTAGTAGCTCAAACTAGAGCTATTTTTGTTTAGGATAAAAGAAAACGCCGCCTTCTTCATCCCGGATTCTATCCAGTGTCCTCGCGTTGAGCCCACGGTGTCTTGACAAACTATAGCTATATTTTAAACAAAATATAGCTATAGTTTGAACTATTAATGTATGGGCCTCAAATTTATTTGTAACAAACAATAAATATATTTACAATATTTTGCATACGAACCTTTTGAAAACTATGAAATATTGCCAAGATACAAATCGTAATATAGCTAATAAAATCAATCACCAATAAAATTTTATTGGTGAAATTAACAGGCTCGAAAATACTCTTCTTGGAAATGGTATGCCAATACCTTTGATTCTAGACATTTTTAGTAAGTTTGAATGCACAGCAAGGCTGGTTTTGTGATTTGTATAAGTGATGACTTCTGCTGTCGAAGACGTATCACTTTTGCACTTAATACTCTTTGAAATGGCAGCTTTTGTGGATGTAGTTCTGGAAACACTTCGAATTCATTTACATCCGTCATGTTTAGGTTTGCAAAGTGTTCATTCACAATTAAAATAAAAAATTATGCTTACTTTTCTATGGTTCTGGTCCGAATTTTTCTCTGATTGGATGTCGAGAGACTTGAGATCCTAAGTTTAGCATTGGCTAGGACTCAAACAGAAACATCCAATACTGAACTCATTGCGACAGGTGTCTCTCTTGAAAAAGTGCTGTCCTATGGGTTTCTCATATTTCATTTATTATTACACTCCTACTTTAAATTTTTTATTCCACTTTTGGGTTCATTTCTTTACAATTTTACTATATTGCCATTTGTATCCTAGCAATATTTCATAGTTTTCGAAAAAGGTTTGTATGTAAAATATTGTAAATATATTTATTGTTTGTATATATTTTGTTTTGCATTGCACTTAGGTATTTTTCAATTTGTGCATAACTTGTGGATATAGTTCTCGCAATATTGGTTCTGATATCTTGCAGAAAATTGTTTTATGTAATGCTGAAAATGGTCTTATACTACTTTAATCTTACTTATTATATTTAATTGGTTTTACTCCAGACATTGGCGCCAGAGTGATTCCAATTTAACTAAATTTACCTGTACCTCTTACACTTAAATTCTTTTTATTTTGTTTATTATATATAATTGTATAATAAACAAAATTATATAAGATTTATATACCAGTATATTATATATCTGTATAATGCATATATATGTATAATGCATATATATGTATAATGTACACATATACATTATACATAAATATGCATTATACAGATATATAATATACTGGTATGTAAATCTTATATAGGAGAGCATTATTTGTATAGATTTTCTCAAAATTAAAAGAAAAACTTGTGGCAATTAACGTAATTGTGTGCGTTCAGTAGAGAGCTAATGCACTGTTAACTGGTTTAATTGTACGCACAGATATTACATGGTAACACTTAAAAATGCAAAGGGGAAAAATCTTAGAGTGTAGGCAAATTGATTGTTTGAAGAAACATCATGGCGTGAAAGAATGAAGTTATAAATCGAGATTTTCATCGGCTCTTAAAGACACCATTTGAACGATTTCACGCGGGGAATCATTGGAAAACTGGAAGATGGCCATAGATTGAGTGATAGTGAGTTTGAAATCACGCCTAGTATGGTATTCAGTCTCTAAACTACTTTCAAACCGATAACATGTTTTCCAGAAGTATATTATTTATGTGGTCGCCCGAGGAAACATGAAGACAATTGTAACAGCAAGATACAATCCCTTTACCACAACTGATCACTTTGCAAGTAGTTCCTATTACAGCAGGGGAAACGTGAATACCTCAGACTGCGGTACAATGTCTGTAACATGTGGGGCCACGTGTCCAAAGACCACAGTGCCTGTGTTCCTCTATCTGGAGATTAACTCAGCGCACGTCTTCAGCGATGGCATATCCACAGAAATTGGACAAGTCATCAACATAGACGAAGGCACATTTCACAGATGAGAATCGCAGAGTTTTCTTTAGATTTCAGATACCGGTTAACATGGCATGAAAGTGGAATCAGTACGATATGGTAACATCACGATACTCATTTGTGTAGTGCATATTTGCCCATTTATAACTTTTCCAATTGCTATAAGTAGGACAACATTTGAAAACATGAACTATTTGTAGGTGTTACCACGTGGGACGCACGAAACTTTACAAGTTCACCTACTTTTTCCTGTGAATGAAATAACATGATATATAATGATCAATTGTCAAACATATGTTTAGTTTTCAAAACGCGAAATGAGTGTATGTATCAATCAACGTTTGAGCAATGGTGTAGAAAAGGCGGCTGAGAGATTCAAGATCCCCCTGGATATTAAAACATATAGATATATGATGATTTTCTGTTACGTCACGTCACGTCACACGATATTCCTCCCAAATTTTGGAACTGATACGCCACTGCTTTGTAATACAAAATTATAATGATTACTGAAAGGAACTTTATAATACTGATGAGATATTGCATTTTACTCTGTAGTATAAGTGTGAAATTAATTAATTTAGAACTGAATTCATATAAAAACGTATTGGTGGGCAATTGAAAAGTGAATAAATTATTATTATTATCAGCACCGAAACAGTTATGATAATGTGCACATATTGTTTCAATTTGATTTTGCATATCAGTATGCATACAAATCGAATTATAAAAAAATATTCAAGATTAAAGAATGAACTCTACACAATCAATAATAATGCCATTACTGCCAAACATCTTGCTTCATTTCTTGTTCATTTTTAAAAGTAATAAAAGTGACTTTTGCAGGTAATGATGCTACAAGTAATGACATTATTATTGACGCTACAAGATCAGCTTTACTTTAATATAATTAACATTTTAAGATACTCATAAAAACCTATGTAACTCGTGTAAGTAATAAAATAAATGTTTGCCATCTTAATGTTAATCTAACTCGTCATTTTCTTTACGCTGTTTTATGAATCATAGCTTGGTTGAAGAGTAATTAATGAAAAACCGTAAATAGTATGCCTATTTACGTAATCGAAGGGGCGCCGGTGCTATAAACGTAATGTTAGAAACTATGCTCTTTAACGTTGATATTAATATAATGTTTTTCTCTTATTCATTAATTTATAGTATTCATCACACTTTGCTAATATTATACACCCAGTTGTGCTTCCAACATTTTACAGAGCCGCTGTCTCCTCGATTTTCGAATAAAGACGTTCTAGTCACATTTCTGCTGATTTTTCGTCCACACTTTGTTTATTTGGCATCTTTTTGTTTATTTTGCTTATTTGGCATCTTTTCTTGTTTATTTGGCACCTTTTTCAGTTCAATAGAACTAAAACTTAAAAGTTGTAAGCTGAACTATAAGAATATATATTCATGTTTTGTTCAAAAAATATTATGAGCATTTCAGAAACTGAATTCTTGTCACATATTGAACTATTTTGGAATCCTCATTTGAGTGTAGGGAATTTCTGAATTTTGGATGAGGACTTTTCACTGTATAAACAATTTACAAGAAATTGGTATTTCGTATTGCTATAATTCGTGCGTTAATAGAATTTTTAGTTGTTTCATTTTGTGCATGGAACTAAATGAAAAAGATGAGGAAATGATCAAGGAAGATATCCATTTTTTTACGTCATTTATTTCTTAACTGAAGAATACTCTATTTCTCGAATATAATATAGGGGATGGCATAATTTTACGCGCAAAAATAATCCAATAATACTATTTTTATTAACTGTTGTTTCATTTTTGTAGACTTATTGTCGTCCCATTAGTTGCTTGCATTTTAGAAAGAATAAATAAATATTCCTTCATTACCCTTGGTTTAAATTTAAATTGCAAAATATTTTGTCGCAAAGAATTACCACCTCATAAACAACCAGTAGTCAGGTCTTTTAAATAAATCGTTATACATTTGCTTGCATTAAAGGAGTAGAAGCTCTAAGAAACATCGGAATATATCATATTTTCCCCGATTCTAAATGGTTTAATTATTTTTGTTTCATACATTCGCTTATATGTGATCGCTAACTTTCAATCTTTTATTTCCTGAAACAAAAATTTAATAGTTTGCTCTTGAAGAAAGGTTCTCAGATTGACTATTACGGTAACAAAAACCTAAAATGTTATGTATTGTCATTAAATAAGATTGAAGTAAAATACTTTTGATTTTGATGATATATAAAAATGACTTTCGTGCCTAGAATACCCTCATTTGCAAATAATAGAAATGTATGTCCTCATAACAATATTTATATACCAAAGTCATCAATACATAATCAAGAGAAAATGACATCGAGCTCTGTATATTATTAACTAAATTTGTTATGACACCATTTATGACAACATATCTTTTTATTTCTACCAGTGGTTGTACTCTTTATATTAAACATTGGTAGCGTTTGAACAGTATAAAGAAATTAATGACGAAAATCATCAAATTTTAACAAAGTAATCATTTTCAGTAATGGGCTGGAGCGTATCAACCCCTCGAAATTCGATAACCTTTTGAAAACACTTGTTGGTTTCAAAGTCATTTGGATGATCACCAAAGCTCTGAATGGTTCTTGATAAAGTCCCGCGATTAAAAATTATGACATATTTTTTGACCACGTGGTACGTAAAAATGGATTTCTGAAGACTTGTCAATTTCATACTCGGATTGTTAAAACGATGTAAAATAATTTATAAAGAAATAAGGTACTTACTTTAGGGGAGGGTGACAGTTTCAACTCAGATGTGGAGAGGAGGGCAAGAAACGGGATGATTTCTACAGACGGAAAGACGTTTATTTGGAGTGGGGGGGAAGCAAACAGACAGATGGGGGTACGACGTGTGAGTATACCGATTGTACCCCTATGGTCCATCGCCCACGGCAATCTGCGAGAATCTAAAGACATCTTTTGCAGCCGCTCCTGTTTTGGCCGCTTCCGAGCTCCGTACGAAGAGACGGTGGTGCCCTCAACGGCAGACCGATGAAACTAGACTTTGCGAAAATAATTTAAATTTGTGGATGTGTATGCCATGTATAAACATATTTCCTATTAACCATTTAATGGGAAAAATTAATTCATTAAATATATTTCGTAAATTTCGGATTTAATGTTAATGAAATGTTGTAGAAAAACAAAATTTTTAAATATTTTTTTTTTTTCTGCTTCAAATTCGTACAGTTTCGTTGTATTCTCACTTGAATAAACAGATTTGAACCATAAAAATAAAAACAACTTTGAAAAAAAAAAAAGTACGACAGACATGATAAAGGGATTAACAAACAGACGTATTTTAATTTTTACAACAAGTTCATGTCAATAAAAAAATTTAATAACCGCATAAAATTTTTATAAAAAGGTAGCGAGTTAATATACATGCTTAAGAAGAATTATTACAATCAACTAAGAAACAAAAGTCTTGAAATTATTTTTTTTACGAATTTTAATATTCTCATATTTTTGCTTATATTCAAGGAATTAGAGTAAGAAATTGCATGTCTTAAAAAACTAAATTAAGCTATCAATAGTTTCAATGAGCATTTCCTACATGAAGTCTATTTGCAAATTCCGTTATTCCCTAAATCTACAAGGCTTCATAGAAAATGAAGTAAACTATGCTAATTAATTTAGGGAAAAATAAATGGAGTCAACCAGACTTTTTTCATTATTTGACTCTTTTGTTGTCAAAATTTTGTGATTCTACTCACATTCAATTAAATTGAATTGCTACCATGTTTGGCGCAGTATAGCCCAGATGCTCTTGCGCCATAAAAAATCCAAACAAACAAACAAACAATCAATTGAATTGAATTATACAGTTTTTGTTAAGAACAGCAAAGAAATATAGTAATTTATAATGCTTTTTTGTTATTGTTTAGTTCTAGTAATAAAATAATCAGTAAGCTTTCTTGAAACTGATTTCCGTAGAAATCAATTTATTTTTGAGGTATATATATAGAGAGAGAGCATGATTTAAAAGTAGGTAATTTAATAGTTTTTTTTCAGAAAAAACATTGTCTTTGATCTCAGAAACTTAGTTTTTTTACTTTTATTTTACTTATATAAGCTGCATGAGAATATAAATTATAAATATTTTATGAAGAATCATCATAAAAATCAAGTTTTCATAAATAATTTTTAAAAGTACCGATTAAAATTAAAAAATTGTAATTAAACTTTTTAAATTAATATATAATTATATAAATTCTACTGAACATGGATGGTTCTAAATCAAATGGTCAAAATATGGAGGTTTAAGTACAAAGTAATGGGAGTGGATATTTTTTTCTTGGCTTTTTTTTAAAATTCTGATACTGAAATTTGCTTTTCGGATTTCAAGTCCTTTCTACGAAAAATAGAAAGGAGGAATAATAGAGAAACCCTGACATTGAAAGATATCTTAAATATCAGAAATATTATCTGTCTTAGATATATTAGAAATAAGATACAAAGTACCAGGGAAGAAATTTACATACAAAAGTTTAAACATTGGTAAAATAGCCAATGAAAAAGATCATCGAAGCTTTTTGACGGGTCAGCTGCAGTCATTCATTTCTCCGGATGAAGCACTTCTGCTGACGCATCCAAAAGCTGGGGTGATCAGTTTCGTTTGCTATTTGACCAGTGTTTAGACTTTTGCATGTAAACATCTTAGATATCTTTAAAAAAAGTATCTATAAAAAGTTGATAACTTAAACTAAATGCTTTCCAACGCTCTTCTATTTATCATCGTTTGTAGAGTTTGTTGTACATGCTAATATGATATACACTTGGGATTTTGATCATGAGGTTTAAATTAAAATTTTGGTTATATATATAATCAATCGGACCTCGCAATTGTTGTGTCACTTGCATTTAAGATTGGAGAGGAGCAGAAAGCGGTACTTTTTTTTAAAGGTTATCTTCCAAACACTCTGTAAAGTGGAAAAGACAGGCTACATATTACAGAAATCAAAAATTAATATTCAATCTCCTTGTATCACACCATTGTTCGCTTTCACATAATTATATATATATATATCTTAGGATATGTATTAGTTATACATTATATTATTTTATATATTAGGATAATTATTGAAGAAATGCGGTTATTCCATCCAGTTGAAATAAAATTTATCAATGCTTTAAACGTTTAGGTTAATTCATTAATTCGTCAAAAGTTAATTAAATTACAGTACAACGATAAAAGAATTTAATATGCCTTTTTGGCGAAGCCTTCATGGCACATGTGGGCACATCGACGGTGAATTGACGGCTCATTTGATTTTAGAATTCGGAAAACAAGTATGCATAACGTTGCCAACGACAAAATGTGAAATTAAAATTGAATTGGTCATTTTGAAAAGGGGTCAACTCCATTTGAAAATAATGTAAAATAACTCCTTTTCAAAACGACCGATTCAATCATACAATATATGTTGCCAGATACGGAAAGTGAAATTATGTACATTTGAAAAAATATAAAAAACGATTTGTCACGTTGCCAATTTCAGAAACTGTAATTATTAAGTTTGTGTTTCTTGGTATTCCAAGTGGCAACAACAAAGAAATCCCGCAAACTGAACATGCAATGTTTATATTGTGGGAGCCTACAGTAGTATATTAGTTTTAAGATAACACTGATTATTTTGTACCAGTTTATAGTCGCATTTAAGAAACTACATGTGATAGAATACGAGAAGGATACATATATATAACTAAAATATAGTATTTTTATACATAATTCCAAATTTTAGCCGCATTTTATATTTTCCCTCCATCACCAAGCAAAATTTTATTTAGGAAGTCTAGTATTCCTTTATTTTCCTTTTAATAAATAATCGTCATTCTACTTATTATTTTATTATTTAAAAGAAACAACACGGGAGAAAGTTTAGACACCAGGATATATTAATGATTAAAGATGTTAAATTCAAATTAAATATAATTCATATATCAGCCTAATAATAATAATACAAATTCAGCAACGAAAATTTTAAACTATTCACATATTTTGAATAAAATCAATCTAAAGAAATGACGTTACATTAAAAATATTTGGTAAAAATGCTCAGTAATCAATATATTAATTATCACTACAACGCGTATTTTTATATGTTGCCGTAATTATTAATCTGGTTATTATATAGTTAAAAACTATAAATTATTTAAGCGTCGTTGCTGGAATATATTGAAAGACCGTCACGGTATTAGGCCTAAGTTAATCCCCTTTGGTCTTCACCTAAATGCCAATCTTTTATTAAGTAGGTGTTTCCGAAAAAATGACATCTAATGACCCATAATCCAGACACGCTAAACGCACTTTTAGATACTTTATGGATTGTTATTAAATCCAATATAGTTCACAGCAGCGTCGAAGATTACCGAATTTTTTCACACTGCTACAGATAACCTATCATTACGCAATCCTCTTCGCCAACTTGATAACATCCCAGAAGAAAATGCCATGACCTACCTTCTGCTTAGGGGAGGAATAATTTAGGACCTGTTGTCGAAAATTATTTTTTGACGGCTAGGAGCTAGTAATTTTGGTAAAAATTGTGTATTTACCTGTAATCTCTGCTGCAAAATTACTTTGACTTCTTCAGCCATTGATGTTCCACAAGATTTTTTTTAAAAAGTTAAAATAAATTGTTTTAGGACTTCCTATAAGAAAAATAAGTTAGTCTTATATAACAATTTTCGCACATTCTGTTTAGTTTTTAATACCATGACGTACTCCGGTAGTGTGACATGACTTACAGACAGAGTAATATGAGGGCGTTTTAAGCTTCAATATGATGACGTTCGAAGTTTTTTCGATGTTCGATTATGCTTGACGCAAAATTAATAATTAGAAAAATTACGTAAGCTATATATCAATCCTGACGACGCATGGTTTAGTAAAGAATTTCCGGAGGTTTTATCGCCAACTACGGAAGTCGACACGGTAAAGTAAAGAATCGCCGTGATGTAAATCCCTGCAGCGGTGGCTTGTCAAAATATGACAACATGTCAATTACGCATTTGCTACCACGATGTTCAAATTTACTCCAACATCTTTTTTTGGGGATATATCACAGACAAGATCTTCACTCTTTCCCATCTTGTTCATTTAAATTATCTAAAACAACGTATATCACAAGAGTTATTTCTGGAGTTGACGATCAGATAACGCGCGAATGGCAAGCATGCGACGACGACACTGATAAAGTATGTCATGTGACTAAGGAAGCAAAAGCCGAACATCTGTAACTTGCTGTACAGGTTGCTTGTACAGGCCGTACAGGAAAATATACCAAACATTTTCCCATTTTTGACGGTTTTGTAAAGAAACGTCATCACGGGTGTCACTCTCTTAAATATTATGATCAAGTTTTTGGCACTTCATTCAACAACGTTTCACACTAGAACTTTTGTTATAGGTAGAGGAAGAAACACATCACGTGATAGGTTGGACCAGGGTGAACTATATAAGAGGTGAAATGACAAAATATGATCATCTTGAATAAGCTTTTCATACAATTGATTAATTCTTAAGTGAGCCTTCCTCCTGGTTATATCAAATGGTTTTGGTTTTATAAAATGTTGAAATTCCTTATATGCCTTTTGTCATCATGGATAACACTTATGACAGAGCTCATCATTTTTTTGGTGCAGAATGACTTCCGTTGACCTTGCGTCATAAAAATTTAACCACCTCTTTTTAACTGCCCTATATAAAATATAAAAATATAAATTAGTTACCGATTTAACCACACTTATCTTTTCAGAGTTGATAGAAGAGTTTTTAATAATAACGATTTTTGTGTACTAAAATTTTTTACTTCTTATCAAAATAGTAGGACACGTCAAGGGGGATTAAAATTATTTAAAACTTCCTTAAATTATTATGATGTGACGTTTAGTAAATGAAACATAACTTAACCTTGTTTTAGAACCTGTCCTCACATCTGATGAAAAAGTTACAAGCCCTAACTCATCAGATATACACTCATACCACAGCGACAATTCATAAATAAATTAAATTTTAAGAAATTCTCATTCCCAAACTTGATTATGATTTCAATTTATATTAAATTATTTGCGTAATCACGTATTCTTAAATGAGGCCACAGATTAACACAAAATTAAGATCCCTTCCTCATTAAATTTTTAAAAACACGTCAATATATCAAAACAACCAGACTGTAATACAGTACCCATTTGGATTATTTATTTGGATTATTTATTACCCATCTGGAGGAGAGCCATGTGACAAGCTATGGCTTTCTGCTCTCCTTCATTTCTAACCTAACCTCCAGTCAATATCTTTAACTTTTAAACTAACAGCATAACAGAATGTATCACCGAAACTGCAATTTCGTTGAATAAAGGATTATTCCATTCTAAATCCAAAGAATCGAGGCAACGGAGTAGTATGGCTTTAACTTCGAAAATTTGAATTATAGATTTAATAATATTGATGGAGGTTTGAAAATCACAAATAATGAAAATCGTTTTTAATTTCTCTGGCTGCATCGATTCACAGTTTACCACGCATATTTTCGTTTAATAATTCTGCAAAACCTTCTAAATTTACTATTGAAAGCTCTCTGTATTAATAAGCATAAACAGTTCAGTACCTTATCGTATGTTACATCATATTTCTTATATTTATGTACCTTTAGATCATTGAGATTTAAGTGAATTAGAATACTGTGTGTAAGTGTTCAAATTTTAGCTATTGATAAACAGTAACAATTTTGGATACAATAGAATCTGCCTAAAAGGATCACATTAGGTTAGGATTGGATGTAATGGTCATCGTAGACACGCGGTAACTATATTCAATAGATTTTAGTATAAGCTTGACCAAGTTCCTACTCTTTTATAGAAGTGGTCAGTTTATTCAGGTGGTCAATTTACTAAGGTGGTCCCTTTAGAAGGTTCCAATGTACTTTTAAACCATTGTAACTTTAAACACCGATAGGTATTATAAAATACATAATGGAGTACATGAAAATAGGAAAAATTTAAATCATGATAAAGCCGCTGTGAAAGAGATGCATCATAACATACCTTATCTCGTAATAATTTAACTATATTTTTATGTAAGCTTCATATAAAATTCTCGCAGAAAGAGATGTATTAGAAATAATTATGTATAGATTGAATAAATTTATTTTTTATTCTTATTCTATTCTCGTACCTTATGGCACTGCTTTCAAAATACCAGTAGAGAAAGAAAGAGAGAGAGAGGGGAAATTAATACATATTTAAAATTTACAAGACCGTTACAAAAATAAAAATAAATTGATTATGAAATTGTAAACCCATTTTGAAGAAACGCCCTGAGGCATGCGAACGTCTAAATCGAAAATTAGATCAAAAATGGAGAAGCTTTGCCTAAGGGAGTTTTAAAAGGTAATGTGAACGATATTTCATTCATTAATGAATAAGAAATGGTGAGAATATGAGACTACAGATTTGCGATAGGTCCATTTATTATTTTGTCAATATTAATTATATTAGTATAATTAATTAATATTGACATTCAGATTGTAATTCAGAGTGTAATTATTGACATCAATTAATATTGTAATTCAGTGTTATTCAAGTTGATCCGAAGTTAATTATTATTTCACGTTTGCCTATGCCAGGGGTTTTCAAACTACGGTCCGCGGGCCAATACCGACCCGCCATAGTTTATTTTGATTACGTTGTAAAATTTACAATGTAAGTAAATCATACAAAATAATAATCAGATGTTTTTATTTAACGACCAATTAAGAAACGCAATAACTGACATACATAATGAAATTGAACATTTTAAATGTAATTAATGACATGGGATTTATCCTAAAAACTTAAAATAAGTGACACATATAGGTAATTCACATAATAAAATTAAGCACTATAATTATGATTAATGGGATTTATGTAGCTTTAACTTTCTACTTACAATTGTTTGCAATTGTGGAAAAAAAACCATTTACGATACTTTAAGTATTAAAGAATTGTAAATGTTTTTTTTTTCTTCCATACGTATATTATATTGTAATCTATATATATTCAGTTCTAGCGACGGATCCAGAAAATATTTTGGGGGGGCAAACCAATATAGAAATCTGAAAAAAAGGCAACGAAAGCGAATCCAGGGGGGGACCACCCCCTATGCCCACCCCTGGATCCGCTTTTGTTCACTTCTCATATTGCCAGTACAGTTGTGCGACCCGCGAGCCAACAAAAATAAGCAAAACTGGCCCTCGGACTGAAAAGTTTAAAGACCACTGGCTATGCGATAATTTGATATCATTTTGTAGTTGCATCTTTAATGATGTTTAAGCTTAAAACAGGCATCCATGTAATTAAACAGTGCAAAATTGAACATGATTGTTTAACACTGTAATGTAAATTTAACTATTTGCTAGAATGCTGTTAATTTTCGCATAAATTATCACTAACTTCCGAATTCTTTATTGGACTTTAAAATGAGTT
This sequence comes from Dysdera silvatica, assembly GCA_006491805.2. Classification (NCBI taxonomy): domain Eukaryota; kingdom Metazoa; phylum Arthropoda; class Arachnida; order Araneae; family Dysderidae; genus Dysdera; species Dysdera silvatica. Next base: position 32,237,530 of record QLNU02003225.1, on the reverse strand, counting down.
ATTATAACAATCTTTCGACCATAGTTAAATTTAACGAACATCGAGCCACCTTAAAATTAACATAATTTTAATGAATATTCCATGCTTTAAGATGATTGTGACCCTGGATGAGTTGTTAATGTCGACAATGTATTTGTACTCTTTTAAGATACAGCAGAATCTGCCTAAAGTGACCACCTTTGGGAATGGAGTACAATAATCACCATAGACAGGTGGTCATTATTAGGGCCACATTTAGGAGCTCACAGCCCCTAGGCACTTTTACCGCCAGCGCTCCCAACAATTCGATCCCTTCTTTTTCCCACCTGCTCCACCCCTCCATCTCTAAATTGAACATAAAAACTAACTGAACAAAGTTTAATTAGTAAATTAATAATATATTACAGTTAAATACTACTTACTAGACACTACAAGTACTGTACAAAAAATAACATACGAGACGGATGTTTCGAAGTATATTTAGGTAGCTGACGATAGCGTTAAATATAATAGGATAATAAAAACGGATATATATATATATATATATATAATAGAGAGGTTTCAAATATAGTAAAATTAGAATTGGAAAAAGGAATATTAAAGGAAAATATAAATAAAAAATAAATTTGTAATTATCTAAGTATAGCGCGCATTGAGCAGCTGCTATATAATATAATATAACTATATAATATAACTTTGAAAAAAAATATTTTTTATTTTCAACTTTTGCTCCCTTAAAAAATTTTGCCCTCTAAGCATGGGCCTAGCCGATCTAATGGGAAATGCGGCCCTGGTCATTATACACGACGGATTTTGGTATAGGTGTAACCATATCCCTACCAGTTCTTTCTTATTAAATGTGGTCACTTTATTTAGGTGGTCAATTTACCAACGGGCTAATTTTACTAGGCTGCACTGTATATGTATTATCTACAATTACTTATAAAAAACGAATTATGCCAAATTTTTGCTGCAAAGTATTTTTGCTTTTGAAATATATTATAAAGAATCTAAATATATTTTATATTCCATAAGCTATTTCTTTTTAAACTCCCGTCGCTCATTATCATTTTTCTGGGAATGTAAAAACAAGTCTAGTGGAAGATACACTTCAAAGAAATTTCAAGTGGCGAAGTGGTTAAATGTACAGACGTATGCTTATCGAATCTAGATTCCTATCGCCATGAATATTTGTAAATAGTCAAAGGATAGATGAGTAAACATGGACGTTTGTAAATGCATCGCAGCTCGCAGTGGTTCCCAACTCAAATTAAGCCGTGGACCACTTTTCTACTTCAGTTTTACCCGCGGACCACTTCGAAAAATTTTCACGAGTTCAGGGGCGGATTTAGGGTGCGGGGTGGCGATCACCCCTCCCTTGAATGAAAATTTAACATTGAAAAGATGCAAGGTAAAGGTCCATTTAGGTATCATTTTCAAAACTCAAGTCATTAATCGCCCCCCTGAATGACCTTTAAATCCGTCCCTACACGAGTTGACTGCAAGACCTTAATAAAAAAAGTGATTCCGGTCATTTTGGGGGAAAGATGTAGCTGTATAGAAGTAAACAAAGCAGTGTTGCCAACAGTGAAGCCAAACAAAGCAGTGCTGTCAAGGTGAAATCCCTAGTGGCAGCAATGGTAAGTCCCTACTTTTCACTAGGAGTCCCTACGTCCAAGAACGCGGCCAACTTCAAGAGTGTGTGTGTTGAGGGGGGCAGTAAAATACTAAAAATATATTACGAGTTTCATTTTTATAAGTTTTTTTTTTCAATAAATGTTTTTAAATAATGACTCGTCTCGCAGACAATTTAGGACTCTTTCGCGGACCAGCAGTGGTCCACGGACCACCAGTTGGGAACCACTGGCTCAGAGGACATAAGAGTAATAACGGAAATGCTTTAATGTATCGCTAAATTTTCCCCAGCAATATATTAAAGCACTTTCATGGGGAAACTTGGAAATTTTTAAACATGCCGTTATTCATTGACTACATGAGTAAACATGGACGTTTATAAATGCATTATTGTTCATAATACGCAGGTGTAAACAAGGACGTTTGTAAATCCATCAATATTTAAAGGATTCGCTTAGCTGCCAGTTCAAGATGATAATTTACAACGAGACATTTCAAGATCTCGCGCTCAAAAAGATCAATGTAAAAATATTTTCATATTTCATGCAAAATACTTAGAATGCAATAGACATGCATGATTGCCTATAGAAAATTGTCAGTTGCATTATTTTATAAAGAAAGGTGAGTTCCTCATATAATTGTGGACAGTATATTTAAAATTGCATGTTTTATAATAGCTATATATAATCCCAAGCACAAACTGTGTTACTGAAATTAATAGTCTTTAACTTCAAATTACTCCATTCCATCCCTGATAATAACCTAATTTGATCAACTTCTCTCACGGCGTCAATAATTCATTGTAAACCCATCATCTGAACGCTTCAACTAAATCTGTGGGAATTTGATATCAGCATAAACCCTCGACAGGTTTTGGAACAACCTAAGGGATTTAAAAGCATAATTTAATGACGCAATACGATCATAACTCTACCGACAAAGGCTTAAATCGCGGAAGATAAATAGCGAAGGTATTAGTTATTGAAAATGGCATCATGCGAGGATGGGTGATTGTTTCCGATAAAATCTGTTACTTTCATTATGATGCGCATAAAAATAAATAGGATTATGATTATTTTTTAAATTCAAATCTTATCGGACATCAATTTCGCAACGGCCAAAATATTCTAAATCACATCGTTTTCAACTACATTAAAATTAATTAAATGAATTATTAATTTGGGAACTGTGTTTACGTGTGTCATATTAACGTGTATTATTTATTTTATATATTAAAGTATTATTGTATATTTATTTACCGTGTATTTGTTCGTTCAATTACTAACTTGGAAACTGTGTTGACACGTGTCATGCTGACTTGTGCGTAAATGTGAGTTGGACAATATTTTATTATAAGGAGTAAAGGCAAATTTGTACATGCCTGTAATTTGCGAAACCTCATTTGCACAATTTAAATTTTATAACCAGATTCTTACGTCTGAGCATAACTTGTAAGTTAGTGCATATCGTCTCTACAAGACGTTTTACATGAAGTGCTCTCGCCTGTTACCGAACATGTAAAGGGGTGTTCAGGCCCAATGAATAGACATTTGTGTTTGCATTTGGTTACTTCATCGGGATGACGTACAGGAAGTTTCCAGTTTTGAGCATTTGTTTCCAAATTTGTTTTTTTACTTTTGTTTTTCACGCCTGTTTCACAATGTCTCAAACTGAAAAATAATCCTTTTTCGAACTGTGTGACTCCACAAATCATTTCTTTGCCCTTGGGAAGTTAAACCCATGGAATATAGCTCTCGAAGTGAAAATTTTAAGGCGAGTGAAGTCCTAATAAGAAAAACTGAAGGATATTGATCCGGCAATCTAAAACATAAATAATCTATTTGAATAGCTAAATTTGAAGAAACGAGATGCGCAGTGCAATGATAATCAAATAATTGCAAGTCCACCTTCGGAAAACATTTGTGCAAACGGACAGACTTGCGCAAGTTGATTTGTACAAAATTGCACGAGTACATAAATTCATCTTAACATCAATTATTGAAGCTATCGTTCATCTGAGACATTCATTAGAAAATTGTTGCCCAATGGCGTGGTTTGGTTCATACCATGAATTGCAACCAATCTCTGTTTTTAATGCAATGCCGTAAAGAGAACAGCAATGAAATCATCATCATTATCATATAGATATAATTTTATTATTAATTATCATTTGGATTTTTATTATTAATTATAATTTGAACATTTATTATCATTGAATTTTTATTATTAATTATTGGTTTCCACTTTACTATTAATTATGATTTCAATTTTTACTATTAATTATCATCGATTTTTACGACTACCTATCATTTGAATAATTTATTATTAATGGTCATTGTTTAATTATCATCGGAAGCCATTTATTATTAATGACGCGTCGAATTTTTTATTATTAATTATCATTTAAAATAAATAAAACCATTGTATTCAATGCAGTTAAATAGATAAAATTCCGATAAGTAATATATGTTTACATATAATTACAATTTTTCTTATTTAGCTTCAGATTTATTGGACGTTACGTAAAAAATTCACATTTTTTATTTTACTTTTTCTTGGCACAAGAACCGCTAGAATTACGCCAAAAGCTCCAGTTTTTTAAAGGATCTAAAACTCTCTTATCTTGGAAATTATATCCCAAATTACAGATCGGCAAAGAAATGGCAAACCTTCTGCATCGGCCAGAATCAAACACGGGTTTTCTGAGCGGTATGCAAACATATTAAAACCCAGAATTCACTTGGCGCAGTATAGCCCAGATGCTCTTGCGCCATAAAAAAGCCAAACAAACAAACAAAACCCAGGATTCCGTACTATCACTTGCATTTTAAATGCTCGTAATCTGCATTTGTGTTTTCCGTGTTTTCACGGCAAAAAGAAGTAAAAATCCTGCTGCGCCAGGACCTTTAGATTTTCGAGGAGTTAATCTTATGTTGCCGTGGGTTAAAACCCTGGACTACGATGGGTATAAAAACAGCGCGCGTCCTACGACACTATTGGATTTCGAAGCAGGATTAATGACACTTGTAGAGAAATGCACTACAACTCATCCACATCAAGAAAATAGTCCCGCATTTTCCCGTGGAATTCCATCCTCTAAATGACTAGGAAACCAACCCACGGACTTCAGTGGCCGTAAGCATTTTTCTCTTGGCATCGTTGAGAGCCCAACCCACATTAACGACACACTAGGAATACATATTCCCACTGAACTACTCCAGGGCCTCGGGTTTTAGAAATTGAAGATTCAATTTAATATACAATCTAACCGTAATTATTGACCTAAGTTATCTAAGATACATGGCAGGCAGGCCGATAGGCAAGTGGGGGCCAACAGGGGCCTGGCCCCAGTTGCCCCATGTTTGTGCCCCAATTGTCCCATGTTTGTGCACCAGTTTCCCCATGTGCCCTATGTTTGTGTCCCATTTGTCCCCATGCTTCTGCCCCAGTTGCCCCATGTTTGTGTCTCAATTGCCCCACGTTTGTGCCCCCAGTTACCCCATGACTGTGTCTCAGTTACCCCAATGATTGTGCCACAGTTGCCCCATGATTGTGCCACAGTTTCCCCATGATTATGCCACAGTTCCCCAATGATTGTGCCATAGTTACCCCATGATTGTGACACAGTTGCCCCACGATTGTGCTACAGTTGCCCCATGATTGTGCTACAGTTGCCTCATGATTATGCCACAGTTTTCAAGTGATTATGTCCCCGTTTCCCCCCATGATTGTGCCCCCAATTGCTCCATGATTGTGCCCCATTAATAAATATCTGCAAGCATTAACATTTTTCTTAAAGTCAGTTAGAAATTTTCCCATGAGGCCTGAGTATAAGAGCGCCGTAGGCAAAATTCTTCATCCGTCACCCAATTCTCCCTCCATATAATTAAAAATATGCAAACCTTGATATACGTTAATGTTACAGTATTTGTGATAAATTAAAGCGTATTGTAATAAACTAAATAAAACATCAGAGGAGCGTCAAATTTATTCGGGTTTATTATTATATAATGTCTAAATTCTCTACCGCTCATGGCAATTATTTTTTATTTTGCACTCGTGAGTCCCGGGGCGTCCTGTGCTCCACATGTCCTTTGTTTTCCTTGCTCCAGTTGTCTCTTCACTCTAGCTACAGGCCTGATGGGAGATCTACAAATTAATCATGGCTCGAAGATCGCTGCAACACTTCGATCCCATCTTAAATGATAATAGCTTCTAAGGGTTCGATATGTCAAAAGTATCCGGAAAATAATGGTATAAATCCTTCCGAAATCAAATCATATAAGGGATTTTTAATTATACTTAATTAAATTTTCGATTCTCCTCTTCGACGCTTTTTAGTTCAAGAAACCCAATTTGTTAAATTGCGACCTTAAGAAAATTGCGAACGAAGTAAACTATAAATGAAATTATAACTAACGAGCCTCCAAGATTAAAATGCTATTACTTATGTAAGTTGGTCGTTAAATAATAAATATGTAACAAGACAATTTTCTTTTGTTGAAATTAATCAGAAATACGATTCTCTGAAGAGGCAGGCATTAGCAGCAACGAAGACGATTACTTTATTTAAAAACAAATATGGTCGTTAACAGCTATGTATATTTCAATTTTTAAAAAAAGAAAACTCAGGAATTTTATTTAAAAAGCTTACTGTTTATTCATCGTTTCATAATATAATAATAATAATTGGTAACGATGATTTTGTCTGGCTGCAGAGGGAAAAGCTTAACTATAAGAGGCTTACAAAATTTCAGCTACAAGGAAATCGATGTAAAAGATTAATTGAAATCAACGGACGTTTTCAAAAAAGGGAAAGAAGTATTGATCATTTTATTTAAACCTTTAAATATAAATTCAACACGATTTCCGCAGTTTAAAAAAAAAATGCCAATATATATTGTAAGAGGCGGTAAATAAACGTTTAGAAACGAAAAGAATTTAAATAGGCAATTAAGAAGACAAAAATCGAAACAGGCCTTAAATTAAAATACCTTTAAAAGGAAGGCAAAAGATCAAGGTTTTTAGAGAAAAACGGCTTTTATTTAAAAAGGGATTATTTCTCATTATTTTGCTTTTTTGATATTTGTGTTTGCATTATTATATTGATGAATTCTTTTAAGTATTCAGAAAATTAATTAAGATCAACTCAATTTGCATTAATAGTTGGATAGTA
>QLNU02003225.1:32215345-32230640 GCA_006491805.2 Dysdera silvatica | reverse complement strand
TGTTACAGAATCCCATTGGTTTGGTATGTTACCACTGTTGAGGCATTTGGTAAAGAATTTTGCGAGTATGTCTTCTACATGTTCTCCAGCTTCTTTTAAGATATCTAATGTAATGCCATCATCGCCAGGGGCTCTTCCTTTCTTCATACTTTTTATTGCAAATGAAACTTCTTCTTTTAAGATTTTAGGAGCTGTTCCTTCGACTATTTCAATGTCTTCGTTTAATTCACTGTTACTTTCGTATAGATTTTTGTAGAATTCTTCAACTCTTCTAAGTATTTCTTCCCTATTTCTTGTTACGGTGCCATCCTCTCCTTTTAATGCAATGATGTGTTTCTTCCCAACAGATAAACTTCCTTTAACAACCCTAAGGCTCTTGTTATTTTCAATGGCTTTCCTTACTAGCTCACAGTTGAATTTTCTTATGTCTTCTTTCATGCTTTTGCGCAGAGTTTTACAAAGTTCTATGTACTCAATCCTGGAACTGGTATTTCGATTGTCCACCTTCATATCTCTTCGCCTTTTCATGAGCTGTTTCGTCTTCTCAGATAATTTGTTAATTGCGCTTTTACAGGTTTACGGGCATATGTATATAATGTATATATATATGTATATATATATATATGTATATATATATATATATATATATATATATATATATATATATATATATATATATATACGCTCTGAATTTGTATATATATACAGGGTGTCCCAACACCAGGGTTGCAAACATCTAGGAGGGGTAGGGTACACCTAGACGAACAATATTTGTCATAGAACCTAGGGTCGCAAACCACTCACAGCGCCAGTTCTAAAACCGTCCAGCATGCACAAATAGTGACAACCAGTGCACGAGAGGGGCAAAATGCGATGTCCTAATCATCTGTGCACTTGTGCAGCTGACCTGTGTTTTATCTGGCGCTTTTCACGCATTGGTTATCACTATTTGTGATTGCTGGACGGTTTTAGAACTGACGCTGTGAGTGGTTTACGACCCTAGGTTCCATGACAAATATTGTTCATGTAGTTGTACCCTACCCCTCCTAGGTATTTGTAATCCTGGTGTTGAGATACCCTGTATGTGGAGTTATAGGCCTGAAAACATTACGCCCTTATAAACTTTGTGCATACGTAATTGCAAGGGGCTTATTCGACCTTATAATCCTTTCTGCCAAAAAATAGTGCGTCATATTTTTTTTATTCAATTATGGCTAACGAAATTTAAATCTTCTGCGTAAAATTAGTTTATAAATTTCAAGAATCATTGAACGGTGAATATAATAGTCGCGGTATGTTAAACTGCATTAAATATTTAAAAAAAGCGAAATTTAAACTCGATTTAAAAGAACGTCTTGCCTAAAAAATACTTTTTTTTACCAAAAAATGTATACAGGATACAGGGCGGATTATCCGGAAATCCTCGGGAAAACAACATTCCGGCAAAACATAATTCCGGAAAAAAAATTCCCCAGGGAAAATAGAATAAATTTTATCAAACGTATGGATCTGTGATACAATCCTTTATGTTATTAATAATGGCAATTTAGTAGTTTTCCAAAGAAAAATTTCCTACAAGCTACATCAGAGAATTATAATAAATATTACGTTATGCGTGTAAACTATAGAAGTATAAAGAGATCTTGTTAATTTCATTTTTCTTTTTAAATAATCTGTTTTCTCTATATTAAATTATTAGGCTATTTAATTCTTTGATGACTGCTTCTTTTCGAATCCTATAATCTTGCATTACTTTTCATTCAGTAATCAAGAGAGAAAAAACTTCCGGATTTTGGGGTGTTTCAGGAATTTCGGATTCAGATCGACCGGTCCTGTACCGTAGTTCCTTCCCGTCATGCAACAGTTTTTATTTACCATACTACGTCATTAAGAAGCAAAATTTTGCATAATTTAGTGTATCATATAAAGGATTTTAATTCAGCCATGAAGAGAAGGGAACTTCCGGTTTTTGGTCTGCCCGGAACTTCGAATTCGGAACAATCTGTCCTATATTTTAGTTCCTCTTCATTATGCAACCTTTTTTATTTCACAGATTACTTCATTAAGCAACATTATTTTTTGATTCTTTAAAGTCTGTGATAGGGGTTTCTACTTCAGCAATGAATAAAAGAAAACTTCCGATTATTTGGATTCTCCCTGAATTTCGAATTCAGGACATTCTGTCCTCTCCGTTGTGCAACAGTTTTAATTTCACAGATTCCTTTATTAAGAAGCGGTATTTTGTACATTTTAGTGCCTGTGACAGGCGGTTTTACTTCGCTATAAAACATTTAAATTTAGCTCCGGAAACATCAAGGACGTCCGATTAAATTCATCTCACTTTTTTAAACTAAAGTAACGCTGCGCAGTCATTTTTTGAACCCGCTTATAACGAACTCAAGAATATAGAGGTTTTTCTTGTCCCCTGAACTCCCTAATAGTTATCATTCGCTATGGATATATCAACGTTTGCGTCTATAAAACCTTTTAGCGACTCCTTTCAGCTTCGATATAAGAGAGTTTGAGGCGATTCTCGTTCTCACGGTCAGAGGCCCCCCCCACCCCCTTAGTATTTCCCAAGTAATTTAACGACTAGTTGAGGCAACTGGAGAATTCAAATCCTGAGAAATGCAGGCACCCCATGGCGAATGTTTCCGCTTTTCTCACACGAACTACAGCAACTTGACATCTTTATGTGTTGGCCCTGATAGATGTCCGAACGGCACTTTCCGACCAATCAATGATTAAAACCGCCCACGTCACAAACGAACTGACCAATCGAATCGTGTGGGCGTTTACAATACTCTGTTGAACTTTTAACTTCATTATTTTTAAGACACATATTCCTGCTCCATCAATCGTGAATGAATGAATGCACGCCAGAATGCGCTCCGATAATCAATACCGTTTTCGCATGTTGTATATAGTGAAGTGTTTAATAAATGGTAATGTTCAAGCAAAACGTCTCTTAAAGGCTCTTCAAAATATTTGCCTTTTGAGATTTACAGTCAATCATACCAATCATACTGTCGCGATAACTAAGATACTCCGGCAAACCACGGAGACTCCCCCGGCAAGTTCTACTTCATTTAGAACTGCAGTGAAAAACAAAAGACGTGAGTAAGTTTAAATTTCCTGAAGCAAGCTTTGGGAAATTTGGAATCTTTTATCGATTAATTATGTGTTGGTAGTTAAGGTTCGTGTGCATTGGTGGCCTAGCGGTTAAGGCAATACTTATCTAAAGGAGGGACCCTACTTCAGAAGCGCACCTAGATTATTCCCAAGGTGGAGCAGATGGAAAAACTGATCAGAAGCCATATCACTTACAGTTTTCCTTTAATCGCAGATTCAATAAGGAAGGGCATCGGATGATTCTCCCCCTCCATCACACACTGAGATGGGATCATATCATGGAAAGTGAGATGAAAAGTTTCGGACATTTATCTATAAATAAGAATCGGAAACAAGTAGCAGTCCCTCCACACCCTGAAAGATTTCAGGTTCTTGTTGTCCTTTTGTGTACTTTTATCATTATTAAATTACTAATAATTCTACAATGCAAGATACTTAAATTATTAGAAGTAGTACTAGATTATGTTCATAAAATTTTACAATGGCCAGCCCTTGTTCTCCACAAAAAAATTACCGTTTTGATAATAGGTTTAAGAATAACCCTATTCTGCAAAACTTGCTTTTGCTTGCCCTCTGTCTATTACTTCATCCACAGAAGCATTTTTCTCTTCCACGACCCTTAAAAAATCATCGCCTATGAAAACCGAATCCGTGTGATAAATAAAAGATTCATGTTGGTTTAACTTCTCCGAGGTCTTTCAATTATTAAATCCTTTTGAAACAAATTGACCCGTGGATTTGTGTCGATCTTAAATCTACTTCATGGAGTGAAAAGAAAACACAAAATTTTCAATAAGCACTGTCTTCTACCTTTGAGTAAGCTATATACTTATGCTTACTCAGTCAAGGTAAGCAGAAATTTCGCCTGTGGTGAGGTTTTCCTTAACTTAATACCGCACCAATGATAGTCGTGGGAAAATTTCAATTTGCATATCGTTATAATAAAAGCAATAAAGACAACTTTGAGCGGTTTGTTAGATTATTGGTACATGAGCCGGCTTTCGGCTGCGCTAAAGGGCAGCCTTCATCAGATGTATATGGAGCGAATCGAACATACAGCAGATAATATAATCCAATGGCGCCACCCCATTATTCCACCATACCAGACTGTTGGCACATGCCGGAAATAGCCTTAAAAGTCTCAGATTCAGGGAAGCACTGGAGATATACCATAGGCGCTCTTCCACAATTAACACGGAACAACCAATTCACATTGGTTGTTCCGTGCATAGCAATACATTCTTAGCAACCCTCCATAACTCTTTACTACACCATATCTTATGCACCTTTCTATCTCTTCTTAAACTCCATCTTTTAACTTACTCGGCCTAAAAGTATTTGACAAAAACCCTTATTTTTTCGCGCGCGTGGTTTATATTTCTTATTTTTATCTTTGTTCTTACTTCTTTTACATCATTTCTTCCATTTGTATTCCTTCATTATATTATCTGCTGTATGTTCGATTCGCACTACATATGTTAAAAAGATTTTGAAAGATTTATATATTTTAATTAAAATTATTATCCAGAATCCAAATAGTATATATTAAATATAAATTATAACCGTCGTGGTAGGTAGTGACAATGCGTTGTTCTATTTACCAAATAATAATGAGAACAGAATGATTAATTGAATAATTATTTACCCATAACCCAAAATAATATAATAATACTATACTAAATAACCACAGGTTCATTATAAACAGACATGAGAACAACCAGGTTCAAAAGTTTTTTCCTTTATTAAATTAAACAGCATAATTTGGTAAATTTTTTTCATACTGGGGGTTGGCCGTATCAATTAATCACAACCTTAGGGAGTTAATATCCCATCAATTTTTGCTCTTACATAATTATCTCTACTCGGTAGATACCAGGTAAACATCAAAAACACATAATTTTTATAACAATCAATTTCTTGATTACTTATGACACTGGGGATATAACACCCAGGAAAATTTTATTTACTTATTACATTATAATAATTTAAGGGGGGAAGAGGAGGCACTTATATTTACCGTTAAGGAAAGGAAAGAAAGGAAAGTTACTTACATGTTAGGGAGTCTACCGGGGCAGGAGCCTTGGCTCTTTAGTTTAATTGTATTAATGGCATCAAGTAGTTTCATATAGAGGCTTCGACCTCTTTCTGCTCTCAGGCCATCGGGACACACACTCTATCTCTAACTCTGATAAAAATGGCCGGGCTTGACTCTATATCGAGGAGACATGTGGAGTGTGATTGGCCAATTGAAGTATGACGTAAAAGTAATCTCTTTTTCAATTGGCTGATTTAACCCCTCGATTTACCCCTCTGTGGGGGCGAGGGTCTGCTTTTCGTTAACTAAAAACTTGTCTCTTTCAGACAGTCTTTTCCCATAAACGGGAATTTGTGATACGTTCCACGAACTCGATCTCGTTTCGGAGGTTCTTGATGCCAGATGCTTTTGCGTGAGTCCGAGATCTCTGTGGGTGGTTTGACTGTTTTTCGCCGAAGGAGTCCTACAACTTCTCCCTCGACCAGGGATTTCGTGGAAGTTGTTAGGACTTTCTGTTCGCTGGCATTCAAGTTACTGTTTGAAGGGGTCGAATTGAAGAAAGGGTCAGGGTTCCCATGGTAACTGTAAGTCGTTGAGGGAGAGATGGTGGGATTTGGTATGGACTGCGGCAGATATAAGGGAAATGTTTAGGTTAAATTGTAAGGGCCTTATGGCCCAGCTGCATCTTGCAAATGGTGAGAATGGGGGGATTAAAGGGTAACATGCTTGAGAAGCAAAAGGGAAAAGGAGAAAAGAAGAATTTTACGCTTTTAAGAGGGTAAATGGGGAATTTTTAGAATTAATCGCTTAACATTGTACAACATGTATCAGTACTTTCAATTATTATTATTTCAAGTTTTGAACATTTTTAGAATTTGACATTAATTTGCAAGTACCAATGATATAAAAATGATAGGGACAACGACATTAACATATAGAATGAATTTAACAAATCAATCAAATTATACAGATGATAAAACCTATACTAATCCTTGATGATAGTTGTTTTTTTTTAAAGTCCGATTGTAGTGGATACTCCAATGAATTCATTGTTCTTTTATCAAAGTTCATTTGTTGCCTTGTTGATGTTTCACTGTTACACTGGACTCGGGTTGTAGAGATTAAGTTTCTGCCAAGGAGTTTACCATAGGGGAACAATAATTGATATGGACTGGATCAAATGGAAAACGTAATGTCATCAAAGGATTAAGGTACACCATCTGAAGTTATCTTCTTTTTTTCTGAAAAATTTCAAGAAACAAGAGCGGCAGAATCTCGAAATAACACGATGACTAATACATTTAACATACATTTATACACAATATATATACAATGGTGAGAGAGAGAGAGAGAGTGTGTGCCGTTTCTTTTCTTTTCTTTATATATTTTTTTTATTTATTTATTATTTTTAATTTTATAGTCTACTGACGCTCGTCTAATTATGAGTGTTTTATTTTGATTATGCTTTTTTTATTAAAAAGAGAATTTTGAATTTTCACCTTAACAAATACATTGATGAAGGGCTGCCCTTTTTAGCGCATCCAGCCGAAAGCCTGCTCATGTACCAATAATCTAATAAACGCTCAAAGTTGTCCGATTGTTTTTATTGTATTTATGTCAAGCGGTGGTACCTACCAAACATACATATGATTCCCAAAGAATTTTTATCACTGTTAACCTATCTTCATCAGTGAGGTTAGATTTCTTGACATAATTAGAAATATCTGCATTCAGAATTTCCACTTCAACTGTGTTTGATATTATGTTTTGCTCTACCTTTACCTCTTACAAAGTTGTTTGAAGACAGTCGCGGGCCACTGCTGTTGCTTTTCTCAAGAGCAGTCTCATCAACGTTACCAGAGTGCAGGGAAATGTTATTGGGATTATCACTATTTTCAATCTTACTTTAAAAGAAGAAATGACCAGTGTCTATTTGAGTAATTATTTTTCACCTTGTTAGACCGGGGGGGGGGCGTGCTCCCTACGTGGGTGCGCCACTGAACTAGTTCGACATCTAAGCCGGCGTTTGTGTCTTTTCTCCTACACATGAAAAGTAGAGTTTGAGTTAAGGCCGTGGATGTCTGAAATTTACATTTCTATAAAAATTCTCCACAAAAATTATAAAGCATTATGACCCGATGGCTTCGTTTGTTAACCATTTGGTAATTATGATGACTCTGAAAATGTTAATATGATGCTCTTACAAAAGGTATAAAAAACAATATTATATATGATTCATCACACTGTGAACAGTTTAATTAAAATGAAATGCCTATATTTTGAACACTTATATTTAATTTGTCTGACATATAAGATTGATTTAGAAACTTACAATTTTTTTTTTTTATTTCTGAATATTTACATATAAATTTAAATAGTTCAGCGTTTAGAAAATGTGGCCTATAAAACATTACTGCTTTTTGCCCCCAAAGTTTTCATTAATGTATATTTTTAGTTAAATTTTCTCATAATTTACATTAACCTTTCCTGTTTTGAAATGGCTTCCGAGGTATTTTTGAACAATTTTCTCCATTTTTCTTCAATTTACTTTCATGTAATTTCTTTCAGGTCGTGTATCTATACTGTTTGAAATATCTCAAAGATTTATGTTTTCACAAAAGAAAAGTCCGGCATTAATTTAGCTGTTATCTTAGCATTGTTCATTGCATTTTTAGAGTTATTGTGTTGCATTTTTTAGAGTCCTTTTGTAATAAATTGGAAAATAAATAAATAAATCAAACGCACGGCACCAATCCGGTTAAAATGAAAAATTTTTTACAATAGTGGCCATTATACATGCTTTGTCCTCCACATTTTAATGCTTTAAATTTTGCTTGTTCGAAAAATATTTTTGCATGGCTGCCCAATTGTATAATCTGGTTGACAACGCTTGTCACTGTTTTATTCTTCTTGGAATTATTTCAAAAACGTTTTCTGCGGAATAATCAGTCAAAAATGCTCACTCTGAGGAAACATACGACTCGTGTACGGACCAACGGAGAATCACGAGGGGTCAATTAGAGCGCTCCCTAGTGGGAACAAGGAGTCTCAATGTCTGACGCCTTTGTTACTCCAAATACGTTCCACTTCTATGAGTTTCAGAAACAATAAAATTATCGGAGCGAGATTCCGAGATTGCAGTGCTAGAATTGATTTTTGGGATAAGACGTATCCAACCAAAGGTGGTGAGAAGGCTAGATTGAATTGTCTTTCTTGCCTAACTTCAAATGGATAAATTATGTAAGTATGTCCGCTTTGACATACTCAGGGGCGGACAGAGAGATACTCAGGGCGATACTTAGGGAAATACTCAGGGCGATACTTAGGGAAATACTCAGGGCGATACTTAGGGAAATACTCAGGGGCGGCCCATTAGACCCCTCGCCCTTTGAAAGGGCCCAGTCCGACACTGGATTTGCTGTTAATTTTTATGAAGTATTTTGTAATTAATGTTTGCACACAAGCTTATCCTGATAGAAGAAGTATAAAAGTAGAAGCGTGTAGAGGAGATAGGCCCAAGATCTTTTATTAACGAAGTAGAAACTGCACGCTAAAGAATGGATTTTTTGCAGTTGACTAAATGTTTTTATATATAAATAAAGTAAGATACCATTTATTTATAACAAAAGCATTAAAATGTTGATCAAGTGCCTTAAAATAGAAAGAACGAAAAATATCGCAATGATGACTATAAAGAAAAAACACATCTCGTTGCTTTCAGCACTGACACTGTAGTCCGGGGTTTGGTTCCCTAGGCCTTAAGAGGTTCGGATTCCTCGGAAAACAGTAGGTCCCGGCGCAGCATGACCACTGTAGTCTTTGAGCCGTAAAACCACAAAACAAACAAACAATCGTTGCTTTCAGAGAAATAAAGCGTTATTTAAAGACAACTGTTGAAGCAGGGCTGTAGCCAGAATGAAAGGGCAACTGGGGAAAGGCACAGGGGCATATGGGGCACAAAGCGCGGGGGGATTGTTCTATATATATAGATCGGTGGGGAAATTGTGACTTGGATACAGGCCTGGGTTGACGACACTTGGGGAAAAAAGAACACATCTTACTGTTTATATTATTTAGTAAAATAGAAATTGTTAGTAAAATAAGTGTTAGTGTCATAAATTACTATTAGTTTTTTATATTTGTTATTTGGGAAAGATTAACTGGTTTATTTAGCACTAGAACAACCCGATTTTGGACTTACCTAAAACCGCCGTTGGGAGTCAAATTGACTCTTGTAAGAAATGCAAGCCATTTTAAAGTAAATGATTTTTTATTAATAAATGATGCTGAAATGACAATATATAAGTGTTTTTGATGTTCTTATAATATTTTTTAGTTTTTAGAGCGAGTTGTTTTCATGCCTATAGTTTTTTTGTTTTTGTTTTTGAAGTGACAATATACAGTTAATCACAAAAGTATTCAGCCACCTAACGTTTTTCATAACTTTATATGCTTAAAGGTACTAAATCTAGTCAATAACCAAAAAATCTTCTTATGTGGCATTTTATGTTCGTTCTCTAACACTATATGTAAAAATAAAAAACAAACAAAAAATACTCGAATACAGTGACTTTAAACAACACAGTGCACTAAATGAGTCACACAAAAGTATTCGGCCACCTACCGTATCCATTTACTATAGTTTTTCCTTATACTAGTGTACATGCAAATTGCAGTCGTAAGTTTGATGTCAGATGATGCTTATACAAAGCCAATGAAAAAGAACCTTGCCTAGATTGAAAAAAAAGTCATAAAATCGAGCTTAAATATGGGGAAAACGCAAGAGCTGTATTTAGCTGAAAAAAATTATTATTAAATTAGAAAATTAGAATTTTTCTCAAAGAGATATTAAGAAAATGACTGAAATTCCAAGTTCAACAACTCAAAGCGTATTAAAAAGATGCTAGCAGGGTTACCTAATAAATAGATGCCGAACTGGACGGTTAAAAGTACTAACTGATCATGAAGAGAGAGAACTTACCTGATGTGCCAAAGTAAATTTTAGTGAAGAAGCATGAGAAATTTGTTCTACAATTAAATCATTTTCTGGAAAAACATGTAAGCTTTAAAACAGTGGGTGGCACACTGCGGAATAATATATATCGTGAACGGCCTGCTAGGAGAAACCCTGTATTAGTAAGGCAAATAGCCAAAAAAAAAGGATTTTGCAAAAAAAAAAATTATCAAAAATGATCAAAATTTCTGAAACACCGATTTTTAGTGATAGATCAATGTTTATGATATTCAACACAGGCGAGAGTAAAATTGTGTGAAGGAAGCCCAAACCAGAGTTCGATCGACGTAATTTCTGTGTTACTGTCAAATACGGAGGGGATTGTATAATGGTCTGGGAATGAGTGTCTGCGAATGAGAAAGATACACTTGAATTTATTGACAGTACTATACATCAATATGTATACATTGGTATTTAAAAAAAATGAAAAAATACCCTATAAATTGGGAATAAAAGACAGGTTCGCGTACTAACAAGACAATGATCCTAAGAATACTGCTTTGAATACAAAGTTGTAGTTACTGTATCATGTACTCAGACGTCTTGAAACCCCACCTCAGTCGCCTGATTTGAACTCTATAAAACAATCATGCGGGAGCCTGAAAAGAAAACACTTAATAAAATTGTCATAAAAATTAAAAATGACCTGACATTTCATCTTCAAAGACAGTGGGACAAAATTGACCCCAATTCGACCCAAAAACTGCTTAGTTAAATACTTTTGACATTAAATTAGGAATATTTGAGAAGAGAAACTCACCTAAATATTAGAGAAATTGTTTTTCATATTTTTATTGTATAATTTTACTTTATAATTCCATTTTCCGGTAGGTGGCCGAATTCTTTTGTGTCACTAATTTAGCGCACTGGGTTGTTTAAAGTCATTATATTCGAGTGTATTTTGTCTATTTATTTTTATTTTTGTATAAAATGTTAAAGAATGAATATCAGATCTCACATAAAAAGATATTTTGATTATTGACTACATTTAATACTTTTTACATATAAAGTTATTAGAAATGCTAGGTGGCTGGGATAATTTTGTGACCAACTGCATAATGTAATGTATAATACAACAGACTATTCTTTCGCAGAAGTACAAGTAATAAGAAAAAAAAATACAAATTAGCATGCATCATATTTCAAAGTGAGATTACGAAAAACATGAACTATCAATAAATATATAATGTGTTCCTAAGTTCGTCAGACATTAGCGCAGGATGAACGCTTGAGAGTGACAGCAACATATTCACCATAAATTGGTTTCTGGCATCACTCACATCTGACAGAAGTCTTATTCTGTCCCTTGAAAAACTGAAAAACATATTTCTTTCGTTTTGTAATTTGTATTCGGACAATTGGAGGGCATGTACCAAAATATAAAATGTGGAAGAACTACGAATTGGCGCAAAGCACCAATTCGTAGTTCTTCCACGAGCGCAAGAATAAATGCTCGACATGAAATTTTGGATTCCGAGGATACTTTGAAAATTATCCAAGCATTGAATGCAGCGATGTCAAGGACGTTGTAAAAAATATGAACGGGCCACCTGCGAGTTCTGCATCTTGTATTATATTTCCTTCGCATCTGATCTACTACACCTACGTCACATTTAGTATGATCGTAGTAAGTGACAATGTTCGGCTTCTTTTTTGCACTGCCGTCTTAAAATATATTCGTATTCATGGTGCTAAGAATCACGATATCCTTTTGCTCTTGCAGCTATATATCGTGAGTGGTTTGTTTACATTTTTCAGTGCAAAAGAAAAATATAATAGCGATGAATGGTCACATGCAATAGGGGTAATTCTCTCTCATTCAGGCGCACCGTCCCAACAATTGTGGTTTTCTTTGCAGAAAGTTCATTTGCAAGTTTCACAGAAGTAAAAAAAATTGTCAGTAGTGACATTGAGTCCGGAGTGTAGATGTGGTTGCAGTAATTTGAGGACTACACTCTTCCAAAGTTGTGAATCAGTAGGTAGCTCTCCATCCTTTCCCAAATATGGATAGCCATTCAAAACGTATTAGGATTTTACATAAGTTGCTAACCAGAACTTGATGAGGAACTTGTCCGGTTTATTTGCCATGTATTGGATAAATCTGCATCTTTATTTACATTGCAACAACTGTTCATCAACAGTTATTTCTTGTTCAAGATTATAGCATAAATAAGAGTTATCCATCAGCTTCTACCAGGTGTCAGAAGCGAGAGCAAAGTTATTAGTGGCCATACGCTCAGCTTTGCTGCTTCGGACATTGAATCTGAGATACCGCATGATTTCACGGAACCAATTGCGCGACATTGTTTCTTTGAACACCGATGGTCCCCAAAATTCTTGTTCCACAAAACATCTGCATAAAGTTTTGAATGACCTAATGTATCACGGACATACAGGAGGGTGAAAAAGACATAGAATTCCTCCAGAGTAACATTCCAGTTGCCGTCACCTCCAAGCTGACGTTGTGCTTCAGCAACTGCACATATTTGAATGTATTTCATCATCGACTCATTCACCATCAAACGCCAGGCTGAAGCATGATTTTCCCCAATATTATGATGAGCAAAAGACATTAGTCCACTTGCAATTGTCATAATATTGCGAGATGGCGTGAGACCTGTTGTGGAAGCTGTGCTGATAAGATTCATCGGGGTCCAAAGAATACCACTGGATGACGTGCACTTATCGTCACTGCTGCAAGCCAAATTAGTGGGTATGTTGTTACATTGTCCTTGCCCACGCTCGTGAACGTTCTGGTCCGCTCATGAGAGTAGAGATCATTGTAGATTGCCAGAATTTGCCACAGCATCACTGCCACTGCTTTCTGAGGACGACGCATTTTGTAAGTTTATAATAACAACAAAATCTTCATCGTTGCTGTCATCATCACTGATATCCGAATCTAACTGCTCCAGGAGGTCAAGGGCCTAGTGTGTACGCAATCCTATCGGCATTGCTTATACGGAAAAATGCTTACACACTGGTGGAAAATGGCGTCGAGTTTATTATCGCTATTGTTAAAAAAATGAGCGTCTCTTTACCTGTACATTTTTTTTCAGTCTTTGTGAAACTATCGATCTTAAAGCGTGGTGCTCTGCGGAAGCAGTAAAATTATACATCGTTCAAATGATTGTTGTTTTGTGATTAATTTTATTTTCAATATTTAAGTAAATCATAAACATCTAATTAACAATCAATTTATCCAATTAATATTTTAAAACTCTAAATAACTGTTAGGAATTAGTGGCAATAGATGGCGCCACCAGTTTCCCTAAGTAGCGATCTCTCGCACTCCCCCATTCTCCAAAACGTTGGCACATACCTGTCCACTAGCCTAGTGGAAGTAGTTAGAATTTTTTATCCCCCCCCCCCTTGTAAAAAAAGTTTGATTCACACCCTGTGTGTGTGATGAATATATTTTTAGAGTTTCTCTATCGCACATGAAAATCATTGTCTTCAAGAGATTCTCCGTTACTGTTTTGATCTTTTATTTCACCGTTTGATGAATAAAATCAATACTTTACACATTAAGTGATTACAATATTAAACGCAATATTGTAGTAGTCAAAATTTTAACTGTAATTATATATATACCTTTCATTAATACTGGTTAATAATTTTTGAAAATGTTTTTGATTGTCTTTGAAAATATTGTTTAACTTTTGTTTTGTTGTTAAATTATTGTTTAATTGTTAAATTATTATTTAATTGTTAACAATATATTTTAATTGCTGACAACATTGTTTAGTTGTCGACAATGTTGTTTAATTGTTGACAATGTTGTTTAATTGTTGACAATGTTGTTAAATTGTTGAGAATATTGTTTAATTGTTTGCAATATTGTTTAATTTTTGACAATATTTTTTCAACTTCTTCTGCATGGTGCATCAGGACATCACTTAATATTTTATATATATTTTTTCTTCAGCACCATAGCTTGGATAAATGTAAAGGAAAAATTGATGTCAGGAGGGGAGAATTCTTTTGATTAACTTCTTATTTTAGGGAAAACCTTAATCGCTGAATATTAGAACGGGAAAGCCTAAATAATCTGTCGTGTAGAGCTTTAAACGGTGAAACAGGTCCAAGTAAATTCATAGTGTACATCTCTACGGTAAAATTCTATATATCTAAAGAAATAATAATAATAATATTTATTTAACCCAATTTTGTATACATTTTCGTGAAGTACATATATCAAACAACAATGTCAATAAATCAACGTTTATTGGCGTAGTGGAAGGTCGTGGGTTCAGGTCCCACCGAAGGCAGAAATATTTATTTTCTTTCGAACGTTTCACCATCTAATCACGCCATACCATCGGCGTTGGTATCACTACGCCAATAAACGTTGATTGATTGACATTGTTGTTTGATTTAATCTGCGTAGTGTTCGATTTATATAAAATGGATACATAGGTACATACCATCAGCGCTTTGAGAAAAAACATAGAAGAAATCTTTTTACATTTTACGTTTATGATTTGGGTTAGAATTGCAAGAGAATATAAACCAAAGCTTGCTACGGGATTCTCTTCCAAAATGGTTTTACGATTCTGTTGAAGTTTGTTACTTTCTGAAATATTTGGAATATAAAAACGTTAAATAGTTCTTTAACTGATTTAAACAGCATTTCCGTGAGCCGACGAATAGAACATATTCATGTTAATACACGATAATTGGGCCTCATTTGAGTACAAAAGTGGATAAGGTTCTGTGTTAAGCTAAAATAGTAACACAGGTGGGATAAAATTGTGAATTCGATTCAGTTACATCTCTGGGGTGTGTCAATATATTAAGTCGTTTGAACATTTTTAAATATAATTTTTATTATGCAAATAATCCATAAGGAATAAATAATGCAAAAGGAATGACTAGGAAAACATAAATCTATATTATGGTTTATAATTTCTAAATAAAATGAGACAAATTATTACCTTGAATGATCATTATTAACAATCATTCGATACCAACCTAATTATATCATTGAAGTTATGTAACCCAGTTTCCTTGTTTTAATCAAACGTCATCATCGTTTTACTTCTATGTTGGATTATCGGACATTCTAGACATTTTCCACAACTAGAGGTTTCTGATACTACTATTGGAGCTAT
>QLNU02003225.1:32164623-32193971 GCA_006491805.2 Dysdera silvatica | reverse complement strand
TGAAATTATACTATTGTATAAGAGATTATATTTTGAAAGTAGTATAAAACTTGGATCCAAAATACAGAATAGCTTAAGGAGGAAAAAGAGAGTTTCTATCCAGCAGGTGTCACAATTTTTCTTTAGGGAAAAAGCACAAATATCGTTGATTCTTCATAATGCACATTTTGAAATATGTTTAATTGATAAAAGTTTCATAAAAAAAACCGAAAGCAATTATTTTGCGAATAAAAAACCTAACGAGCCCAAATTGCCATTTTGTGAGTTCAGATTATGTTGGAAAGTTTTGTGTTTCTGCTTTCGTATCCGCAAAGATATTGAAGAACGTTCCTTTTTTATATATTGGAGTGATATTTACTTGATAGAGGGAAAAAATGTTCAGTGTTAGTAGGAGTTCCAAGGTTAAAAAGACAAAATGTTATATAATCAGTTTATCTTTGTAATGAGATGTATTCGTAGAAAGTGTCCGTAGGAAGTTTCCATAGGAAGTTTCCATAGGAAGTTTCGGGGAAATGCTCGGAAGCTCTGCTGGAACAGTTGACTTGGTTTCTTTTTTTCAGTGCTTGCTTCCTAGGTTACAAATTCAGCTCTCCTGACACCGCTACATGTTATTCTAGCAACTCACTTCATTCCCAATAGCCACTCTCCCTTTGTGAAACTTCTCTAAAAAGACAAAATCATAAATGAGAGAGAATATAGTAGTTAAATAAAAAAGACACTACACAAATTGAATGGGTTCTAGAGGATATTATTAACATGGCTAGAAATAGGCGACCCGAGGGCAGAGATGTTTAGATTTTGCCGCGACTTTTGTGAAAGGCCATGATTCAGCATATATATCTAGTGGTGAACAATTTGTCTAAACCCCCTGGTGACGGGGAGACAGGGGTCAATTCCATGAAAACTATCGCCCGAAGTACATACGTATACACGGCCCATGAGGCACACGTGTACCACACAATGACCATACACTGCCTTCCCCATAGTTGCATCAACTTAAAAAGGTCCATTATACCACGATCCACCCGTTAGCTGAGGGGAGTGGGGGAGGATTCCGCGTCGGTTCAAAGAAATAGAGGGAATTTCAGGGAACAAAGGGGCTCTGAAAGGCAGAGTTATCAGCAACCACTTTACTAAAATTTGGAAATGAACCCACGTCACAACGTCGACTCGAGGAAAAGCACAAGAGGAGAAACGCAAATCAGAGTATTCTAGCCTTGCACCCAAGAGGTTAAAGCAATTTGTGAAAGTAAAAGATGGGAAGAGAAAGGCGGGGGTCATTGCTAACCGTGAACAGACTCAATCAGTAAAAAAGAAGGAATAAGCATTTTATCATGTAATAATTCTGTTAGAGGGACGTTAGAGATTGAAAATAAAATGTTTGAGTGTTTTGCATTAAGTATATGCATGTTCATTTATTTTCATTCTCTACCCACCCCAACACCCACCACATTTATATAAAAGCAAGATACTGTAATGACAAAGCAAATAAATGAATGTAAATTTGAACGTAAATTTATCCCCTGAACCAAATATTCACAAAGAAAAACATTTATTATTTATATAAAAAAAATAAATTCAAAGAGTAAAGAAAAGTAGAAATAATAAGACGAACACAATTCTAAGGTAATAAATAAAATAAAAAACAAACCATCGCAATTTAATTTAATTACAACAGTCAAACCGCGACAATCCGTGTCTCCCACCCAAAATATTAGTTTTGCACAGCGTGTCACCAGTTGCCTTATAATCCAAAGGCTGAACAAAAAAAAACAAAAAAAATTCTTGTAACTCATATTATGAAATTACTGTACTATATTTATATTAAAAAAATATCACCCTAAAAAAATATATCCATATTAAAAACACGTTATAAATTAATATTAAAATTCTATATAATTATAACATGGCAATAAAAATAATCCAGAGATATTTTCAAGAGTAGAGTGTAGTGAGGAGAAGGGAAGGAATAAGCAAATTACGCAACACCAGTAAACAGCAAGCAAGAAAGGGGGTTGGGTGGGAGTGTGCGACGGCTGTTTAATCCTGATTACATAGGGCACATGTCACACAGATTTCTTCAAGAAGCTGCGTGAACATATTTTGTTTGAAAAGTTGATAGGATAAATGTCTAATTTGAGGACCTAAAGAATTCCAAATGTTTGTGCCAAAAAAAGATAAACTAGATTTCAGAAAATTTATGAGGACTGGAGGAATGGTTAATGACGAATTAAGCCGAAACCTGGTAGAATAGGTGTGGTCAGGAGCTGAAAAAGTTCCTGAAACGTTAAAATTGTTATGAACTATTTTGTGCATAAGTAGAGCTGTCTTTAATGTAATAATTTGTTGAATTGGAAGAAGGTTACAGAGCTTGAAGAGTGGTCCCGTGTGGGCAGAATAGCTTGCAAAAGTCATTATTCGAATTATTTTCTTTTGTACTTTAATTAACAAGTGGGGAGAGGGTGGTGCTGGTGATGTTAGCCGTTCCAAATGCTTCAATGGCATATATAAGTTTTGAATAGAACAGTGTATAGTACAGTAGACGCATTGCATGCGGTGAAGTGAAATACCTTACTTTTGCAAAAATGTAAACGAGAGAGTGTAGCTCTCTTGAAAGGGTAGAAATGTGTGAGGCCCATCTAAGATGTGCATGGATTGTAACGCCTAAATAGTTAATATATTCTTTGATATCAAGAGGTTTTTCTTGGAACAGAAGAGAAGAGAAGAGGGGTCCAGAAGGGTTTTTTTCTTGCACGGAAAACTGTGTAAACAGATTTAGAAATATTAAAAGATCATTTATCTTTTTAGCCAAATTTCCAAATTCCTTAAATCAATATTTATTTCCTTTACTATATTATCAATCCTTTTACCCGAGTGGATTACAATTGTGTCCTCAGCATACATAATGGCGTCACAGAAGCTAATACAATCTGGAAGGTCATTAATATATACTAAAAACAATAGAGGACCTAACAATGATCCTTGTGGGGCACCATTATTTATTGGCTTCTGATGGGATGTTACATCCCCAAGAGAAACATATTGCAGTCTGTTATTCAAATAGCTACATAGGAGGTTCAACGGTATGCCTCTTATCTCCATTATACTTAGTTTATTTATAAGAATTGTTTGATTTACATTATTAAAAGCCTGAATTAAATCCACGAAAACCCCATAAGTATACATGTTTGAGTCATTAGAAAACTTTATTTTCTCAATGAGCTCCATTATTTCAGATTGGGTTGAAAGTCCATTTAGAAAACCATACTGTTTTTTATAGAACAGGTTATTTCTCTCTATGTATTTCGAAAGTCGGACATAGATGGCTTTTTCATAAATTTTGCTAAAAACTGGAAGTAACGAAATCGGCAGTAATTTGATGGAGGGTTTTTTCACCCTTTTCAAATAGTGGAATGACTTTAGCTATATTTAGTTTATTAGCGAAAACACCATGTTGAAAAAAAAAGATTAATTAGACGTGTTAAAGTTAAAGCCAAAAACTCAATATTTTCCTTTACAATTTTCGTATGAATATTATCATACCCTGGACATTTTTATTTCACAAAGCGTTTATATATCCAAAAATTTCGTTGCATGCTACTGGATATAAGCAAAAAGAGTTCAGTAATTTATTCGTGTTACTAGTGTTAACGGAAGTAATATCGGAATTATCCGAGCTCAGATCGTTACCAATTGAGACGAAGAAGTCAGTTAATGTGTTAACAATGTTCCTGTCATATGTGTGCTCCATTATACATTATTGTTATAAATTATAAGGTGCTTAGGAATAGTTGACATTTTTTCTGTTTATTTATAGCAATGTTTATGGTTTTCCAAATAAACTGTGTATTACCATTTGGTAGCAGAAATTAATTTTCAAAATAAATTTTTTTAGGGTTCCTAATAACGTTTGTAAGTATATTTCTATATTTTTTAAGCTTATTTTTGAGCTTTGAATTCGAAGGATTAATCTTAGTTTGCATAAAAAGGTTTTTTTTTTTTACAAATGGATTTTAGAATGGTAGTTGAAATCCAAGGATCGTGATGAGTGATATACTTAAATATTTTCTTATTTTTACTTTCCGCAGATTTTAAAGTATTTAGTAGGTTGCGTATAAAAATACTGTAAGCTTCATTAGGATTGTTAACCATGTAAAACTGCTGCAAACATGAAGGGTTAGTTAAGAGAGATTTGATCTTATCATAATTGTACCTTATTTTATAAGAAGGGGACATTTTTTTTTTTGTAAATTATCTGTGGGTAGAGTCAAAAATACCGGAAGGTGGTCTGAGATGTCAGTATTTACGATTTCGCATATTATAGTATTGATCAAGCCATTATATAAAATATGGTCTATAGTTGTTGATGTAGAAACGGTAACTCTCGTTGGCTTAGCAATAATAGGTATTAAGCCATGTGAGCTAATAATATCTAAATACCACTTACTATGATTACTGTTGCTGCTCAAATCAATATTAATATCTCCGCATAAAATTACATTAGTGTTCCGTTGATAATTCTCATGCAGAGAAGTGTCCAGTGAGTTAAAAAATATGTCAGCGCTTTTACTCGAAGAGCGATATACAACTCCAATGATG
The DNA here is from genome assembly GCA_006491805.2 of Dysdera silvatica. Lineage (NCBI taxonomy): Eukaryota > Metazoa > Arthropoda > Arachnida > Araneae > Dysderidae > Dysdera > Dysdera silvatica. Next base: position 32,189,372 of record QLNU02003225.1, on the reverse strand, counting down.
TGTTTTTGCTAATTTATAGGAGCTAAGAGTTCAACGAATAATGATCCACCCTCATTAAGGGAAATATTATTATGAATGTATAAACCAACCCCACTATGAGCATTATTTTCCCTGAAGACAACTTCTAATGTGTAGTTGGGAATAGATAGATAGATATCTTTTCTCTTCCGAAGTTTTTAAACTGATTTCAGATAAAGCAATTATTTTGAAGTTCGGTTTCATCGATTATATTATTCAGTTGAACACTGGTAACAAAGATTCACTGTCAGCAGCAGTCCTTCATCATTACTCCTGATGAAGGACTGCTGCTGATGCGTCCGAAAGCTTGAGTGATCTTTTTCATTGCTATTTTACCAGTGTTTAACCTTTTTATGTAAATTTCCTCCCTGGTACCCTGTATTTTATTTCTATATATCGATTGTATTAATTGTATTAAGTTGTTTTAAACTGCGAATATTTACATGCATTATAGAAAGAGAATTGGGGACCTGGTTATTTAAATTATGAAAATCCGAGATGTCAAAATATGCACAGTTTACTCCGTTCGTGAGAACATTAGTAGATAGTTCATTTTATTCGAAATCCATAATTAAAAATAAATAAACATAAGTCAATAGATATAGCAAAAAAAATGAAAAAAAGGGGAAAGGGCTGTATATATATTTTTTAAAAAATATATGTAAAAGAAAGAAACTTACTTTTGATTGTCGAAATAAGAAAGATCTTCTTTGGTCATTACATGTATTACCAATCAATCATCGTGATGATGGGCCTCCTCTGCTTGTCTACAAGTATTTCCAGTGACGTTTCTTTTTTTCAGCTAAGCCTGCTCCGAACAGTTGCTTTCTCCGAAGAGTTAACTTTTCTCCAACGTCGATTGGTTGAATTTCTTCTGGAATGCCTGGATCTCTGGTAGAAAGTCTTTTCCTATATTCCGAGATGATGTTTTCAGCAGACCTCCTATTTACGAAGCGGCAAATAATGGGCTTAATTGATTTTTCCTCCCTGCAAGTCTATGCGACGCTTCAATATCTGATTCGATGATTTCAACGTTTTCGCATTTAGCGATTTTGTGAACGAGTTGCTTCGTATCTTCATCCCTGGATTCTGGTACATTTCGAATATCGATGTTGTTACGTCTATTATATTGGTTCAATTCATCGATAGCTAGTTCGAGTTCCCGATTACGTTCGACCAAGTGACGGTTTTCAGCTTTCTATGCAATAATGCTAAAATGGAGCTAAAATATGCACTTGCATATGCACATAATACTGGCCCTGGTTATAAGACAGTTATAAATAGAAGAGGCGAAAATTATAACTGTTAGTATTTACGTTTGGGATCCCACAGTTTTTGGTAGATCAGAATGTCTTTAATTGCTAAACGTATCTAAAATAATATAATGACTATGTCTCAAGCTGGGCTGAAACCAGCGCCCCAACTTGAACCTTCAGATAATAGTTTGATGGCTCCTCCTGATTTGAGTCTACCTAGAGCAGTTTCATTCATTTATAGACTCCTCTGACTCAAAGCAGTTTTACACTGGGATTAAAGGATTTGGTACGTAGAAAATTGTCTCATCGATAATGAAAATGTGTCGTTATTATTTTACGAGATAAAATGTTGCATTTTAAAATAAACTCTTTATATCATGCAACTTCTTTTTCACCCAAAGTCTTGTAAGAATTCTATCACAGGCACAGAGGAGACTAATCTCAAACCAAATCATGGAAATGTTATCGGTATATCTGAAACAACTTATCTAGTTGGGATGTCATTGGCAATAGCTTTGGGCTCTAACCCACTTCGTTGAGTTCAAATTACGAAAGTGGACAAAACGGGAAGGTGACAAGTTACTTTGGCAAGTGGGTGTAGGCGTACGTGATAAGGGTCCAAAAGACATCCCTTGGATTTTCGGAGTAGAAATTTGGCGAAATATAACCTAACTATAGTCGGGCGCATTATAGGCTTTTATAGTTATATACATTAGCAGGAGCCTCACGTAGCAAAAATTTATCACATTTATGTGCTTTCAATAAATTTAACCTCTCGGATCCTCATTTTTTAAAGTGCAGAGACTTGTATTTTTCATGCCACATATTAAGATAGAGAAAACCACTGAGATTTAAAATTTCCATCGTAATTATTATTACGAAGATTATAAAAACATCGCTTTTTAAATTTACTGTCAAGAATTTTATAATTGGTGAATTGAGCGGGTCAACTCGCCTCCCGCTCACTCCTTTATCCTCATTATGTGCCAAAGCGTAGTCATCAGCGTAGCATCGGCATTTCCAGTCCTTGATGCCATAACGATATTAGGTCATCTGCAAACTTTTCATATGTTTAAGGCTCCCATTTTCATTTGTGATCTTGACCCTTTCCTTTAGCAGCCAGTTCTCTATTTTAAAATTTTCAGAGAAAATTTTCTTTCCTTTCTAGAATATTTTTCTGTCGTCTAAAGTTTCTGGTTCTGATATTTTATGCCTTACTTGTTGTTTTCATTTATGCTTTCATGTCCTCGTTATGTTTTCTGCCTACTTGTGTCATCTAAAGTAACATATTCCAAATATCCTGCTAAGTAGAATCTATTTTCACTTCATTTTAATAAATAAATTTACATCTACTGCGTAAAACTGGCTTATAAATACAATGAAACACCAAGTAGTAAATAAGTTCAGGAATAGTAATCTGCTTTAAAATTGATACTCGACGTTGAAGTATTTTTTAAATTTGGTAAATTAAATTAAATTACAATAAAAACCTCACCTAACAGATTTCTCAACAATTCAGAAATATTTGGGTAATTCTTTCTAATTATGCAATATTATTTATGTTACAGATCCCTTTTAATGGAAAGGAAATTTTTCTATCCCTCCTAATATTTGTGATTGGGAGTTTTATTGGACCAAATTTCTTAAGTATATTTTCAAAATATCAAGGACGACAATTTTAAATGTCGGTCCTTAGACCTTCACAGCGCATTTTGAATTGCAAATAATTCGGATTGAGAATTATGTAATGATATCAACGTTTCAATTCTTAAAAACTTGACGTTTCGGATCAGCTGGGAAAACCGTCTTCAGGAAATCGTGTTAGTACGTGATCCAGTGATGCAACTCGTATGAATGTTTGAATTGATATTAATGGTTATCTATTCTACGGAGGAAGTTTTGTCCATACTAATATCTGATAATCTCGTAAAAGTCGCAGGATTTAATCCTATTTATATATGCTAATGCTATATTGGAATAAATTATCAGTTCTCATTTTTTATATATCTTGCCTTTGCAGATATCAGTTCATACCTTCTAAAGCTTGTGTTAATTTTATTTCTACTATATGCAATGTTAAACATTGCATATAGTAGTAATAATCATGTTAAACATAATTGATACTCTTCGTTTATGTTTTCATTTATAATTATTTTTAAATATATTTTCTTATCATTTCCATGAACTTATCTTGATTTGAAACAAAATCTAAGGCCAACCTGTACACTTTTTTCTCCATTTACTTCAATCTATTTCCGTGAAAATTTTTCCAATTTGTGTATGTACAATTTAAAATATCTCAAAGTTTCATACTTTCTTCAAAGAAAATGCCTTGGCGGGACAGTACTATTATCACGCATATCTCTTTATTTAATTTAAACTTAGAAAATGGATGTAGTAAAAAGAATTTCGCATTTTTTAATTTTCCTCCGGTTTTAATCCATTAAATATTACTCTTTTGAAACACATTTTTTTGGTAACTGCACAATTTTATCATGTTGCTTTTGGCGCTTGGGTCTTTTCCATTCTTCTCAGATTTATTCCAAAAATGTTTTCCGTGGAATAAGCAGTTAAAAATGCTTACTCTTGGAAACATACAACTCGGGTTAGTAACAAACAGAGATGTACGAGAGGTCAATTAGAACGCTCCCTGGCGGCGACAAGGAGTCTCAGCGTCTGACGCCTTTGTCACTCCAAATATACTCCACTTCCATGAGTTTCAGAAACAATAAAATTACCGGAGCAAGTTTCTGAGATTGCAGTGCTAGGATTGATTTGTGGGATAAGACGTTTCCATCCAAACGTGGTGGAGAGATTAAATCAAGTTAGCTCCTTTCCGTAACTTTAAATTGATAAATTATATAAGTCTTTAAACGCCGTTAATTTTATAAAATATTCCATAACAGATATTTGCTTAAACGCTCACCCAATTTTAGAAGTTATTGTAATAAATTATCAGACTTTATAAAATATATTTTATAATAAATCTGGCAGCAAAGAGAAATATGGTAAGATAAAAATATTAACTCATTTTAAAAAATCTGATTAAAATTAAATATTTAAGAATAGGTATTTTGTGAGCTTGTAGAATATTTCCTATATGATAATTATAGCAGTTATTTAGCTTTTATATATTATAAGAGCATTCGAACATTGATAAAACATTTAATAAACATTGTGATGGTTTTAATAATAAAAAATATCGCTACTTACGTGGAAATGAAGATTAATTCAACAAGAAAATTGATATGAAATATAAACACGTAAAACATAATGAAATATAAACACAGATTATTTCCGTTTTTGCCTTTTGTTTTTTGCTCATTATCTATATTTATTGGTTCGTTATGGAAACCTCTAAAATAACGATCATTCTAGAAAGCAATTTTTCGCGAAATTTGTATATGTTTTGTATATTCATAATAATATTCTGCTTTTGCTTTTTGGAATAACATATATTGGAACTTTATACTCCTAATTTTGTTATTTGATTTTATTTATTACTTGCGTATAGAAATATAGTTACACATATTTGTAGGAAGTATTTTATCACGAAATTTGCCAGAGTTTTGCCATTTTGAAATGGATATTATAATTTTTCTTATATTCTTATACAACGAAATCTTTTATATCTTAAAAAGTGAAGTTTTATATGTACAGTAAAACCTTTCATAAGCGGACACTTTCCAAGCAGAAAAAATTGTCCGTAAAAGAGAGGTATTTTTATAAAGGAGGCTCATTGCCGGGAATTTTTATGTTATCGTATTTGAATAATGACTGTAGTCGATGAGCATCTGTTAAGAATATTTTGCTATATAAGAGATATAAAGTTATAAAAGTACTTTGTATACGTGAACAGATATATGTATACTGTATACACGCTTCCAATGCTCACAACCTAATTTTTTATACTTAATGTAATATATATATATACAATATACTTAATGCAATACAGGTACCTACTTTTTTGTACTTAATACCATTATTGAAGTATTTGAAGCACGAGAAATTTTTCTGATCATAGTTGATGATGTGGCAACATTAGATGATAAGTTGCTCGCAAAGCAAAAATGATATCATGGTGCTTGGTGGGAACCGAACCCACGACCACTTGATATCTGGTCGAGGGCTCTTTTAACCGAGCTGCAGAGGACCAATCATCCTCCCCTCCCCCTGTGAGAGCCTATAAAGTCTATAGTGAAGCTTTATATTCGCTCATAGAGGGGGAAGATGCAATTTGTAAGATATTATTACCCTTCACAGGGATAACACAATTGCCAAATAATGGTCAACACAGAAAAGCCTCCGGGGCGAGATTTTTGTGAGTTTTTCGTGGGGGAATTTATTGTTCTTTCTTTCTTTCTTTTTGGTTTTACGGCTCAAAGACTACAGTGGTCATGCTGCGCCGGGACCTACTGTTTTCCGAGGAATCCGAACCTCTTAAGGCCTAGGGAACCAAACCCCGGACTACAGTGAGCAGTGCGATCTTTATGAGATCTCTGAGTAAGCGTTCTTTGCACTGCTGGGAGTCGAACCCGGATTAGCGGCGCACTAGGAGAACGCGTTACCACACTGCGCCACCGCAGGGCCGGAATTTATTATACAATAATTTTTGCCACCCACATTTAAGTAGCTCAAACTAGAGCTTTTTTTATATTTGGAGAAAAAAAAACGCGGGATCCTGGTTCGAATCCAGGATGAGGACGGCGCCTCTTTTTCTCCAAATATAAAAAGCTCTAGTTTGAGCTACTTAAACGTGGGTGGCAAAAATTATTATACGAAGATGCAATTTGTTATCAAATACTATTAGTTGGGAGTTCGAAGTTTAATTTTCGAAATTCCCTTTCATCACATTGCGCAAAATATTGTCTTCAATAGAAGTTATGTTCTTGTTATATTCCTTTTCTTCGTTATTTGCGAAAAACAAATATATTTTGATGCCTTTTAATTTATAGTTACTATCATAATTTGAACAAACGTAATTTGAAGAAATGTAGGTGAACAATTGACGGTCAAAAAGCTAAGATATTGAGTGACTTCCTATTGTGGTTTGTTATACGCAAAGTACACATAATTAAGAAACTGATAAAATACCTTCCAAAAAATCGAAATAATTTTTTGCACGATATTAAAAAAGCACTGATTAAAGGAAAATCATACATCAATGTGATATTTATTATGCAAATGGAAAATAATAGATAGTGCAGAATATGTAATATAGCGAAATAAAAAGCCAAGATACGATATATAATTTCTATGATATTTTCTGGCAATTCCAAATTCCAAAATGATTATATAAATATATAATGTAAAATTATATTTATAAAAGATATTATGTAAAATAGTTTTGCAGCATCGTTCATACTGTGTATACTTATTTGATTTCATAATTATCTAACTACAAAAATCTTCCACAACAATTGATTTCGGTTATAGATATAACAACTACTGAAATCTAGATCTTGATATAGCTATATTGGTTATATAACGATATATTTAATGTACCTGATATCGGATATATTACCTTGTTTCTGGATTATATGGGCCTCAATTTATCTTGTAGTCACCATATGAAACTGATGAAACGGAGTATGGGAGAAACTGGGAAATGTGAAAAATGATTTGTTTTTAATCAGATGATGCTAAATCTAGGAAAAAAAAACGATGTAATGACCTTTTCAAGTAAAAGCAAAAAATAGAGATATAAAAAAAATTCCAACTACTGGTAATAATAAAAATATTAAAATTGTGAATAAAGATTGAAATAGGAATTCAATTAACTAAGGAGTTAACTTAGGAATTCAATTAACTAATAAATCGAACTGGAATGACCATATAGATAAAACAGCAAACAAAATAAGTAAAAGCTTAGGAATTCTAAGAAAAATTGACACAACAATGACGGAAAATACTTGCATAAAACTGTATTATTCATTAATCTACAGTCATCTAATATATTGTAATTGTGTATGGAAGAAATTAGGCTTGATGAATAAAGATATGTTGAAATATATACAGAAATAACGAAGAAATTAATTAACAGTGATAAGTAATTAGACTCGAGAAACTTATTTTTGAAATACAATATATTATCAACAGTATATTACATGAACACAATACAGTGTCTTGGCTAAAATGTATTAAAAGATAAGGGAGGCAATCACACTGAACTTATAAGGAGGAAATTAAATTAAAATAATGTAAGTAATGTATGTAGTGTAAGTAATGTATGTAAGTAATGCATGTCGTATATACAATAATCCATTAATGCCAAAATTTTGAATCGAAATAGGAAGAAATAATATAAATTATAAAGGTCTAAAACTTTGAAATGGGTCAATAGAAGAATTTAAATTGATTAAAAAGAGACATTTAAAAATAGATTAAGAAAATATTTGATACAAAGCAATGGGAACTAAATGACAAAAATCACAATGGAATATATAAAAGGACGAGTGATTCTCAATTGGTTATATATCATTTTGATGCAAGTGCATAATAATTTCTTTTGACTGTTTATTTAACAATTGGTAATAAAAATACAAGGAAATGATTTGGGAATATAGGAAACGAAAATGAAAAAAATAAAGGTAAAAAGAATGAAGAGATAAAAAAATAACCAGACAGTTTCTGTATTCATATTTTTGGAACCTGATTATAATCTTAGAGTCCCAGTTGTGTTATATTCTTCCTGATATTTTCTTGGGACCTTTCGTTGTAGAGTCAGATATGATGTAATTTTAATAGAGATTCGTCTTGTATTATTATTTATAGTTGTGTAGTATATTGTTATTATATCTATACGAATGAAGAACAAATAAATTAGGGATTTATTGGTTTATATTTTCCCCCAAAATAAATGAAAGGACCGTTCAATAAAAACCATACAAATTTCTTTAAAAAAAATCCATTTTAATGAAAATTGATAGTTGTTTCGGATTTCGATATCGCAATTTAAAAGTGAATGACAGTAATTTGTTTTGTTGTTGCATTGGAGTTAGGAAATAGTCTTGGAGCAAAGAAGCGCGTAATAGGCGTTTAACTAAACAGGGTGAGGGTTCCATTTCGCATAATGCTTGCCTTACAAGGGCATAGGCGTACGCAGAAATTTCACAAGGGGGGTTACAGGCTTATGATGGGGGGTCACAAAGCCCCCAAATTCCGTTTATATATACAAAATTTCATCACAATTGGGGTTACAACCCCCAAAACATCCCACTACATATGCCAATACCAACATACAAGGCAGAGGCACTGACCTGAAAAATTATTGGGGGTTCCGAAAATTTTAAATCGAATGACCCACGCCCTTTTTCAAAGGATTTAAGTGTAATTTAAATTTCATTATCAGATTATCTGGTACAATAAGACACCTGAAATGTTAAAATGAAGCAAATTATAGGTTATTAAAGAAAGATATTTTTTCTCTAGATAATTATTTAATGCCCCCTAAATGCATACACCATTTATAGTTTTACGATTGCTGCCAAAATACTCAGATGTGTCTAGCACTCTCCATCGTCTTTCTTTAAAAGGATATTGACTGAAATAAAAGCTAAATTCTCCAGGTGCTCCAGGGGGTGCTTTGGAGGCAAAACAAAGTAAAAAGTAAAGAAATTTGTGGACCCCCAGCTGTTTAAAGATAGAGTGGGTCAACTTTATGGACACCATGTTTTCGCCTTTATCACTATAACCACTGAAGTTTCTTGTCTCTGTGTATGTAGATCTAGAAACTAGACTTTTGTATTTTCTGTGCACCCAAATCTTGAAGAGTGGGTGACGAAAAACTTTGTGCTTCTATTTCTGTATGCGTATTTTCCCCACGAGCAAAAATATTATGGGTTCGAGGAACCCACAACAAAATTATTGAGGGTGCAAAAAGTGTCTCGAACCCACGAAGTCGGCGCCACTGGTACAAGGGGACCCGATAATTAAATAATTGTAATGGGGAAACAGAAGCAAGAAATAGCGACATCAAATAAAACTAATTTTCAAATCTAGGATTCACCTTTCTTTTTTGGTTTTTGTTTTTGTTTTTGAATTCTCCCCCCCCCCTCCCCCCTACATGCAGGAAGAATCTCAAATTTTCTTCGTGAAGCAAAGGTCCACTCAGCGTAATGGGTTTTTGGACAGTGGTGTCACAAGATCAATACTAGGTTTTTGGACTATTCTAGATGAAATCCAGTCCACCTCAAGCTTTATTTTTTTCATTAGCAAATACCAAGTGGAGTATTATCTATAGTATGGAACACTGTTAATTACAAAGTAATGTTCCTCAAAGAGTTTTCTGTAGGACCAAAATTTATGTAAAATGTATGAATCTGCACATTTCATTTGAGAACATTACCGACTTATAGAAAAATGTTTACATGGAATAAAGCAAATGAGAGTAAAAGTTTATGCTTAAAAATGATAAACGATTTTTTATGTTTTAATTTTGAAAAAATACTTCTGAACAAAATCGAGAAAAATTATATTTCTTTTGAAAATACATTAGATTTGGATAATTTGTGCGTAATAAATTCAGTTATGCAATTAATGGTAATCTACCTGCAAATCATTACAAGAGAAAAGATAGTGCCAATTTTCTTTTCTTTGATCATTGAAATTCATCTTTGTAGTGAAAATAATTTTCGCTTATGCTTATAACAATAGCCAGTTTTCACAGCAAAACCCGAAAATCCCATCAGAAATCTATTAAAAATATTTTAGAAGATGACATGTGAAATCAACAATCGCTTAAACAAATGGCAACCAACCCGACATACATGTGTCATTTAGTGACAATCGGAAACCCAATATATTTTTTATATTTTCAGATAACGAAAATATTGAACTTCTTGTTTATTAATCATTTTTCAAATGACATTGGAGACCTAAAGCAAACTTCTCTGAATTTTCAGATAAAAATTGTTTCTCTTCAACACAATATTGCACCGAAAACTGAAAATACTGAGGCTAATTCTATTTTGTCCACCCCAATTATGTAGAATTCTGCCACTTTCATCCAGTTTCAGATTCTTCAACTCTACATGACTGAGTATTGAGGTATTGTTGCAGATTTGTCTCATCCCGTGCGTGCGAACGATTATTTTCCGCAACAAATATGATTAAACTTACCTTTTAAAATTACCTAACTTTCACCTAAATGATTTAATCTAGCTTACTTATTCAGTAGAATAAATTAGTACAATTTGCTTATTCAGTAGCATAAATTAATACAGATTACTTATCTAGTAGTATAAGTTAATCCAGCTTGCTTATTCAGTAGTGTAAGTTAACCGATCTTGCTTATTCAGTAGTATACCCAAACATGAGGGGAAACTATAAGAAAAAGTACATATAAAGGGACTCAGGGGTTTTGAAGTATTGAAATCAGTGGCAAAATTCACACTTTTTAAACGTAATTTTTGAAACAATTGTTCATTTGATTCTTATCAAATTTTCATGGCTTTGAATAAGCAAGATGAATTAAATCATATAGTCGAAAGTCAGGTGATTTTAAACGGTAAGTTCAATAATATTTGTTGCAAAAAATTATTGTTCACGCGCATAGGATGAGACAAATCTGCAACAATACCTCAAGGCTCATTTATGTAAAGTTGAAGAACCCGAAACTGGAAGAAATTTGTAAAATTGAATTTAATTTGGCGTGGATAAACGGAAATAGTTTTATTAACAATTTTCAGTGCAAAGTTGTGATGAAGATTTTGTATTTGCATCTGAATAATTAGAGGAGTTCGATTTGGGTCTCCAACAACATTTGAAAGATGATCGATAAAAAATGTTCAATATTTTCGTTATTTTAAAATATAAAAAAATATTAGGTTTCCGTATTTTACTGACAATGAAACTAACTCCAGGGTATCCCTTCGATTTTAATTAAATTTTGTGTATTCGTAGAGGAAGCCAAATTATTGAATGCGATTTTTTTTTTTTTACGGCTAAAAAATATTTTTAGGGGGTGAACCCGCCCTTCGAATATCGGCCATATTTTAGTTTTTCGGCTATAACTTCTGAACAAATCATGATAGTGTAATTTCGTGAATGTACAAAATTTCACAGCTCATCCACCTGTGTAAAAAAATTGTATAAAAAATATAATGGGTTATAAAATTCAAAAATTAAATGTCCCTCTTCCTTCCGCAAGGGAAGTAGCGCTTAAGGGCGACACTTTTCTTGTATGCATAGCTGCTATGCAGAGGAAGTAACACGTAATGGGCGACACTTCTCTTGCATGCATGGCTGTACGCAGGGGAAGAAGCGTTTAGGGGTTATTTCAGGTATATTTTCAGGAAAAGGTTGATAAACCCCTTTTACAGATTAAAAGCAAATGATATGATTATATATACAAAAAAATCCCTTCAGTGACTCTAGTTAACACCTAAATATGTGATTATTAAGCCAACTTCTTCTGGAGATATAAATATTTACTTTCAGAGAGATTTTCGTGGTCACCCTATATCATGCACTATAATTCGCCGTGTATATGAGCCATGTGGTCTCTAATTACGAAACTGTAAAATACTCACAAATAGGAAGACAAAGGAAATTGAAACAGATGCAGGGTAATTAAAAGTTAATACGCAATGACCTGTTAGAGAAACACATTTACCAGATCTACAGGTTTTTTAAGTTTTACGGATCAAAGGACAGACGTATAATATATGCCATAAATTTCATAATTAGAGACAACACAGCTCATATACACGGCGAATTATAGTACATGATATAGTGTGACCCACGAAAATCTCCCTGAAAGTAAATATTTATATCTCCAGAAGCAGTTGACTTAATAAGCTCATATTTAGGGGATACCTAGATTCACTAATGGGATTTTCTTTGTACATATAATCACATCATTTGTCCTTAGTCTCTGAAAGGGGTTTCCCCACTTTCTCCAGTATAAAATATACCTGATGTTGCCCCTGCACATTTCTTCCCCTGCATACAGCTATACATGTAGGAGAAGTGTCGCCTCTTACGTTCTACTTATCCTGCATAGCACCTGTGCATACAAGAAAAGCGTCGCCCCTACGCGCTACTTCCCCTGCGGAAAAATACGAAAATTTTATTTTATAACTCATTATATTTTTTATACAATTGTTTTACACTGGTAGATGGGCTTTGAAATTTCTTGCATTTGCGATATTACGCTATCATGATCTGTTCAGAAGTTATAGTGGAAAAACAAAAATATGGCCGATTTTCGATAGCCGAGTTCACCCCTTAAACATATTTTTCTGCCGATAAAAAAAAATACGTATCGAATAATTTCTCCTCCTCTACAAGTACATCAAATTTCATTAAAATCGAAGGGATACACCTGGATTAGTTTATTTGTGAGTGGCACATGTGTCTCGTATTGGTTTCCACTGAACTAAGCAATTGTTGATTTCACATGTCATCTCTCCTTAAAAGTTTTCGATAAATTTCTTACGGACCTTAGGGTTTGCTGTGAACCTCCATGACAGAAATTGTGTCCCTTTGGCAAAAGAAAGCTTCTTATCTTAGTAAGTATATGCGAAAGTTGGTTCCTTTCAATAGAGATAAGAATTTCAAACATCAGAGCCGAGCAAATAGACAATATATTTCCTCTTGTAAATGTTTCATGGGTAAATTATGGTTAATTACATAGCTGAATACATTACGCCGGAATTATTCAAATTTAATGTGTTTTCAAAATAAATATAAAATTAAATTAATGGATCCTATAGCAAGTGAAGTATGACCTAATTACCGGGAAAGAAATGGAGCGAAACTGGCAATGAGAAATGATATTTTACAATTCAAATAAAGAGCATTAAATGGACTCCCATTTTACCTTCTTGTCGAAATGAACACATTATAATAAACTGACTTCATTAAAAGTTTAGCGTTCTAGTTAATGAGATTCATTAAAACTAAACTTTCGTGTATTGATAATTATCGCGATGTCTAATTAGGATATTTGCTTTAGGTTTGTAACGAAATTCTCTGGTAAAACAAGAAATTACAAGAAAAATATTAAGCAGTTCTCGAAGAGAAAACGCTAATTTTAAAGTCAAGATCGCAGAATATAAATCCGAAGTGGCAGAGCGTTTAGAAAAATCTTACGTATCGTGCTTTCGTGTTCTCCAAATCTTGTTGGTAATATTTTCCAATTTTTAGAATACTCTGATTAATTAATTACCTGTATTTAAAAGCAGCTGTCATTACTAAAAGCCAAAGTGCTTCTAATCTTATACTTTCCGTCTCAGTAAATTAAAGAAATTATAGATTTAATATGCTAACATTGCAAAAATGTTCTTTAGCTACTTCTAACCCGTTTTATGTTCGAAACGTCAATTATGCAAAGGTCCTCCGTCATTTGTACCATGTTTTATTTTAAAACAATTCTTTCTCGGTCCAGATTAACACAATTCGCGAATTATTATGGAAGTCCATGTTACATTAAATCATTGCCAGGACCTCATTAAATTAAAAGCGAATCTTTTAGTGTTCACACCATTTCTCATGCGCGTATGATATTTTATATATTACCTCTGCAACAGTTTCTCCTTAGTGGCTAAGGCTCATCTGCCGAAAAAGAGAACGATCCTCCCTGCCTTGTGGTGGAGTAGTATGACGCGTTTGACTGTTATCCAAATACTACGAGTTCGATTCCAACATGTCATCAGTACCTATCAATTTTTTTCCACAGTCCCTCCGTTACAGGTTGGATGCCCTATGCCAAACAGGTTAGTATTCCTCCCAAAAATTGCGGGTCTTGGCTCACATGACCTTATTTGTCCTTGCTCCATAAAACAAAAACAAAACTAGTAGCCTACTTTATGCATTGACAGCTAATATCAGATTTAGAAAAACGTTAAAGTGGTTAAAAATTTTAATAATACATAAAAATGCTTTCAAACATTCGAAGTGCGGTTATCATCAGATATTATAAAATTTGAATTTTTTTTCAGATTTTATAACATCTGATGACGACCATCACTTTGAATGGTTGAAAGCATGTCTATGTATTATTAAAATTTTTAACCACTTTAATGTTGTTCTAAATGTGATTTAAACTTTGTGGTGTAGTGATTCGAATTTGACAGTTAATATTTTTCTTAATTTACATAGTTATGTTGCAAATTTTTGCTGAGTGGTAAGTCATTAGCGCAGAGGTACAGACAGGTATTAGGTGCAGAACGATCAGGGATTCGTTTTTAGCTGAAAATTTTTAGGGGTAGGAAAATGGGATTAATATAAGAAATTAAGTCATTTTCTGTAGATATTGAGAAATATTCTCCCGAAGTACCGCAGCATTGCTGCTTTACCTTCGCTAATTGGTGGTATAGTCGAAGACTATAATGATGGTAAAAGGGGGACAAACAGATATTTATCCTAAATAGTTGATGCTACTCATGAAATCGCCATGACGCAGTTCAAACCGTTAATTTGGAAAGGAATAAGAATGTCATAGAAATAAGTCACCCTATCAGCTGAGAGAGAACTGAGTGAGAAAGTCAACATCAGCGAGCACAAAATCACTTGCTTCCCATTTTCAAGAAGTTAATGGACAATAAAATATAAAATACGAATAGGCAAAAAGTCCCATATAACAAAAATTGTAAAACAGTTTGACAAAAAATCATTGATAATCAAGTTCAAAATAAAATTAAGTCATTTTGGGGAGGCTAAACACATGTTCGCCTTCAGAGGCATAATACATAGCGCCTGTTCCAGGGACTGGGTCCTCTCAAAGGGCACATACCTTGGATTATCGGAGGGTGCAACGGCCCGGGGGGCCAGTTGGCCGGCAGCCCACTCCGCCCTGACCTGTTCTGGTAAAGATGATTATATTATTTAGAGCTTGAAGCAAAATTATGTCAAAATTGCAACAAAAGATCCGAAAGTAGCTTAAAATAAGCAATATTTTATCCTTAAACTGAATTTGTGATTGCGGCGAATTTAAAAATTTATTTTATATCAATACAAAGTTTGTCGCAGTATAGCCCAGATGCTCTTGCGCCATAAAAAAGCCAAACAAACAAACAATATAAAGCACAAATGTTGTATTAAACATTAAATTCCCTATTGCAATTATTCATGATTATTGAATGGGAATTAGTCTACGTTTTATCCGGAAACTTGAAAAATGTACCGCACAGAATATTCGAACAAATTATTGGAAAAACACTTTAAATAGCTTTTCAGATCAGCCATATTTTACTTATAACGGAACTGAATTTTAAGCGAATCATAACATTTATCTATTCCGCAGAAAAAGTTTACCTAATATTTCGTTGCAAACAGCTCGCGTAATATTAATGGATGAAACATTAATTCAGGAATTTTATGTATCTTCCGTTCGTTTTTTCACGACATCGTGTTTTCCATTTAAAATGCATTAGTTTAGCCGACGGATGTTTATAAAAGAAACGTTAGCAGAGGAGCTCAGAAGTAGAAACCGCTGTTGAAATGGTTTTCGGTAATCAAATTAGTCAGTCCGGAATATCTGACAGACTCATTTGCATATAGTGCACCGCTTTCAAATCTGTTTTTAAATTTATCTCTCTTGAATAAATTTGACGGCGGTTATAGGTTACCTAAGGGATTGAATTGCTGTAAATTTAGTGCGCCATGTTCTTTTAACGACTACGTATTCCCAGCATGATTTAAAGCAGATAGTGTATTTATATATTTGGATAAGTTCGCAATAGTTTGGTTGATAAAGGTTACATTTTTGTTTCTTTATGTTGTTCGATATTTCCCTTGACCTTTAAAGTGTGATTTACTTTTGTGAATTAAGAGAACCATGAAATTATCTTACAGATATGACAAGAAATCGGGCTCATTCTTAAAAGCCTCGCAGTTATTTGTCTATGAATAATTTATGTTTAATTCTATCGCAGAATTTTAAACCTGGCCGAAGGGAACTGTAAATTTAAATTGCTTTTACCACAAGCCAGGAATAAGTGATCAAAAACGAGAAAACTACAATATGATTTTACGAACATCTTTATCATTCCTGCACCAAATTAAACCAAAAAATTCGCGGTAATATTTTAAATATTCTAACGGGTGTAAAAGACCAGCGATCGGGAAGGAGAAGTTGTTTGCTCCCTTTTAAATTTCCAAGTCACAAATATGACGCGGATGAACGCCATTTATTAGATATAAGAATAAAAGATTTTTGGGAAACTTTTGCACCAGAACTTCCCTAATTGCGTTCCCTTGGTCGAGTCAACAAGATAAAAGTCTCCAAATTTAATTTTAAGTCGGTTGAAAAGAAGAAGAATTCTTGGTCGGGTGAGCAATCTCCTTGCCTCACTTGAACAGTATAGCGGAAAGGGGCCAGCGCCTTTCGTAGTTGGTGTAGAGTGAAAAGGTTCAAACTGCTTTTTATCTTAAGATGCGGACACATCTTCGTCCACACCTTTTTCAACAATCTTCTCAAGAGCACTGAGACAGAAAGGAAAGAGGACTCTTTGTCTCTGCCAACAACGTGGCTTTTGAATGATGGATCGACGTACCAGGTCTTCAAGTACTCGATGCATATGTCCTATTATGAAGCATTTTATATATTCTATATACCTATGCTCCATAAATCAGCATGTTATTAAATATGTTCTGTCAGCTGAACAAATCTATACGTTTTCAATGACTAATTCATATATATCTTTCTTAGTTCCGCATGTTATATCGTCACATAAAATGTATATACAAGCGAAGTAAGACAATTATTGAACAATAAAAATTACAACTTGGGCACCGACTATATATATAACAATCCAAATGTACTTCTCGGTATAGTATAAAATTTAAAAAAAAAATTACAAGCAACGTATAAGGTTAGTAAACTATATGGACGAGATATATACACAACTGGATAATATATTCGTAAATGTACGGACTTCACAAGCTGGAATTTATATGACAGATACTGGGAGACCATTAGACAGATCCAAACTTTAGATTAATTTCGATACTCTGTTCCTTTACAATTTTTTGTACCGCTTTACCTTTTCATTATTTGTGTACACAACTGAATGTATGCAGAAGAGTTTACATCAGGAGAATCTCTACATTCCCGTTTTATCTTATATTTTGTTGTAAATATATCTGTCAATACATTTTCGCCAAAATAAATACTTTTTATACCTTTTCGTAAATTTTACAATTTGCATTATATATTTTTCAAGTCTATAATATTTCTGTGTAATATAATAAACATTTAGCACAATAAAAATATTATCGTTCGTTTTGGTGTTCAATTAGAATTTCAAAATTGAAAACTTGCAGGAAAGAATTGTATGATTTTGATTCAATTCTTTATCAACAATTTAATAATTTTTTCACTCAATCAACGTATTTCTGTAATAAAATCTTATCCCTTAAAAATTGGCTACAAAATATTTAGGGCTTAAGGTCTAATAAAATATTTTTGTACGTAAGATGGGACAACATATTATTATTACCCTTCTCAGCAGTGGCGTGGCCAGATATTTTTCCGCCCGGGGCGAGTGACCGTCATTGCCGCCCTCTCCAATGGGGTAACAAAACAAATTTTGTTTTTTAAAGGCTAATTGCCGCCCCCGAGTTTTGGCACCCGGGGTGACGCCCCCCCTCACCTCCCTTAGCTACGATACTGCTTCTCAGGGATAACACAACTGCCAAATAATGGTTAACATACAGAGACAACGGGGCGTGCTTTTTGTGAGTTTTCGTGGGGGAATTTATTATACAATAATTTTCAACATCCACGTACAAATAAGCTCAAACTAGAGCTTTTTTGTTTAGAAGAAAAAGAGACGCCATCCCACATCCTGGATTCGAATCAGGGTCTTCTTTGAACACAGAGTGTCTTGACCGCTAGACAAACGAGGACGGGAACAAAGCTCTAACTCCCAAACAAAAAAAGCACTGGTTTAAAGCTTATTTGTACGTGGGTGTCGATAGCAGAATGTAAATCCGAAGTGGCAAAAACGTTTAGAAAAATCTTATGTAGCATGCTTTCGTGTTCTCCAAGTTTTGCTGATAATATTTTCCAATATTTCGAATAGAATATTTGATTAATTACCTATATTTAAAAGCAGGTGTCATCATTAAAAGCCAAAATGCTTCTAATCTTAAACTATAGGTCTTAATAAGCTAAAGAAATTGCAGATTTGTTTGTTTTTTGGGCTCAAAGACTACAGTGGTCATGCTGCGCCGGGACCTACAGTTTTCCGAGGAATCCGAACCTCTTAAGGCCTGGGGAACCAAACCCCGGACTACAGTGAGCAGTGCGATCTTTTATGAGATCTCTGAGTAAGCGTTCTTTTTGCACTGCTGGGAGTCGAACCCGGATTAGCCGCGCAATAGGAGAACGCGTTACCACACTGCGCCACCGCAGGGCTTTAGATTTAATATACTAACATCGCAAAAATGTTCTTTAGAAATCCCTAACTCGTTTTATGTTCAAAGCATCAATTATGCCGTTGTTATCCGTCATTTGTACGCCATTTTATTTTAAAACAATTCTTTCTCAGTTCAGATTAACACTATTCGTGAATTATTATAGAGATCCATTTTGCATTAAATCATCGGTATGACCTCATTAACTTAAATTCAAATCTTTTAGTGCTCACACCATTTCTCTTGCGCGTATGGTATTTTATATATTACCTTTGCAACAGCCTCTTAATGACTAACAACCATCTGCTGAAAAAGAGAACGATCTTTCCTGCACTGTGGTGGAGTGTTATGACGAGTTTGACTGTTATGCGAATGCTACGATTTCGATTTCAACATGTCATCACTGTTTATTAATTTTTGTTTTAGAGTTCTTCAGTCCTAGGTTGAATTCCTTATGCGAAACAGGTTAGGATTCCTAAACACTGTAGATCTTGGATCGCCATGACCTTATTTGTCCTTGCTCCATAAAACAAAAACAAAACTAGTAGCTCACTTCATGCATTGACGGCTAATATCAGATTTAGAACAACGTTGAAGTGGTTAAAAATTTTAATAATACATAAACATGCTTTCCACAATTTAAAGTGATGGTTATCATCAGATGTTATAAAATTGAAATTTTTTTTCAGATTTTATAATATCTGATGATGACCATCGTTTTGAATAGTTGAAATCATGTTTATGTAGTTCTAAAAATTTTAACCACTTCAACGCTGTTTTAACTCTAATTTATACTTTGTGATATAGTGATGCGCATTTGACAGCTAATATTTTTATTAATTTATGTAGTCATATTGCAAATATTTACTGAGTGAAAAGTCATTAGCGCAAATAAGGTACGTACAGATCAGGACCGGCGCCAAGGGGATGGCGAGTCGAACATCCGCTCTGAGCTGCAGATTATTATGGACAGCAAAATGGGATTATTATAAGCCATTTTGGGGTGACAAAATATATGTTCGCCCCTGAGCTGCATAATATATGGCGCCTGTTCCAGGGACTGGGTCCTCTCCAAGAGTATATCTTGTATTATCGGAGAGCGCAAATCTTATAGCCCATGAGGGCGCACCGGCCGATCGCCCGATTGGCCGGGAGCCCAGTCCGCTCTGTCCTGTTCTGGTAAAGACAAATATATTATTTAGAGATTGAAGCAAAATTATGTCAGTATTACAACAAAGGATCCGAGAGTAATTTTAGGTAAGCGATATTTTAATCTTAAATTGAAATTTTAATCATAGAGAATTTCCGAATTTACTTTATGTCAATTCAGAGCACAAATATTGCATTAAATGTTAAATTTTTTATTACAATTATTTATAATTAAGGAATGAAAATTAATCCACGTTTTAGCTAGAAACTGGAGAAATGTGCCGCATAGAATATTCGAGAAAATTATTGAACAAACTCTTTAACTAGCTTTTCAGATTAGTCATATATGACCTATAAAGGAAATGAATTTTAAACGAATTATAACAGTTATCTGTTCCCCAGGAAATTTATCTAATATTTCGTTGTAAATAGCTCGCATAATATTAATGGATGAAGCATTATAATTCACGAATTTTATGTATCTTCCATTCGGCTTTTCACGACATTTTGTTTTCCATTTAAAATGCATTAGTTTCATCCAAGATTTTTCATAAAAGAAACGTTAGTAGAGAACCCCAGAAGTAGAAACAGCTGTTGAAACGGTTTTTGTTAATCAAATTAATCATTCCAAAATATCTGATATACTCGTTTGAATATGATGCTCTCAAATCGGTTTTTAAATTTATTTTTCTTGACTTATTCTGACGGCGGTTATGGGTTGTATAGGGGATAAAGTATTGAATTGCTGGAAATTTATTGCGCCATTTTCTTTTAAAGACTAGGTATTCCCAGCATGATTTATATATATATAAATAAAAGAGTAATATATTTATGTATTTGAATAAGTTCACAATAATTTTGTTCGTGAAGACTATTTTTTGTCGTTTTTCTTTATGTCGTTCAACATTTTCTTTGATCTTTAAAGTGTGATTTGCTTTTGTGAATCAAGAAAACTATGAAATTATCATTCAGATATGACAAGAAATCAGGCTCATTCTTCAAAGTCTTACAGTTATTTATATATAAATAAAATTTGTTTAATTCCATCGCAGAATTTTAAACATCGCCGAAGGGAAATGTAAATTTAAATTGCTTTTAGCATAAGCGAGGAATAAGTAACCAAAAACGAGAAAACTACAATATGGTTTTACGAACATCTTTATCATTTCTGTAGTAACTTAAACCAAACAATTTGCGATAATATTTAAAATAAGCTAGCGGGGTATAAAAGACCAGCGAACAGGAAGGAGAAGTTGTTTGCTCCCCTTTAAATTTACCGGTCCAAAATATGACGCGGTTGAACGCCCTTTATTAGGTATAGGAATAAAAGATTTTTGGGAAACTTTTGCACCGGAACTTCCCTAATTGCATTCCCTTGGCAGAGTCAACAAGATAAAAGCCTCCAAATTTAATTTTAAGTCGGTTGAAAAGAAGAATAATTCTTGGTCGAGTGAACAAGCTCCTTGCCTTACTTGGACAGTATAGCGAGAGGGGCCAGCGCCTTTCGTAGTTGGTGTAGAGTGAAAAAGTTCAAACTGCTTTTTTTAACTTAAGATGCGGTCACATCTTGGTCCAAATCTTTTGCAACGATCTTTTCAAGAACACTGAGACAAAAAGGAAAGAGGATTCTTTGTCACCGCCAACAACGTGGCTTTTGAATTCTGGATCGACGTACTAGGTCTTTAGATTCAGATACTCGGTGCATTTTCCCTTATTATAAAGCATTTTATATATTCTCTATACCTTTGCTCCTTAAATCAGCATGTTATGAAATATGTTCTGTCACCTGAACAAATCTATACGTTTTCAATGACTAATCGATATATGTCTTTCACAGTTCTGCATGTTATACCGTCACATAAAATATATATACAAGTTGAAAGTAAGAAAATTATTGAACGCTATAAAATGACAACTAGAGCAACAACTATATATCTAACAATTCAAATATACTCCTCGCGATATGTATACTATTTAAAATAAACGCGCAAGCAATTTACAAGGCAGCAAACTATATGGGCGAAATGTATACCTAACTGGACAACATATTCGTAAATCTATAGACCTAACACGGAAGAATTTATATGAAGGATACGTCATGTAAACGACGGATACATCACCTGGACGATAAGTGACGGATACGTCACCTGGGAGACCAGGAGACAGCTCCAAACTTTTGATGAATTGTGATAATCTGTTCCTTCACAAATTTTGTATCGCTTTACCTATTCCTTATTTGTATACACAGTTGCACAATTGTGATTTGATTTATACTTGTCAATAGTCCATCGCTAAAACTATTGCAATTAAAACAAATATTGGAGGAATCAAAATTTTCAACAGAAGAAATTCCCAATAACGGTAAAAACATATATGAAAGAGTTTACGTCAGGAAAATCTTTACATTCCCGTTTTTTCTTAAATTTGTTTATAGATATACATGTCAATACATTTACGCTAAAATAAATAATTTTTATCCCCTTTTCGTACATTTTACTGTCTTCGTTATATATATATATATTACGCAATTCTGTAATCTTATTTTTATACAATAGAATAAACACTTAGCAAAATAAAAATGTTGCCGTCCGTTCTTACGTTAAATTAGAGTTTCAAAATCGAAAACTTACAGAAAAGAATTGTAAGCTTTTGGTTTAATTTTCTATCAGCATTTTACTATTTTTTTAATTCAATCAAAATATCCCTGTAATAAATTCTCATCCCATAAAAATGGAATACAAAATGTTTAGGGCTTCAGCCTAAAAAAAATATTTTTATACATAAGATGGGAGTAAGATATTATTACCCTTCTTAGGGATAACACAATTGCCAAATAATGGTCAATCCACATCCGTCCTTTGAGCCCGGCGTGTCTTGACCGCTAGACGAACGAGGACAGGAACAACGCTCTGATTCCTAAACCAAATAAAAACTCTGGTTTGAGCTTATTTATATGTGGGTGTCGAAAATTATTGTATAATAAATTCCCTCACAAAAAACTCGTCCCGGTGGCTTTGTGTGTTGACCATTATTTGGCAATTGTGTTATCCCTGAGAAGGGTATTACTACACTTTTATCTGATATTATTAGTTTAAGAAATTACTACACCTCTTTTTATCTACACAGATAAACAGCTACACCTGCATCACAAAAGACCCTACACAAACAATTCAATCCAAAATGAACTCTCTCCTTCTAAAACTCTATAAATCTAAAAAACTTACATTTAATCTCTACGACTCTTTAAAATGCACTTCTGGCCGCTTACCATCCTTCTACGGATTACCTAAAATTCATAAACAAAATATTCCTCTCAGACCAATAGTTAGTTTTTGCAGCTCTCCTACATATAACCTATCAAAATATCTTGCACGTCTACTCTCTCCTATAATCGGTAATAACGACTACACTGTTTCTACTAGCCAATCCTTCTGCACCTCTTTAAATAACCTACAACTTGACGACGACGACCTTATGGTCTCATTCGATGTAATTTCTCTCTTCACTTGCATTCCCACATCACTTGCAATCGACACCGCACTTACACGCCTCCAAAATGACACAACACTACATGAACGCACTTCACTAACACCTCACGACATCTGCACATTGTTGAAATTTTGTCTGGACTCTGCTGTGTTCTCCTCAAATGGTTCTATCTATAGACAAGTTTTTGGCACTGCCATGGGATCTCCGGTCTCAAGTGTTGTAGCTAACTTGGTTATGGAGTCATTTGAGGAAACTGCTTTATCTTCACTGAATTTTAACATTAAATTCTGGAAAAGATACGTCGACGACACGTTTGTTGTACTTAAAACTAATACACTCCAAAGCTTCTTCCATTACCTTAATAACTTAAACTCACATATAAAATTCACATACGAAACAGAACAGAACAATAAACTCCCTTTCCTAGACGTTCTTGTACACAGATCTCACGATAACTCAATCTTCACCTCAGTTTACCGTAAACCCACACATACAGACAGATATCTCGATTTTAAATCGCATCATCCAACATGCCACAAAGCTTCCGTTGTTAAAACATTAAGTCTTAGAGCGAATTCTCACTGCAGTAATGAAACACTTTCAAACACAGAAACAAAACACATACACACGGCACTTAAAAATAATGGATACCCTAAACGATTCATTCTCAGAAACTGTAGACCCAATAGTACATCTTTAAACAATACATCTCACACCCGCATATCTATTCCATATATTCACGGCATTTCCGAAACAATCTCTCGCATCCTTAAAGAGGCAAATATCAAAACATTCTATTCCCCTGTCACAACACTTCGCAAACAACTTACAAAAGTTAAAGACCCAGTTCCACCAGAAGATCTCACAGGCGCCATATACCAAATACCATGCAAAGACTGCAACAAACATTACATAGGACAAACAAAAAGAATGATCAAAACAAGAAAAAAAGAACACAAACAAGCACTCGCGAAAGGAGACATAGCCTCACGTCTGGCAGAACACGCTTTACAACACGGACACGAACCCGACTGGGACTCAACAAAAATACTACACCGTCACATCACAAACAAGAATAGTAGACTCTTCTTAGAATCTTGGGAAACTTACAAACTACACGGGAAAGCCATTAATACATCACAACCACTTCCAGAAACTTATAAACAACTCTTACTCTGAAATGTATGAGACATCCCCAAATTAGGTAACCCGCAGTGTGGGTTTCTCATTGGTCCCTATTGGGGTTCTTCCATGATTCTATTGGAGGCCTCCCATTGGTTCTCATTGGGTTTTCCCATTCTGCGGGACTACTCTGATGAAGGGTTTTCCAGAAATTTCAAGTATAAAAAAGAGACAGAAACATAACATCGTCATTACTCCTGATGAAGGACTGCTGCTGATGCGTCCGAAAGCTTGAGTGATCTTTTGTCACAAGCTATTTTACTCAGTGTTTAAGCTTTTATGGGCATTTTA
>QLNU02003225.1:32109153-32156360 GCA_006491805.2 Dysdera silvatica | reverse complement strand
CATTCTTATATACGGAGAAAGATAGTGTTATTCACTAGTAGTTGTTGGACTAGCGGTCAAGGGCCTCCGGGCTCAACAGAGGGACCTCAGTTCGATCCTAAGGCGAGGACAGCGTCTCCTTTTCTCCTATGCCTAAAAAACTCTAGCTTGAGCTGTTTATGAATGTTGAAAATTATTAAGTATAATAATGTACTCTATATGTATGCGCTTCTAATTATAATGTGTGATTTTTAATAATTGTTATCTTTCCTGCCCAAAAAATTGTCTCGACGAACACAAATTCCGTCCTCATGAAGATGGAGTTTTTGACAGAGTATCCATTGCATTAAGTGGATTAAGTGTGAACCTTGCATAAATCGCCTTCTGCACCTTAAACGCAATTTTATCGAACCTACATTTAGGATCCTCAATCCATCCAAACAAATTTAGAACTGCCGAGTTGCAAAGGTTCTGCATCATTCAGGAATTAACTGTGCCACACCCTCGTGAATAAACAATTTGAAATGCATTCGGTTAAACCCACTTCAAAGAGAGAAACGAAAGGCTTCCAGAGTCTAGATCCTTAAGTAAGGATTTAAGGCTCAGTAAGTTCTTTCATACTCGAGTAAAACTTCTGAAGGGTAATCTATTTACAATCCTCTAATAATAGTGATTTAAGGTGGTAATCAAAGAGAATAAGGTATGTCAAGAAAACTGAATGATACATTAGGATTTGGATAGTTTAAGTAATTTGGTAGAATATTTTAAAATTGTATCGCTTTGTATTCGATCGCCCTTCATCCATTGCTAATTTAGTTTTACTATACTTCTTCTACTGCAGCTCGCCCTGAGATTCTTGGCAGTATATTAACCAGACTTTATTGAATGAGTGGTAAATTGCTTGAAAATTCCTTTAATTATTACACTCACGATACAAATACGAAAT
Source organism: Dysdera silvatica (assembly GCA_006491805.2). Classification (NCBI taxonomy): domain Eukaryota; kingdom Metazoa; phylum Arthropoda; class Arachnida; order Araneae; family Dysderidae; genus Dysdera; species Dysdera silvatica. Next base: position 32,155,435 of record QLNU02003225.1, on the reverse strand, counting down.
TTACTTTAAAGACAGGGATATTCCAGTCTGTACAAACATGGTAGGATTGTACAGACTGTACAATACAAACATGGTAGGATTGTGCTCCTGACCAAGCTGAATTCACATAAGATCATAAGTACTTAAAGTACTGAATCGCATTGGAGTTACTACCAATAGCTCTTTGCAGACCGTGTCATTCTACAGCTTCCTTTTTCTTAATTCAACCACTAGATGGAGGTGTAAAATTCACAAAAATCTCTGGCTTTATTTCAGTTTTCTGCCATCTCTTGATTTCATTTCATTTTTGCCTTCGTATTTTGTCCTTTTTTAATTTAGTCTCTTACAGTTATAGCTCAATAGCATACTCTCAACATTTAAGTCATCAAAAACTTATAACTTACCAAAACACTCATTTTTCATTTTCTTTGAAATTTACGCATAAGTAACGGACCTGATGTTTTATACATAATATCCATCAATATCAAGGGGAAAACTGAGACAAGAAATCATTTAGGCAAACGTTATATACAAAACTTCATGATGTTCTTCCTAACATAGGGTGGTTAAAAATACAATATAGGTTCGAATGGTTGAAATATAAAATGGGTCTGGGTGGTTAAAATATAAAATAGGTCTGAATGGTTAAAATAAAAAACAGGTCTATTTAATTGCTTGTCTGATTTTTTATGGCGCAAGAGCATCTGGGCTATATTGCGCCAAACATTGTAAAATCAAAGACTGTTGTAAAACTAGTTCTCTGTAAAAAGTTAAAGATACACGTGCGGTTAGCATAGTCGTTTAAAATGTTAGATGGTGATGAAGATTTAAAAGTAAGATTATGAACAAGGTTGAAATATAGATCTTAATGGTTAAAATATAAAATAAGATTATATTTATAATCATTTTAATTACGCTATAAAATGTAGCTTTTGTTAAATCTTTTTCGTTTTTTTTTATTCTTATGCAAGCTGAATTGCTATACATTATACAATCTTAAAGGGTGTTGCTTTATTCCATTCAATTTATGTAGGGCCTTTAGGTTTCTTCTTGATTGCAGGGTGTCGCGGTATCGACTCCCAACTGTGACAGAAATGTAAACTGGCCGACTAACTACATACCGCAGTTCGGGGGTTTGTTCTATTGGCCTTAAGAAGTTTAGATTCCGGGAAAATATATAGGTCCTGGCGCAGTATGATCCTTGATATCCTTGCGTTGTAAAACTCCTATAATAATAATACTTTATTTATTCTTCTTGGAACAGTCGTTGTGACAATACATGACCACACAAAGAAAGGTCCTAAGTAAATATCTATGATGAGTATAGCAGGCTTGAGGACCTCAGACTGATTCAATATAACAATTCACCCAAACAATAAATTCGGCCATCAGGCTATTTCCACATATTTCAACACACCTCACTCGTTACTAAAGGTCACGCATATTTAATGCACTTCTTATATGAGTTGTTTTTATAATTTGTCTTTAATTTATTGATTTTTTTTCTCTTCTCCAATTATCGATAAATTGTTAGAAATTACTAACAAGGGAACCCCCAACGTGTCCGACGGGTATAGGAACCAAAGTAGGTGTACTCGAAAGATCTCAAAAAGTTATTAGATATGTGTCCAGGCTTTTTTCAGAAAGGCCCTATATTTCGGAGATCTGGCCCCCCCCAAAATCCGAAAACAGCCATAATACAGACCTTGATATCTCATGATTCCATGGATGGATTTTAATGATCTGCGGATTTTAAAACAGGTTATCGAAAATTACTTGATACGTGTTCCAGCAATTTTCCAATGTAACTCAAAATTTTGAAATATTAACCTTCAAATCTGTCGGCACAACGAAAAACCACCAACCCCTGTTTGGTGGCTTTTCAGCAAAAGTGCGTATTAAAAATACAAGCTTCAACGCAGTTAGTTCGAAATCCAGATAGGTTCGCTTGCTAGATATGTATTAACGTACAGAGCAGTTTTGCTGCCTGTAAGCAAAAAATGAACTTGAAAGCTTAAAATAGTTATAAAGCATGTTATAATATTTTTTACTAATACATTTAAAATAAATCACGTAGGCTTTTCTGGCCGTTTAAGCGAGCATAATAATTGTTATTTTCCCCTCCGATAAATGAATTCAAAACAAGTTTAAAGAGAAAAATTGTTTGAAAATATAGAAAAATGAGTTGAGACGTATTTGAGCAATAATTATATTAAGTATAGAAATAAAACTGATTTTGTTCGTTAGATTTCGTTCCGTCAATCGTACTGCGAGTATTTTAAGGGGTCACCTCCTTAAATATTATTAATATTAATTTTAAGATATGAAAGAAATTAATCATGCGTTCATCAATTTCAAAAATCAAATTAAATTTAAACCAATTATGATTTTTTATTGATTTGATGAGTTTGTTATTTGATAGTTAATAGGGCTTTGAAAGTATATATGTTTAAAATTTTTGTCATTTTCAATAATTTGAAATTATGAATATCGATATTAATCCCTTCAATGTTCTTCACTATTTTGAACATATTGCGAAATCCTTGTAAACAAGTTTTGAAAGTAATGCAAATGAAATTGTTCAAGAAGAAAAATGTTTAGCTTTCGTGCTTTTTAAAAAACTTGAAATTTTAATTTCCTCTCTCAATTTTATTGAGGATGAGGAAATAGTTCAAACAAATGTGGTATTGAGGACCCCACTTCATGTTCGGTGATTAATGTAAGTGAAAACCAAAGACTTGGATTGCAAGTCAGAATAATGTTTAGTACGAACACTCGCTTCAATTATCGATCGCAATGGGCGAGTGTATCTCTGAATTAAAAAAAAAAAAACCTTCCGAAGACATCTAAAAATCATCCTTCCCTTCATGAGGCGTACATTGATTCAAATAACCGAACGCAGGGTTATTGAAAGGGTAGATAATAAATGCACAATAAGTAAAAGATCGCATTTTCAAACTATTAAAGTTTAATATTTTCAATTCGGGGTTTTGCTGAAAAACCACCAAACAGGGGTTGATTATTTTTTGTTTTGCCGAAAGATTTGAAGGTTAATATTTCAAAATTTTGAGTTTTACTGGAAAATTTCTGAAATAAGTTTCAAGCGATTTTCGATAACATGTCTTAAAAGCAGCAGGTCATTAAAATCCATCCACAGAATCATGAGATATCAAGGGCTTTTTTCGGAATTTGGGGGTAGGGGGGGCATATCTCCGAAATATAGGGCCATTCTGAAAAGGACATGGACATGGGTCTAATAACTTCTTAAGACCTTTCGAACACGCTTACTCTGGCTACAATCCCCGTCGGGCACGCTTGGGTTTTCCCTCGTGAGTTTTCAAGTACATTTTTAAATTTTACTATATTATTTAACCGCTTTAGTTTATCTGGTATTCCATTCTAATATTTAGGTCCTATGTAATTTATGTTGCATCTTCCCATTTCTGTTCTTATTTTGGGTAATATTAATTCGTTATAGTTTCGATATCTACTTCTTTTTCGTTTAATTGAATTTTTATAAGATCTGTATGTTTATTTTCTCTCATCCTTTCAAACATTTTAATTAGTATACAGTATTTATGAATCTATTCAATTTGCAATATATTAGAATTCATTAAAAAATTCTTTAAGTCTATTCTATTATTTCTATTAATCAGTTTGATTGATTTATTTTGCAAATTTTTTATAATAGAATTGTTAACAATACCCGAATTACCCCAAACGCAGATACAATATACTAGAAGGCAATTAATCAGAGAATTATAGAGTTCATTATTCATTTTTAGGGATAGATTTGAACTTATCCACCTTAGAATTCCTATACCTTTACATATCTTTTTTGTTATTTTGTTTATATGACCATTCCAATTTAATTTATTTGTAAGTTGAACTTCTAAGAAATAAATTTTATCCACTATTTCTATTTTCTTATTATTAACTGTTATAGATTTATTAATCATATCGTCATCTATTTTTTTATTTTTACCTGAAACATTATTAATTTTGATTTGCCTACATATAACTTCAGTTGATTAATATCAAACCATTTTTGATATTTTTTATTTCATTAATATCTGTTTCCATTAGCTTATTTAAATCCTTATCAGTAATAATGACACTTGTATTGCCAGCAAATAATGTGATGTTTCCTACATCAGACACGTTGAATATATCGTTAACATATAAGGAATACAATAATGGCCCGAAATTGGAGCCCTGGTGTACTCCGTAATTATTACCCAATAACTTAAATTTCATTCCCCTCACATATGAAACCTTGTTTTCTATCCTTTAAATAACCGCTCAAAAATTTTTTTTATTTACCTCCCCACCTTAATCCGTAAGTTTTAATTTTATTAATTAATATTTCTCTATTTATTACATCAAATGCTTTATTCAGATAAAAAAATGCCAATACCCTGTTCCTTGTTTTCTATTGCCTCCTATATTCTTTTTATTGTTCTCAATAGCGCCCCTTCAGTTGATTTGCCCTGTCTAAACACAAATTAGAAATTATCCATTATATACTTATTGTCTATAAAATCAATTATTCTTTAGTAAAGTAATTTTTCAAATATTTTCGCGACAACGAAGGTTATTGCTATTAGTCTATAATTTTCTTTGTTATCTTTCTTACCTTTCTTATATATAGGAACTATCTTAGCTGTTTTCATTTCTTCAGGAATTACTTCTGTATCAATTATTTCATTAAATATCAGATATAGTGGCCTAGCCAATAAATCAGCACATTTCTTGATTATCCTAGAGTGTATACCAACGTATCCTGCTCCTTTTTAATTATTAATCTTGTTTAATTCATATAATTACCCTGAGTGACTTATTTGACTTACATAAATTGATTTACCAATATTATGACACATATATTCATTATACTCATTGTTCATATTGACCTTTCTATCTACTGTATTCTCTTCAATTTCCACAAAAAATTGTTAAAACAATTTGCAATTTCATTATTGGAAGTTACTTTCATGTTATTGTTGATTATCCACACGTCATTTTTTCTCTATTTTTATTCTCACTTCCCATCAATTTATTAATAAATTTCTATTTATTTTTATTGTCAGTGTTCGACAAATTTTTTCCATGAATTTTTTTGTGGAGATCAATTTTCCTCACTATTTCTTTCCTTAATTTTTAAACGTACCTAAGTATATTAACCTTTTAGTTCTTATATATCTATTGAAGGTACCATTTATTTTCTTGTTGCTATCTTTTATTTGATTATTTATCCAAACTTTTTTGTTTATTTTTTCCTTTATGAGTTTCCATTTAAAATTCCTATCATATATTTCCTTGATTTTATTTATAAATACATCATATTTATTAAAATCGCTAAATTCTACATTCCAATCTATAGAACTCAATTTCTCTTTAAACTTTTCAAGATGTTTTGAACCAAAATCTCTGACTTTAATTTTATTGTTTATCATGAGTTTAGTTTTCTCTTGAACTTCGATGAGTATAGCTTTGTGATCTCTTATTTGGTAATCCAAAACATTTGAATGAATTCCCAATACGTTCGTAAAACATAAATCAATCGTTGTAGTCGAATTATCGGTTATTCTTATATAGTCACTAATTATGTTTTTTAGTATCATCATTTTCATTGCATTTATCAAATAATTTTTATGACTAGATTCTTTACTTACATCAATATTTAGGCCACCTACTATAATTATATTTTTACTTTGTACTTCTTCAATTTTTAAGTATAGCCAATCTAGTAGCTTGTGAACATTTCTTCTTGGATCTCTATATACAATTTCTGTCCTAAGTTTACCTCTTTTTACGCCTATTATTTCCCAATCATCACATGTGTGATAATTCAGTCCATTTTTTCAAAATCCTCGTGAATATTCCTTATGTATACCGATATCCCTCCTCTCTTTTTTTTTTGTTTCTCATCAGCTGATAACCGTACCATCCATAAATACCCATGTGATCATTTTCTCTAGACCATGTTTCACTTATTCCCATTATCTCTATTTGATATTCATTATTTTCCATCAGCACTTCTATTTCACCCATTTTGTTGTTTATGCTTCTTGCATTTATATGCATAATTTTTAATTTATTAAAATCACTATATTTTCCAGGTTCCCCTCTTTTCATAATTTTAGTTTTTTTAATCTTTAACCTGTTAATTACATTGCTCTCAATACCCAAATTAAGTACCTTGTTAACTTCACACAAATTTTTCTCTAAACTCATGTTTTCTATATGATTATAACCATTTATATTTTACACATCACTATCTGTTACACGATCAGTAACATGTGCATTTACATTTACATCTCTTTTGTCTATGTTATAATAAATTTCAAAATTTGCAATATTCTTAACAATTTTATTTTTTGCATTATTTAATCGCTCTCTCAAAAAATCGACCTCATAATTTTGACTTACTTCAAATATTATATCATTTTTACAATCCTTTACATACAGAGCATCAATAACATTATTTACATAATTACACTTATTATTAATGAATTTTATATTCACCTTTTTTTCCATTTTCCTCCATCTTCACAATATCAATACCATTTTTTAAACACACTGTTTTAGACAAAACCAATTTTTCATTTATATCTATATCATTGAATATAATATTGTTCATATTGTTTAAATTCAATCTATTATTTGTTATTTGATTACCATTTACACCATATTTTATTATATCAGTACTAACATTATATAAATATTATGCATATCATTAAAATTATCTATATTTGACAACTTTGAGATTATTAGTGTGGGCATTTTGTAGTGGTCCTTTATATATGTTTACATTATTGCTCTGAAGATTTTGTTTTATTAAATAACTAATGTCTCTATTATGCCTTTTCTTTTCCCTTATAAAATTTCATTGCATTCTCTGGATATCGGCATAGTTATTAATAACTAGGACTTCACTGTGATCATTTCTTCTTGCTTTTATCCTGACAATTGTTGTCCACAAGTACTTCCATCCACCTTCTCTCTTTATCTGCAATGCTTCTGTGAATAACTTCCTCCTATGAAAAAACATTAAAGCTATTTTGAATAATGTACGTAGCTATCTGTTAAAATATACTCATAGCTGATATCGTGAGTGTGTGTACTGTAATATGATCGATAATAGTACGAGCGCAGTTTATGTTTATTTATTAGTTAGTTTATTATGTTAGTTTATATATATATATATATATATACGAGGGCGAGCGTGGACTCACCCACTCTCTTCTCTCTCTCTCTCTCTCCAGACGAGACTTTTGACAGATTTTGAGTCGAACCCTGAGAGTGGGTTTGTCGGAGAAGACTCCGACCTGGGGTCGCGAAGTTGGATGAGGGTAGATAATAACATACCTTTGCAAGGACCGTTTACGGAAAGCCACATGTAAACGAAATATTTAGCCTGGATATCAATAACGGAAGTTTCTTATTTATATTTGGACTGAATATCTTTTCTTGACGACATATATTATGGCTGGGATCTTATAGCCACTGGCGTGCGCAGGAAGTGGATTGATGGGGGTTGTAACCTATATTGCGATATAACTTTTTATATACATATGAATATATGAAGTCGTAGCTCTGTAACTCTCGTTATGAACCTTTAGCCTTCTCGTGAACGTTCAGCGTACACCTATGTTTATAGCATATAAAGAAAATGTCTCAAAGCGATTCTGATGGCTGTAGAATGACTGAGCCATCGCATAAGTTAACATGATATCATAGCAAATATAGAAGAAAGTTCCATGTTATACGATTTTTGATAAGTGTTTCATAGCTATGGTCAGGTGAACCTAAGAAATATGGAATTATATTCTCAATAATTAAAAATCTGGGGAATTGTGCTGGTCTTCGAAGGGATTAAGAAAAATTGAAAATAAAAAGGATTTTGTTAACAATCATTTTACTTCCAATAAAACGATTGTTAACAAAAAAAATGTTTGCAAAAATTCGTCAACAAAAAAAAAGTCGTTTCACTGTTTCAGTACTGCATACAGGTATTTAAATCAGTTTAATGTTCCTGCTTACTTAAACTTACTTGCTTACTTACTGCTACTGAAAACTTAGCCGTCTAAAGAAGATTCGCAAGGGCTAGTCAAAACGTTAAATCAGTTCAAGATGTTCACACATCCGTAATAGTAGCCTGTAACGCGAATATTGAAAAATTGTTATAATACTTCGCTACAAAATTAACAAATAAACAGTTCATCGCTGATATATGCAACGTACATATGCTTAAAGCAAAAATATGCCACAAAATATGAACTTGCTGGACGCGTTAGGGCAACACGCAGCTTCCACTAAGGTAGTGGGCAAGCAAGCGATTGTAGTAGCTGGCGTTTATCATAAATCAAGACTTTCACAGCCACTCCGCCGAAGAAATGAAGTCGCATACGTGAAGCTAATAAAGAAGGTTGTGAAAAATTTGAATCAACAGCATTAAATGACTCTTTACAGCATCATTTGCCTCCAGCAACAGTAATCATTTGTATACTTATATGACAATATGCATTGAACTAGTATATACTTATATGACCATAAGCATTGAACTTTTATATACTTATATGCCCATAAGCATTGAACTATTATATACTCATATGACTATAAGCTGTGCACAATTATATCCATGACCATAAGCATTGAACCATTATATATTTATATAACCATTGTAATGTTGTGTAATATATGTAGCTAAATTCGGAACCAACTGGGCCATTGACTATGACCTAATTTACCTGGGGTGTCGCCGCTTGTGAGGATGACGTCACCAGAGTGCTCTTAAGCTGATCATAACGTACTACGAAAAGGGCCGAGGGGAAACGCTAATGTCAGACCAGAAATACCTGATGTTTTCAAGTAGGTAATAGTTTAATGTCAATACTGCAATAGTAATCGTAAATAGGCCGCCGAACCAGTACGTTTTAGGGGCTCGATGAGAATCCTGGTTAGTTCTTAGCTTTTTGATTTATTTTTCTAAGTATTACATTGAATCTACGTCTTAATGGTTTACTCTGGTTGCGCCGAAATTCTGAGACCGAAGTTGTGTTGATGCATATTGGCTGTATCCCGAACGTTTTCTTAGCGATTGCACTCGCCAAGGATAGAATCCGAAGACGGTAGTCATTCGGAGTTCACGTGAATGTGCAGAAGCTGAATCCGTATTTCACGAACTTGCCATAGGAAGCGAGTGGTGCAGCCAGCTTACCGTTGTTAGAGACTTAATTGCGTAGCGAACTTCGTGGACAGTGTAAAGATCGGGACTTGATGACGTATTTTCTTATGTTTTTATTAATCGACTTTAGAGTTGCATCTTCTTCTTTCGCTTTGCCATTTCCCATGTTATATGGGGTCGGCGTTATGGTCCTTTAATCTTCTCTTCCACAATCTTCTATCCAATGCCTCTTCTCTACTCCATCCATACTCTTCCAGATCTTCCGTCACTTTATCCTTCCATCTCAGCCGTGGTCTTCCCCTCTTCCTCTTACCCATTACCACCCGCCTATCCAATACCTTTCCCACATATTCCTCATTTCTCCGCTCCATATGCCCAAGCCATCTTAACCTATGTTCTTGTATTTTTCTTCCTATGGGTCCAACCTTGACCGTACCTCTAATTAGGTTATTCCTTATTTTATCCCTCCTTGTAACACCATTCATCCACCTCAACATTCTCATCTCAGCCACTTCCATCTTCCTTTCATGCGCTCTTGTAATTGGCCAAGTCTCTGCCCTGTATAACGTTGCAGGTCTGACCACAGTTTTGTCTCTAAAGTCTCTTGAACTCTAAAGTCTTTCAACTCTAAAGCCAACCTAAAGTCTAAATGACTTTAGAGTTGTATACCAACCATTAATAGTTTGGACGTTTTACTAACACCTATTAGAACTGTGATTTGATCTGTGGCATTGTTAACGTAATTACGGCCCAGTACACAGTTATAGTTATAGTTACAAGCCCAGTAGTTAACAGAAATGACAAGATTGAAAGTGGTATACTTCTCAGAGTTCTATGCTGAGTTAACTAATACTTGTGCAATAGTTTTGGAGTATTTTAGAAGCTTGAAGTTAACCGTTGTTGGTCCAATACTGAAACAGGCATAATTCTCTAGAGGTAGTTAACGTGGGAAGTCATGGATTGAAAAGCCCAGGTTAAGATTAGTTTTGATGGTTTACGTAAATTAGAGATTTAGATTAGTTATACGTAATAGTTTAGTAATGAATTGCACTATGTTTTAGAAATACTATGAGCTGCCCCGGTGGGAACTGAGGGTACTCGTGCTGGATGTCTTGAAACATTGTTTGATCTTGATTTTGTTGAATTTGATTGAATGACTGTAATTCGATTGATTAATAAACGCCTGTGTCTAAACCTTGTATTCATTCAGTATTTGTAATATACTTTACTGATTTACTAATCAGTAAAGTATATTACAAATATACTTTACTGATTTACTAATCAGTAAAGTATATTTGTAATATACTTTACTGATTAGTAAATGTAAAGTTAAATCGTTGTTAGGTATTTAAAAGTAGTTTTAAGTAAGAACGATTCCGTTACAGTTCTAAATAAATGAGTGAGAAGCGCTCCACGCAACGATATAACCTATTTAAATTAAAATTAACACAAATGCGGATTGGTGAGTTTTTACTTCGTTTACAATTATTTTGGCAGATACAGGTCCTGCCTTTGTAGGAATAAACTTCCAGTCGAGTAGAGCTCGGAGACTTTCAATCAGGCAATTTTTCCAGAACGTTTTGCTTTGTTCCGCCGAAACAATTATAAACGGCATGCCAATTTAAATACTTGCATTTAAAATAATTTCGATTTAGGCTTTGTATATTTGTTATCGATTCTGGCAGTAAATCTTTAAGTTTATTTTCAAGAAAGTTTTCAAACGTTTGATTTTTAGGAAGTCTTTTACCCAAAACAACTACAATTTCACGCATTATTAAAATTTATCACACATACAGGTAACAAACATTCATTTTCCCACGTTAAACAAGTCTTGAAAAACTTGCAATATATATGTTACGGTGAAAGACCAAAATCTGGCGAATGTCGACAGTCTCCAGTGAATGTCAACAATCACATAGTCGCTTGGTGTATGTCCGAAATATTTGCTAAATATCATTATTTCTGACTTACACCGGTCAATGTCGATATTCAGCCTTCACCGATAGTGAACGTTAAATAAAAAATTTGTTACGTTAAGACAAAAATGCAACTTTTTAAATCATACTGTATTATCAAAACATATTATGACATATGTCAAAATAGGAGAAAGCTTAAGTAACAGCACATGTAAATAAACTGTTGAACCTAAAACGAACAGTACATTCTAAATGAGAAAAGAACATACCAATAATGAACTTAATATTTGATTAACGTTATACAATCATATTTATTGTAACAACATAAACTATTATGACACTTTGAATTGCACAAGAGTCCCTTGCTTTTACAACTGCATTCAGTATTAAAACACTTCTTTTTGCAATTACAGCGTGTATAGCCTTGCCCTCCGCTTCTCGAACTAGTTGCAGCTGCTTCTCTTAGCGACATTTCTTGAGGAGAAACCTGATCTATGGAAATTAATTTTTCTTTACAAATTACGAACTGATTATGGGTATAAAGCTGCTTGAGGGTACCATTTTTTTTGCTAATTTATAAAAGTCGGAGTCTTCTATTCCAACAACAACCGCCAACACCATTGGCGTACGCAGGGAGTTGCTGATGTGACCCTCATTGCAATGAAATTTTGTATATTTAACATAGGAATATGTGAGTTGTAGCTCTGTAACTCCCCCCCCCCATTGAGCCTATAACCCCCTTACAAACTTTCTACGTACGCTTATGACCAACACATTTCGGGCATCTGTACGACCACGGTCGACATCAGGCATTTGTTGTATTTGTACGGTATCACCAACTTGAGCATTAAGGTTAGTCTTATTTTCGTTGCTTGCAGTAGAGGATTCGGAAAGAAGATTCGGAAGAACGGAAAGCCCTGAAGGCGCGCAGAGACAGTGAAGAGGTTGTGGTCTTACCGGCAGATAAGGGTCGTACTACTGTTGTGATGGATAGGTCGGTTTACGATGATAAAGTAATGTCACTTTTAAATGATGGCGATACCTATTCCGTTGTAGATAAAGACCCTACTGGTTGTATTGAGAGGCAGATGAATGGTTGCCTGCTAAAACTTCACAAAGAGTCGAAACTGGATGAGAAACTTTACTCGCGACTCCGTTGTTCGTCTGGAAGAATACCGCTGTTCTATGGACTCCCAAAAGTCCATAAACACGATATTCTTCTTAGACCTATTACCGAACGCTTACTCAGAGATCTCACCAAAGATTTGCACTGTTCATTGTAGTCGGGGTTTGGTTCCTAAGGCCGCCAGGAGTTCGGATTCCTCGGAAAACAGTAGGTCGGGCGTGGCATGACCGTGTAGTCTTTGAGCGGTAAACCAAACAAACAACAAATCTTAGACCTGTGTGAGTTTTTGTAGTTCGCCAACATATGCACTTTCTAAATATCTTGCAGGTATACTATCTCCTCTTGTTGGACCCTCTGGACAGTCGGTGTCTACCTCTGAGGAGTTTATTTCTTCTATCAGAAACGTAAAAATCGCTCCCGATGATGCTATGGTGCCTTTTAGTGTTGTTTCACTTTTCACCTGTATTCCAACAAATTTGGCGGTATCAGCAGCGTTGGAGCGACTGAGGCATGATGGAAGCCTGGAAGAAAGAACTAGCCTTAGTCCGGAAGAGATATATTGCCTGTTCGAGTTCTGCTTGAATTCCACGGTTTTCGGCTTCAAGGGTAGATTTTACCGACAGAAGAGGTGTACGGCGATGGGGTCACCTGCTTCGAGTGTGGTGGCAAATTTGTGTATGGAGGCATTTGAAAACAGTGCTTTAGATGAGTGAATTTACTGTGTCAAGGTGTGGAAGCAATACGTCGATGATACGTTTGTTATCCTACCAAGGTCTTCAGTTGCTGATTTTCATCTCTATTTGAACAGCTTGAACCCTCATATTCAATTTACGTTATAGGAAGAAGATTGCGTTTCATTACCCTTTTTAGATGTTCGGATAAATAGAGATGTGGATGGGCGACTGTTGACTACGGTGTTTAGGAAACCAACACATACTGATAGGTATCTTGACTTTCGTTCTCATCACCCGGCATCACACAAAGCATCTGTCATTAGAGCCTTGCACCGACGAGCCTTTACACATTGTTGTAATGATGACCTTCGCAATGTTGAATTACGACGCAACAAAAGCGTGTTGAAAAAGAACGGTTACCCGACTAAATTTATCGCTCGTAACCAATGTGGTGTTAGTGGTGGAAACAGGAATGTAGAGGATGAGACTAGGAAGACATCAGTGGTTTTGCCATATGTGGCGGGTGTCTCAGAAAAGCTGTCTCGAATTCTCAGTTGTGTGAATGTTAAGACCTACTACAAACCTGTCTACACCCTGCGTGATCTATTACTTAAAGTTAAGGATCGCGTCCCTGAGGAGGAAAAATCTGGTGCTATTTACCAAATACCGTGTGGAGACTGTGACAAGGTGTATGTTGGACAGACGGGAAGATCGATACGTCTACGAGGGAAGGAGCATATGCGTGCGGTAGCTAGGGGAGACGATTCAAACCAGTTGGCTGAACATGTCTTCAGGGAGGGTCACGAACCAGATTGGCATTCGATGAAAATATTACATCAGAATGTGACGAATCTGGGGAGTAGACTTTTTCTGGAATCATGGGAAACCTACGGTTTGAGGAGTCGTGCAATAAACATCGCAAAACCTCTACCAGAACCTTACAGGATTTTTGCAAAACCTCGAGTTGGGGGTGTTCATCTGACATCGTCGGGTGCGGGGGCTTTCCCGGCGAGGGTTTCCCCAGCTGGAAATGCTCCGCACCAAATGGCGTCAGATGGGGATTCCCAACATGCGGGTATATAAGCTTAGGACTTTCACGAACTCTTCATTCTGCCTTCACTTGACAAAGGGAGCAGTTGGCTCCCGAAACGTCGTGTTTTTAAACCTTACGCCAGTGTCAAAATAACTGTTTGTTATAGAAGATTCTCTTTCGCGGCCCTCTTCTTATGGAAATAAACTCGTGTTGTTCAATCAGGGCTGGATATGAAGATGTGGTAGGTTGAAGCTCCTCTTCAATATTTTCCTTTGGAATATGGTTTTCGATATGGTCACTGCTCAAATTTTCTTCAAAAGTATTAACAATTTCTTCAAGCGGTTCTTCGGTTTCGATATTTGCGATTTGCTCGCCAAGAAAAGGTGACGATGGTATGGCTTTTTTTTTTTGGTTTAACGCCAAACAGGGTTGTATAAGAACTTTGGCGTATTCCTTCGTGGTATGCTCTGTTCTTGGCAAATTGAAAAAAGGGCGAACCATCTGTTAACCATTTATTTGTATTGTTCATTCATGCAGTTAACATATTCTGTATATCCTGATTGGACCTTTCAACTGAGCCTTGTGTTTAACTATGACCAAGCTTTCCGTGAACTATCTTAACGTTTAACAGCCTCTAATGTATGTATGTATGTGTGTATTCGTTTCGACCCTCACCAAAGCTTATATATGCTTGTCGATATAAACCGGCGATGGTCCGAATGTATAAGAATATAACCAAATATTCGGTCTTTCACCGAAGTATTTGGTATGTGTCGACATTCACTAATTTCAGTTTTCACGGTAACATATACACCACATTAAACCGACAGTTCACAAGAAAACATTCTGTTCGAACATTCCTTAATGGAAAATGATTACTAAATGTAAATAACTGATTAAAATATATCCCACGATCTAAGAACATGTTCTGAATTAAACTCCCGTGAAAAGCTTCGGAAGCGAATAAAAATATTCAAAGGTTTAAATTATATAATTTTTAGTTGTATATTATATATTTTTCCTCTTCCATTTTCGTTTCTTCTCTTATAAATATGATTATATACTGGACATATACCTTTTATTAGTAAAAAGTACTCAGAACTTCAATATATTTATACAAGTCGAACACTACGCAGATTAAATTAAGAAACAATTTTTATCTACTTTTTTAGACGTAGAAACATTAACACCGATGCTATGGCATAGTCAGATGGTGAAACATTCGCGAAGAAAGAAATGTTTTCTGCGTTCGGTGAGGCACGATCATAAACAATTTTCTTTGCGAACGTTTCACCATCTAACCATGCCATAACATCGGTGTTAATATTACTACGCCTAAAAACGTTGATAAAATTTGCTTCTTAATTCAACAGAATAATAACAAATCATACAGGATGATACATAATTTCCACAAACATAACTTTATAAAGCAGTAGTTTATTTATTCAGCTTTAGCGAATTTTAAATATTTTTACAAGCTATTATATTCAAGAGAGTAGGGAGGGAATGTGTTGTCAACGTGAGAAATGTCAGCGCAGTTTCTACATAAAGATATAATTTATTCATTTGAAGTAGATTTTCGTTTGGGTACTATCGTCGCAACATCTGCGTCCTTAAGACGGACAAGGCACTCGTCTCCGTGTGGAAATTGAACTCAACCCCTCGGAATTGACACGATTTAGCGCTATACTCTTTTGTGTGAAGAGCCTCTGAACGAAGTTCTATCAAATTAAGGAAACATTTCATAAAGCTTGATATAGTAACACAAATGAGAATTATGCAAATTAGTAAGTCAACGTTTACCGAGCATTGGACCTAATGACCGAAACCCACGAAAACGCTACGAAGATTGAAAAATATGGTAGCAACTGAAAACGAACTGAATTACAGCGCCATAACGTAAACGGGGTTTTCTACCTTCCCGCAATTTCCTCAAAAGCTTTATTCCCCGCTGTTTTCGCAGAATGACTTTATTATGGTAATGTGCGTTTTGATGAACGCGGAAGAACAATAGCTACAATGCAGCCAGATACTGCTGCTGTAATTTTCAGAAACTCAGATTATAATGGCTCCTTGGAAATTAAAACAAGTTCTGCTCGGCTTCCAATTTCAGTATTTTCCTCGTTATCTCTGGCAATATACTCTTATTTATGCATAATTATGCACTGCAGTTGAGACATACCAATTGTTAATATAATCTTAAATATTTTATCTGCTGCAGAAGTAAGGTGCACTTACGTTTATTAGCCGCTAGTCTACAATAAAAATGAGGCAGTTGCAGTAAATTGAATTTCTGGAGGAGGCGCGAAGTAGAAAACAACGTTCAAGATGAAAGGTTTCGAATGAATTTATTAATAAAGTTATCTAATATAAATTAATGAACTTTTTTAAGGAAATAAGGTGAAAATTTTGTTTATAAAACAAATCTAAAAATACATCTTTGCTTACCAAATGAATAAAATACATTACTCTCTCTCTTCTGTAAGTTCTCATACTATGCGGAACTCCATAGATTTATAGAATTACGAATTTCTAATTCCTCAACGATGTTAAGACTTTTGCGAATGATTTTTTTATCGATAATTTGTCGATAAATATATATCGATACACAACTCTAACATATAAAGAATCGAAACATTTTTCAAACTCTTATCTGAATAAAATATTTTTAATCATTCTTTTTTCAAATGATATCAATAACTAGAAAATTTAGGTCATTAATAATGTGATTAAATTATTTAATGTAAATTATGTGTGCACATTAGTTTATGCATGTTACTTAAAATTAACGACCATGTTAGAGAGAAAATATGTATAAATTTTGGTATTTTTTTATATGTTTAAAGCTTTAGCACAAAAAAGAAACAGTGAAATGTTGTATGAATGCTTTATGCTTATCGTTTTAAGTTTCCGCTATTATACACTCTATAACAAACAAATCGACGCATCAAGGAGGAGTTGTCCGATTGCGATAAAAATTGGTGGATGTGAAGAACATACATAGAAAAAGAAACGATTAAAATTTCAGAACAATTGAATGATTTATTGCAGAGTTTGACCGTTACAAAGGGAGGAAGTCAATAAGGCGTTGGTCCACCTCTGGCCTGGATGCAAGCTGTCACCCGGCGTGGCATAGACTGATAAAGATCCCGGATGGTGTCCTGCGGAATTTCTTGCCAAATTGTCTCCAACTGTCGGGCTAAATCGTCAACATTCCGGGATGGTTGCAATCGCCTTCCCATAGCGTCCCAAATGTGCTCTATGGGAGAGAGATCAGGAGACCTAGCTTGCCAAGGAAGTGTTGGGCAAGCTTGAAGACAATTCATAGCAACACGTGCCGTGTGCGGCCGGGCATTGTCTTGTTGAAACGTAAGTCCAGGGTGTCGCAAAAGGAACGGTAACACAACCGGTCGTAGAATGTCGTCTACGTACCGCTGTGCTGTAAGTGTGCCAGAAATGACCACCAAAGGGGTCCGGCTATCAAAGGAGATGGCACCCCCTGACCATAACGCCCTGTTGTGGGCATGTGTGGCGTGCGATAGTAAGGGCAGGATCCCCACGCTGCCCTGGACGTCTCCAGACACGTCTGCGGTTGTCGTCAGGACACAGTTGGAAACGGGACTCGTCACTAAAGACTATACGTCCCCAGTCAGCGCAGTTCCAAGTTGATCGAGCCCGGCACCACTGTAATCGGACTTGACGGTGTAAAGGCGTGAGAGGTAAGCGGCGTAACGGTCAGCGCGAGCGTAAATTCCGCTCTCTCAGTCGTCTGCAGAGGGTCATGTTGGACACATGTGTGCGGGCCACACGTTGGATAGTTGATAACGACGAATCCGGTGCTGTGACAGCTGCTCTGACAATCGCTCTGTCTTCCCGTTCTGTTGTGGCCCTAGGTCGACCGCTGCCGTCCCGACGCTGACATCTGCCGTTGTTGACCCACTCTTGCCAGCACCGTCCAATCGCCGCATCGCTTCGACCCACATGTCCAGCGATTCTTCGATTCGTCCAACCAGCCTCTTTCAATCCGATAGCACGACCTCTTTCAAACTCTGACATATGCTCGTAATGAGCACGAATCTTTCGGCGAGGCATTGTTACAGTCGACGTAAGATATCCGCAGTCAAAATGCAACAGAAATTTTGACCACATATTGAGAATCGCTCCTTATATACACCTGCTGAATGCGCAGTTCCGATGCGCTGGAGTTCCCGCTATTCATTCATTGGACACCAAATTTTAATCATTTGCATGTTCGGTCAAAATGTCTTTGCATACGAAATTTCATTACAATCGGACAACTCTTTCTTGGTGCGTCGATTTTTTTTTTTTTTGTTATAGTGTTCAAAGCTTATTGCACTGTAAATGAAAAGCATTTTGTTTTCCTAATACTTGGTCGCTCATTGTATATATTAAAAGAACACTTTTTAAAACTATTTAACTAGTTACATAATATAATTAAAGCTACTATTTATACATAAAATTCAAGAACTTAGATTAGATTTAAGAGAACTAAAAAAGCTATTTGTATTTTTAAACCTGCAATCATGATCCAAACATTTAATTTAGAATGTTGAAAAATTAAAGCGGTCTTTTCATGTTATAAAGTTGATCGAAGAGTTTTATTTAGAGCTGAACAAAAACAATTTTTTACAGAACTCGACAAAAGTTTTATGACAGATGTCCTACTTTCTTTGAGTAAGCTTTCGGCAGAAGAAAAGAGATCGCTTGACAAGCGTACAGTCCCCAAGTTAGACCTTTAACAACCCTAATCCCTTTTGAATTTCTACTTTCTCAGAGTTTTCATTTCCTTTTTGTTTTTATTATTTTCTTTAAAAAAATTGATGGGTTTCCCAACAAAAGTAAATATCATTACAAATTGCTTTTCTAGCCTTCCAATATATCACTTTCGAATAGATAAAGGGCAGAATGCTTATGTTTAGTGAAGAAAAAGCATGATTACAATTTTTCAGATTTCATTATACCAAGAAATAGGAAACGATAGATTGATAACTTTATTATTCATTTGAATGTTTCATTTGTTCACTATATTTTCTTTGCAAAACTGTTGAAAGGTTCATTTGATATAAGTAGGCCTATAGCTCGGTGGAGAAATATTTAAATCTTAATACCTGGGTGCGCCGTGTAAGTTGCGCTTATTTTAATAAATATCGATTTTTGTCCATTACGATTAGAAATATGAGCGGGCCCGCCAGCCAACTCGTAGAACAACTTATGTATTTATACAAATCAAACACTACGCAGATTAAATGAGAAACACTTATAATCAACTTTTTTAGGCGTAGTAATATTGATGCCGATGTTATGTCATGGTTGAATGGTGAAATAATGAAGTTAATATTGATCTCTTCGCAATTAGGTTTAAAAAGCAGTCCATGTTTTTCCCCATTCCGCAAAATCATCGGTTTCGAAAAGTACGCTTTAAATACGTTCGTAGGGAATTGATTGTTTGGTCGTCTGTAGCTCAGTTGGTAAGAGCACATGCTTTGATTGTAGAAGGTCATGGGATCGTGTCCCACTAGACGTAGAAAACATTTCTCTTTACGAACGTTTCACCATCTAACCATGCCATAATGGCTTTAATATTATTACGCCTAAAAAACGTTGATAAAAAATTGTTTCTAATCGTAAAACGATGTTTTTTAACAAAACTTGACAGGAATATTTCAAAAAAACGAAACTGGAATAATGCCTCGCTACAAAACTAAAAGATAAACAGTACATTGCCAATACAGTCAAATTAGATGTACTTAAATCCAAAATCTGCATTAAAACATTGTGTTTTGATGGACGCAATAGGCTAATGCCTGGTGACATCTGAGATAACGATCAATCGTTGTAGCTGGCTTTTATCGTCAATCAAGACCTTCACAGCGACTGCGTCGATGAGGTGAAGTCGCAACATTAATCGTCATGCAAAACCCCACCGTCGCATCACCACACAGTTTTGTTCGTCATTTTACTGAATGCTTCATTCAACATAGTCGTGTTCATTCACATTCCTTCGAAAATGTTCATGCCATGACCAGATTTGAACTAGCATATTTTCGAACGAAAATTGTGCAGAATAGACTTAAATATCTTTTTAATCTTTTCAATGAAACAAATATAGTTTCTCCAACAATACAAATAATTCTCAATGTGTCAGCATTTTTAGTACAGAACATAGAATAAGATATCGAATACTAAAGAAATGGTCATGGAATTTATATTGCCTTATTTTAACTATGGTTTTATGTGGCTGTTATCTCATATAAATGACTAAAATCTGATTATAATTGCAGATTTGTTAAACAAATTATTTGTTTCTCAGAATATTTTCAACCCATAATTTTTTGTTTTGCGCTTTTAGAAACACCCTTTCTGCGTTGTGGATTCCTCTTTCGTAAAGTGTGAATATACTTTATTTTCTCTCTTGCCTAGAAATCTCACATTTTATAAGTTTACCCCCATTTCAGCGCCCACTTCGGTTGTTATGCCCATCGCCTTCGAACATATTATGATGTACAGTCGAACCCTGATTTAGAGAACCGCACAGTATCGAAATTCTGGTTCGCTACATCCGAGGGTTCGTTATATCCGATTTGATAAAAATTTTAAGTAATTAAACAGGACCAAAAATTCATTATATACGTTGTCATAAGTAGGGTTCACTATAGCTGGCTTTTATTGGTAGTTTTGTATTTGAATCATAATAATGACTAAATACTTGCAAAAAGTATAAATATTAAGTTGATAATGAAATTGATCCATAAACCTTTATATCTGTAATAATATCTTTAAAAACTAAAAGACTTAAACCGTCTGTAGAAATTACAATTTGCTAATTTCAAAGTAAGAGTCCGAAAGTCGAAAATTATTAATTGAAACTGACTTATAAATTCCATGCCATCAAGAAAAACTCTAAAGTAATTCATATATATAATCGGCTTTATTCAATATTAAAAATCATCTTTAACACTTAAGTGCAATTCTTCTATAAATCTCATTTAGTCGTTTCTCAATAAGATGTTTCGCCATCAAAGTATTAAAAAAAAAATGCAGATTTCAAATCTAGAATTAGCAGACTGATAGAATAATAAACAGATACGATAAATGTGTAAAACCAAGTAAAGCTGGTAATAAACTTAGAAACAGTTTATTTTTTACTTTACTAAGACTTTGAGAATTATAAGATAAATCTTTCCTCATAGGAGAAAAAATCTTCATAAGATATTAGTTTACAATAGCACCGCACTCTTCTCCTCTCACTCAAAGTACTTAAATTCATTGAACCTCTCCTTTATTTAGTATAAATTTAAGTCGTAACGATAGATTTTTGCGAAATTATTGATATGGTTCTATAGGTTTTGTTCACATTATTAAATGTATTTTAACAGTATTATACCTATGTATTATTACAATCTCCATACTTCTTGACGTTAAATTCCGTTCTATGGTATTAGATTTCTGATGGGATAAATTGATACTGTTGCTTAAAAATAATATCTCAACTTTGGTGAATAATGATAAATATACGGAGTGTCCATAAATAAATTTACATTTCGAAAGCCTATAATTGAACCATTATTTAGTGGGAAAATTCCATATTTAAAATAAGGACGTTTAGGACAATGGAATTTGATTTGGACTAAAGGCGAACGTTTACTGAAAAGCCGCCTATGGAATAATATATGGTGATACGTAACTCAAGACGTTACAAATTTTAAGATACACAGGGCACGTTGTGTGGTTACAAAATACCATTATTGATTATATTTTTAATTATTAACATAATTTTTTCTGTGGGACATCCAAAATTTTATTACAAATAAATTTGACACCCACGTATTAGTAGCTCAAACTAGAGCTATTTTTGTTTAGGAGAAAAAGAGACGCCGTCCTCATCCCGGATTCGAACCAATATCCCCGCAATTAGCCCGCGGTGTCTTAACCTACTAGACGAATGAGAACAAGAACAGACGCTCTTTTCTCCGTATATTAAGTTGTAAGATATTATTACCCTTCACAGGGATAACACAATTTCCAAATATTGGTCAACACCTAAACGATGAGGACGGCGTCTCTTTTTCTCCTAAACAAAAATAGCTCTAGTTTGAGCTACTAATACGTGGGTGTCAAATTTATTTGTAATAATAAAATTCCTCACGAAAAATACAAATCGCGCCCCGGTGGCTTTGTGTGTTGACCATTATTTGGTAATTGTGTTATCCCTGCGGAGGGTAATAATACCTTTACATCTTAATATACGGAGAAAAAGAGCGTTTGTTCTTGTCCTCATTCGTCTAGTAGGTCAAGACACCGCGGGCTAAACGGAGGGACCCTGGTTCGAATCCAGGATGAGGACGGTGTCTCTTTTTCTCATAAACAAAAATAGCTCTAGTTTGAGCTACTAATACGTGGGTGTCAAATTTATTTGTAATAAAAAAAGTCCCCTATGAAAAACTCACAAAAATCTCGCCCCGGTGGCTTTGTGTGTTGACCAATATTTGGCAATTGTGTTATCCCTGTGAAGGGTAATAATACCTTACATTCCAAAATTTTTTTCTAAACGGGAAAATGACCTTACAATTATGGGCACGTCAACAGTCCAACGGTCTTTTTTCAGCATTTCTCCTACCACATACTTGTAATGGCAGTTGTAATCGCCGTTTGAGGTAACACTACCTATCATTGCACTCTGTTTGTTTGTGGTTTTACGGCTTGAAGACTACAGTGGTCAAGTTGCGTCTGGACCTACTGTTTTCCGAAGAATCCGAACCTTTGGACCTACAACTTTGAGAGGAATCCGAATCTCGCGGACCTACAACTTTGAGAGGAATCCGAATCTCGCGGACCTACAACTTTGAGAGGAATCCAAATCTCGCGGACCTACAATTTTGAGAGAAATCCGAATCTCGTGGACCTACAACTTTGAGAGGAAACCGAACCTTTTAAGGCCTATGTAAACAAACCCCGGATTTTAGTGAGCAGGTCGATCTTTATGAGGTCTCTGAGTAAGCGTTCTTTGCACTGTTGGGAGTCGAACCCGGGTTAACGGCGCACTAGGCGAACGCATTACCACACTGCGCCACCACAAGGCACGCACCGCAGTTTGAGCTGCATCAATTGTCGCTCTTTTGATTATAGCACATGGCTATCGAAACAGTTGTCAACGGTTAATGAAACCTTTTAAAACTACGTTAAGTTGTTTGAACTCAGCTATTATTATTGCTACACAACATGTCATGTATTTAATCAAGGTGCCCCATGTTCAATATGAAATTTTTTCGTTGAATAGTTTTCCAGCTAAAGCCTTTCGAAATGTAGATTGTAATATGGACACCCTGTATTTCGCTGCTTAACACTATTTATTCAACTTTTCTAAAAGAAATTGCAGCAGTATAAAGAAAACCTTAGAACAAAGGGCAAAAAAATATCAAACAAGTAAAACAATCCCAAAACCTAGCTAGTATTTTGAAGAACCAAGGGAATGTGTGTGTGTGTGCTACAGAGAATTCGAAATGTCAAAGGTATCTTTGCACAACTAAAAACATTTGGAATTTGCACAAAATAAGAAGAAAAAACAGTCCAAAAATTTCTGAAAATAGCGTTAAATCGATGGTGCTTTATTCATTCAAAACGTTTAAAGTGCCCACGACCGTAACAACCTAAACTCAACTTTCCATGAATAACTCCTTCCAGACAATATTGAACACCCACTGGCCAAAACAAAAGGAAAACTAACATAGAGCTATAAAGTATTTGCGGTCAGAAACCTCCGTAAGAAATAATTAAGTGAAGAACTATAATTCTCTAGGACATTAGCTCAGAATGAAATCGAACAATGCTTGTAGACAAACAACAGACCGGAATCCCCGAAGGAAAGAGAGAGAGACAAAGAAATACAGAGAAAGATGGTGGACAACCAAGTTAAGAAAAAAATCACAAAACATGAAAGGGGGAAAAGAGAGACTTATAAAAAAACAAGCAGAATAGAGATCTTTTATCAAAATCTTACGTCATCTTACGGATTAAAGAAAGGGAAATAAGATTTCACTTCCATTGTGTGTGTGTGTAGACTTTAAAAATATAAATTTTACTTATAATCATTGCAACGGAATATGAATTGTAAATGCTTCAAAAGATTAGAGATTTGGTTATTTTGCGAGCTCCTACAATCGAAACACTGTTCTTTTGGCTGTCGTCACTTAGAAAGAAATGCAAGAAAACAAACTTAAAAAGTTCGATTTTCAAAATTGGCTAAATGCCAAGTTGTTTCCTTTTATGTGATGTTTTCTATATATACATAATTTCGACTTCCGTATCTGGCAACATATATTGTATAATTTTACTTTCTTATTTGGCAATAGTGTGCGTAATTGTTTTCCGAATTCTAAAATCAAATCAGTCTTCCGTTTACCATCGAAGTGTGCATACGTCATTCAGGGAAGCTCCGCCAAAAAAGGCGTGCTAGATTCCTTTGGCGTTGTAATTAATTGATTTTATAGCATGTGTTGACTAATTATTTTAAACGTTTAAAGTTTAAATGAATATTATTTTCAACTGAATGGAATTTATATGACTTCTGCAACTTCATATTATGAGCTTAGTGAATTTTCAGCCATAAAACCACAGCACAATGCTTCGTTCATGATTATTAATATATTTGGTAATTGATCATTTAAATTAACGTAATTAGCAACAGAATTTTTGTAAGTGACCCGAAAACCTTACTATACAAGGGTCATTCTATGCCAAGTGGTCCGGGGGCCCACGCTCGACTCTGCGAATTTGCTGAAATTTTAACAGGTTGTAGACAAGTCCAAGAAGTGAACATGTGCAAATTCTAGCCCGCAATATTAAATAACGAGGGAGATATGGCCACGTTTTTGAAGAACCCCTCCAAAAGCAGAGCCGAGCATCAAGTAACTGTTTAAAGTTTCGGTGCCAATAACTTGACAGCCAAAGTCGCTGTTGATCAGAAAATAAGCATTCCAGTTTATCTTTATTTCGTGAATCAGAAAATATCATTCTGAAAACGTGAAAAATATTTCCTCTTCGGAACATGGGCTGAAAGTTGTCAAAAAAAATTCCATTTCCTAATTGACGTCAAATTTCGAGGCTCATTATTTTTAGAAATGACAATTGGAGAAACATGCCATTTGGTATACTTAAGCCGAATATGTAACTTAGTGGATTATGAAATTAACAGCCTCATTATTTAATTAAATATGGAGATATTGCGCTACAAATATGCCGTAAAACAGAAAATCCTCAGAAGTGACCTGGGTTCGACCTCAAATATCAGCAAATAGGTCATCTCGAATTCTAATTTTTTTAGCATCATTAGAAAGAGCAGATTTTGAACTACTTGAAAGAGTACTCTTTATTCTAGAAACGGTTCAACTAAGACATTGAAAAAAGGGTTAAATATTCTAATGAAACATGCGCTGTCGGAGTTCGTGCACATGGTTGCTTAATTCCAAACAGCACTAAGTAACAATATTATTAATAAAAATCAATATTATCAATAAGCAATAATATCATTATTAATAATTATTACTTCATCAAGTTTGATTTTTCTTCAATTCTGAGCAAAACGATTTCTGTCAAGCTGTATTGGACTGCTGTTGAAGTAATAGAGCTGAAATTTTCATAATGATGTTCTGTTCATGAATCCAGCAAGTATCACGCTTTTTCGGCCAGTGAAATGATTGCACACGACAAAAGGAATGCACAAAGATGATAAATACATAATCCTTTTTATTGGAGATGTCACATACGCTACCAATGCATTGGTGATCGTCCTAAATATAGGCTACATGTAGACCTGGGGCGAGGTTCAGAATCGATGTAAAAGGAATATGCCTTTCAACAGATTAGTCGATCGAGGCAATAAAAAAAGTTTCGTCATTTGATACACGGCTGGCATGGATAAACTTTGTATCAACAGGTATAAACTGCTGATTATCTCATGTTCCAGGAATTGTGTTATAACCTTCGAGCCGTTCTTCTTGTGCTGCCTTCATTATTTCTATTTCTTCATTTGATGTAAAAAAATTTAATTTCAGAATTATGTTGGTCATGAAGATTAAATATGTTAGCAGGTTTCAGAATTTGGTGTTCGGTGATACGTCGATGACTATCTCCAGTTGCTAATTACTGAAATGTCATACCAATTCCGTCATATGGTGATTTGCTATGACTTGTCGCTAAGAAAGTCGACTCTGCACTTGTGTGGAAGTTTCCTTGATCGTGACATAAGTTAGTGAATTTCGATTAAATTAAAAAATTAATACTTTATTGTCACCACTATATTGAAAACCACCAGGGTAATTACATAAAGTAATTGAAAGAATACTTCCAGCCTTGTTAATTAGTGATCCTCACGCGTGTCCCAAAAAAACTATTTTTTTGGGGGGGAGGGGGTCAAGACGTCATTCAAGATTACCACTGGGTGAGTAGTCAAAACACATTAATGTCCTTCACCGTTTATTACAAAGTGAATGTTTGAGAAGTTCGATGTCTTATATCTTAGTACAGTGGTTCCAACCTGGGTGTTGTGACCTTCAGGAATGTCGCAAAGTGCTTTTTTGGTGGTCGCGGCAACTATTTTTAGTTGCAATTATTTTTATAAAGAATTTCATACCAAATGTTTCCAACGCTTTTATATTTCGATAAGGCTACATTGCAGTATTTTATTAAGGGTCATTAACTTTATAATATACATTAATATATATTCTTATATATATATATCATATTAATTCATGTAATATAATTTTATATTTAATGTGTTTTCTTTACTTTGTTAAAAATGCTTTTATTATGCAAATGTGGCGGACAGAGGAGATCGCAGACTATTTGGTTACGGTGAATTGGGGGTCATGACTTGAAGGTTGGGAAGTACTGGACTAGAGAAACTACTATTTTATACTATGTGGGATGATTTTTAATGAGATTACGCGTGCGTTGAGGAAAGCTGAAATTTAGGCCTTCCACAAGACAGCTACTACTTAACATAATTAGTTTGTTATGATATTTGAGTGAAAGACGGAGTTCTAGTAGAATAATTTACAGGAACTATTTACCAAATACCGTATAAGGACTGTGAGAAAGCATACGCTGGCGAGACGGAAAAGAGCGGACGGCTGGCAAGACAGAAAATACGGTTCGTAAGTGGAAAAAGGAGCATGGAAAATGGAGAAGGGTGAGATCTTTAATCTTCTAGTAGACCATGCTTAGAAGAAAGGGCATGTTCTTGATTAGAATGCTGCAAAATTTACTTTATAAAAATGTTATTTCTCGCTTTTGTAGATCGTTCTTGAATTTTAAGGAAATCTCCGATTACCAAATCGAGAAACGTCTCAAAATCTATTCCTGAATAACACAAGTTTTGTTCAAAACGATGGGAAAATCTAAGGTAAGAGTTTGAGAAAAATCCTGGTGTAGGACTACTCTGGATAAAAAACCCAGTATCTGGGGAAGAAAAACGAGACATTTTTACTGCCTCGATACTTCGCTTGATAAAGAGAACAGTAGTTCACGCAGGTTTGCGGAATGTTTCTTATATATTGGATCATTGACCAAATTTCACTTATCAACTAAAAACATAAAAGCAGTAAGAACAGCACAAAAAAAAAAAGGTTGAAGGTTATCATACAATTCGTAGCACACAAGATAATCAGCATTTTGTACCTGTTGATTCAAAGTGTATCCATATCAGCCGTGTACCAGATGACGAATCTTTTTTTTATTGCCTCGATCTATCAATCTGTTGAAAGGTATATTCTTTTTCCATCTATTATGAACCTCACCCCATGTCTACATGCAGCCTATATTTTAGGACGATCACCAATGCATTGGTAGCGTATGTGACATCTCCAATAAAAAGGAAGATATATTTATTATCTTTGTGCATTCCTTTAGTCGTGTGCGATCATTTCACTGGCAGAAAAAGCGTGATACTTACTGGAATCATTAATATCACGTCATTGTGAAGATTTCATCTCTATTACTTCAACAACAGGCCAATGCGGCTTGACGGAAATCGTTTCATTGGGCATTGAAGAAAAATTCCACTTGATGAAGTAATAATTGTTTATTTTATATAAATCGAACACTACGCAGATTAAAGCAAATAATAATATTAATCAACGTTTATTGGCGTAGTGATACCAGCGCCGATGTTATGGCGTGATTAGATGGTGAAACGTTCGAAAGAAAATAAATATTTCTGCCTTCGGTGGGTCAATAGTATATATACGTTCGTAAAGAGATTATATATTGTCCTTCGTAGCTCAGTGGGTAGAGCCTCCGCCCGGCAAGTGGAAGGTCGTGGGTTCAGGTCCCACCGAAGGCAGAAATATTTATTTTCTTTCGAACGTTTCACCATCTAATCACGCCATACCATCGGCGTTGGTATCACTACGCCAATAAACGTTGATTGATTGACATTGTTGTTTGATTTAATCTGCGTAGTGTTCGATTTATATAAAATAAATACATATGCTGCAACGTGCATTTCGATCAATTTAATACCAGTCTCTTTGCAATTTGGTTTAAATAGTAGTCTATGTACTACACCATTCTGCGAAATAACTGGCAACAATATATATACGTTCGTAAAGAGATTATATATTGTCCTTCGTAGCTCAGTGGGTAGAGCCTCCGCCCGGCAAGTGGAAGGTCGTGGGTTCAGGTCCCACCGAAGGCAGAAATATTTATTTTCTTTCGAACGTTTCACCATCTAATCACGCCATAACATCGGCGCTGGTATCACTACGCCAATAAACGTTGATTGTTTGACATTGTTGTTTGATTTAATAACTATTGTTTATGGTATTATTTCTTATTGATAATATTGATTTTTATTAATAATAATAACAATATTATTATTTTTATTAATAATATTGTTCAGCGCTATTTAGAATTAAGCAATCGTGTGCGTGAACTCGACAGTGCAGGTTTCATTAGAATATTTAACCCATTTTTATCTCCCTTGTTATTTAATATCTGCACTAGAAATTTGCACATGTTCATTTCTTGGACTTGTCTACAACTTTTTAAAATTTCAGGAAATTCGGAGAGGGTCGAGCGTGGACGGTTTCTAAAATTGGACCGCCTGACGTGGAATGACCCACATGTTAGCCATGGAAAGCAATCAAAGCAATAACGAATCAGATTCGCGCATTCATAAATGACTACCTTCGTGCAATATTGAATATACACTGTCTAAAATAATATAACCAATATAAAACTATGAGGTTGCTGAGGCCAAAAACGTGTGTTATAAATAACTAAGCAGAGAAAATGTAAGAGAAATAATTATGCACAAAATGTTTTGGTGCAGTTAATTAAACATTACAGTTAATTAAATGTACTTAAAGTCAATTGGTGCAGTTAGATAATTAAAGTAATTATTTCTTCCACTGCGTTAGAAATGGGTATCGCCGATAAATAGAGCACATGTAATTGAGTAAAACATATCCTCAGGATGAAATTGACGCAGCAGTGGCGCAGTGGTACCGCGTTCGCCTATTGCGCAATTATCCCGGATTCAATTTCCAACTGTGCTATGTCTTGCGACTAAATGCTCACTGCAATCAGGATTTTGGTTTCCTAGGCCTTAAACGGATCAGGTTCCTAGGAAAACTGTAGGTTACGGGGTAGCAGGATCCATGTTGTCTTTGCGCCGTAAAAATCAAACACACTAGACCAAACCCAATAACGTTTATAAACGTGTTCTAGACTGATATCAAGAAAAGAGGGCGAAAGAGAAGAGAGAGAGGAAAAGAAATACATAGTAATACGTGAAGACCTTCAAGAAACGAACTTAAGCTGGAGAGAATAAAACATGGTAAGGAATTATTAAAACACCTAGAAAAGTGGGAACCTGTTGTAAGATCCCTACATTCCCTAAGAATTAAAGGAAAAGGAAGAAAAACAAAAATTAATACAGTGATTATAACAAAAATATTGTAATAGTAAGTTTAAGTAATTGTAATGAGCATGTAATTGTATATAATTATAAAAATACGTCCCACACATCATTAATCTTCAAGCTAGGTCTTTCTTTATTATGTTTTGTAGTATGTAGAGAGATCGACCGGGCGGGACTAAGTCTCTTTTTATTCTTTGCAAAAAAAACCAACTCAATTTTGAGCTTAGGCGCAGGTGCCAAAAATTATTAGTCATCTCGATATTTCACAAAAAGAAAAAAAAAAATGCAAAACATGCTTCGATAGCTTCATATGCTGACCATTTGTTAATTGTGGTGACCCTGAGAAAGGTAATAATATATTACAAACCTTAAATACGAAGGAATGTGTATCATTCCACTGCTTTGGTTTTCGAGCCGTTTAAAGCTTCCCGGTTAAGACCCCCAGTTAATACGGAGGGCCCACGTTTGTGTTTAAGCCAGGACCGTGTCCCCTTTTCTTCTTCACAAAAATAGTGTTATCTCAAGACCCTGCTGTGGCAAAGTGTAGTAATGCCTTACACCTAGTGCGCCATTAATTCGCGTTCGATTTCCAACTGTGCGAAAAACGCTTACTCCGAGATCTCATAAAAAGATCGCACTGCTCACCGTAGTGCGGTGTTTGGTTCCCTAGACCTTAAGAGGTTCGGATTCCTCTGAAAATTTTAGGTCTAGAGGCTCGGATTCTTCGGAAAACAGTAGGTCCCAGTCCAGAATGACCATTATAGTCCTTTAGCCGTAAAACCACAAACTAACAAACAAGCAAGTTTTAGCTGAAGAATTGGTGGCAAAAATGTTTAGCCATTGTCTGTGCACTTACCATTCATTTTAAATACAAAACTCAAACGATAGTACTTTTATTATTTACCTTTATATTGCAGAACAGTATTTTTAAAATTCAGAACATAATTGTTTGAACTACAGGATATGGGGAGGTAAATAGTATATATTATTTCTTGTGCAATATATTTTAAAAGACTTAATTTTATTCCCACTGTACAAATTGGCTGGACTTATTTGTTAGTATGTCTTCAATAAAGCTTGAAACGATGTGTTTTTTTTTTTGGTCAATATCGGTTTAGATAGCAGTCTTTGCATTATTTTCAAGTTTCCCTATGCGCGAAAAATTTAAAGGCCACTATTTAATCACTAACTTAGTAATTGAACATAATTCATGTCACTATAAGCGGAAAATTTAATTATTACCAGCATGCACGGTACGATACCCCGATGGATATTAAGTCTGAAGGGTACAACTGAAACTCTCGTGGGCCTGTATTATTGTGCAGCAGGAATTAAATACGTCTAAAGTAATTTAAATGATCTTGAAAGTGGCATATAACAAGTACAGCGATAACCATCACTCGATTTAGTAACTGAACCATAACCACATAAATTCAACTAGAGTTATTTAGTTTGGACAGTTGTTATTACTATCATCATCATCTTATCACAAACACATTCATCATATTTTAACGGAATGTCCAAGGACCATAATTGTTGATATATTTTTAAGAGCGAGTCCAGACCCGGTTATTTCAAAGCATTCGACTGGAACCTTTCTACATACAAAACATGGGGTACACTGGTTGTTGGGATAGAGGACGTTTAAACAATGGAATAATTAATGGACAAGTAAAATATAAACGTTAAATACAAATACTAGAGTTGAATGTTTAATAAACATTTAAAAATGTCAGATAATGCAAAATGATTTGATGTAGCAATACGCAGATTAGATTTATAAGTAGAGTGTTAACGTTTTAAGCGTCATAATGTTTATAACATTTATAACATATTATAACATTTATAACATTGATTTTCACTCATAAATATCATAATTTTTTTTTGTTACATTTGGTCTATTTTTAGTTTAATATTATCGGATTATGAAGATTGTTGTGCGTAAAGGCATGTGTTATTACAGCTTAAACGTGTCACTTTCCTGATCTAAGAGAAAGGTGTATCTAAGGCAGATTTGCAAAGAATGGACTATTTTTATTACTATACTATTATGATGACTATTATCCTGTACTTACTATTATACTGACTAGTATACTTACTGTTATACTGACTATTATACGTAGGGGAAAGTAGGGCAAAGTGGATTTAGAGGGCAAAGCGGAGCAGCATAATGTTTAATAATCCAAACATAGGAGGCAACAGTGGTCAGTGCAAAAGTGTTGAAGGTGTGCGTAGGAATAAATTGCACTTATTTCAGCGCTAATGAAATACATGCGCAGCGAATAAAGTAAAAAAAAACCATTTTTTTCGATTGTTGACTAAAATTTTTGCAAGTTAAGTGTCAATATAATAAAAACTATTTCGCACTAAATTTTGTGAACGATATGCCTGAAATAGGTATTAAGTCTGTTTGGATAATATTTTTGTGTCATTACTGTTAACGATTCAGAACAGACAGTATTTTGTGTGTCAAAATGGCGTTGAGGAAAAAGCAGACAATTTTTGATGGGACAAAGTGGATAGGTAATATTACGGGGCCCTGGCCCCGGACCCAACAATTTAGAGACCTCAAAATTGTCTCATTGGTGATAAAATCATGAAATTTGCTTTTAAATATTTTTTATTGATTTTACTTGATAATATTTCAGCGCAATTTTGAATATAATTTAAATTCACTCTGATTTGATTTTGGCAAACTGGCATGAAAGTGATGACATGCACCTCTAGCCACATGGGCCAGATAGTTTTCACTAGAGAACGGTTTCTTTTATAGTTGATGATCTGGCAACCCTGATCACAAAGTTCTTCATTCAATTGAGGGAGTAAGTTTAATTATGTGTGTTTGTTGTGCTGGTTGCTTACGGTCAAAACGTGCAGAAATTTTAACAGCCCTGCTAGGAACATCGTTCGAGCACAACGCGAAAAGAAAACCCGGTGTACACAAAGTACAGGCAAGCCTAAGAATACCATCGAGCATCTTGGCACAGAGACAGAATCTACGTCGCAGTCTTAATTTACTTAATATGTAATAAACCATATGCTGATCCACCAATAGGGAACTGGATAAAGTGTTCCTTCTCTAACGGATGGACTCACGAGAACTGTACTCCTTATGAAGGCGTAGGAGAATATACATGCCTTAAATGCACTATGTGAAAACGTTTCTGGTAATTTTTTTTTCTGCCGGAAGCATGTTATGTGTACGTTATAATTTTTTACCACATAGTTTTCTATTTCAAAAACAACCCATCCACTTTGCCCTAGCACTGGGGCAAAGTGGATAATTTGACCTTTCTCCTTCAAACATTTTTGTTTTAAATTCAGTAATAAATAATGTCGTTAATGATACGTACTATGTTTCTTTGATGTCCACAGCAGTAAACAATGAAGTTTCAACCTTCATATATTTATTTATCACACTTTATTATTAAGATGAAATTAAGTGATCCGCTTTGCACTACTTTCCCCTTAGTAGCATGCTGACTATTATACTTATTTGACTATTATGATTACTACCTCACTGACTTGACTACTATGATTACTACCTCACTGATTTGACTATTATACTTATTTGACTATTATGATTACTACCTCACTGACTTGACTATTATGATTACTACCTCACTGACTTGACTATTATGATTACTACCTCACTGACTTGACTATTATGATTACTACCTCACTGACTTGACTATTATATTTTCTACTATACTGACTATTATACTTATTACTATACTGAATATTATACTTACTACTATACTGACGATTATACTTACTATTATACTGTACATGCATACCCATAAGACAAAAAAGGCTTGCTTACCCTAAAAAGAAAAACATAAATCGCAAAGTATATTCCAAACACACACAGTAACATTAATTGAAATATGAACTTTCTTACTCGCAAACTGCAAAAATGTAGTACCCAGTGGCGGTCGGGTGAACAGGCTTGTTGAACCCTGCATATCTATACACTGAACTTACATAGCCAATCCTTGCGATGATTCAGCAATAACGAAATTCACGAAGCATGTCTTTAACTCATGTTGAACTCCCAATGACATCGCAGAACGCCTGTCGTTTTTCTATACATCGTAGTCCGGTGTTTTCTTTGCTTGGCGGCAGAGTTTCGGATTCCTCTGAAAACTATAGATCAAAGCGCAGCATGTCCTTTGCCACCACTGAGAAATATTGACAAGCGATTGAGCTGTATATATGTATAACACAGTAGAAACTCGATTTTCTGGGCAAATTGGGACCAGAGACAACCGGATGAGCAAAAACGCGGATAATCGAATACAATTAAAAAATCAATATAAAATCGTAAAACCAGGAAAAATAGAAAAAAATTAAATGTGGCATGACAAGTTTATTGATATACATTAAACCTATTGTATGTAAAACCATTATGACGCCTCAAAGATTTTAACCTACATAACAAGGACCATCCGGCACGTGCCACGTGGAAGGTGTCTTCCGTTGTCATGGGAGACGTTCCCCTTCCGTTCTCTCCCTCTCCTGTTTCCCACAGGGACGCTTGTTTCGAAAAGAAAAAAAAAATCTGAGCTCCGCACATCCGGATAATTGAAGATCGGGGTGTCTGATGTCCAGATAATTGAGTTTCTACTGTACTCAGAAGTTATCAGTTCTATTTCTGACAACTCTATACCCTGCGATAGAGCAGTGGTAAAGCATTCACCTGGTGCGCCGTTAACCAGGATTCGATTCCCGTCGTCGCAAAAAAAAAGAAGTGCGCCGACTAATCGCTGACTATACTACGGGTTTGGTTTCCTGGGCCTTATGGAGTTCGCCCTCTTGTGCCGCGTTTATATTTAGCCCACTTTCGTGGCAGTGAGCATGAAAGTGGGCAGCTCGAGTATATAAACATGTCACTTGCGCTGACCATGCCCCTGCCGCTCCCTTCGTTGGCTGTTTTTGTGCGGAAGTCAAAGGAGACAGAGCGCTGAAACTGCAATTAATTCAATTCCTCCATTGCCTGAGGTTGAATGTGAAGTAAGTATGAATGGGCAATGTAAACACCTACTGATTTTGATGCTGCCAGGAAAGTATTTTGGGGAATAAATACAGCAACGACAGGAGCAGTGGCAATGGCTGAATGTGAAACTAGCTTTAGGAACAACATAGATCCGCTGCCTTCGGCAGGATGGAATTGACATGTTCGTTAATCCTGTTGTTAACCAATGATTGACTTTCGGTGGTATTATAAGACGCGAGCTTTTTCTACCAACCGTCGTTCGGGGTTTGGATTTGTTAGAAGCAAACGTTCGGATTCTTCAGAAAACTGTAGATCGCGACGCAGATTGTCCTTTGCTATTCGGGCTCCATTAAAACACAGAGTTGAACCAGTGGCGTAAACAGAAAGTTCATAAGAGGAGGGTTATAGGCTTAATGGGAGGGGTTACAGAGCTACAACTCATATATTCCTATGTTAAATATACAAAATTTTACTGCAATAGAGTTGCAACCCTCCAGGCCTGGCTGCGTTTATGGGGTGAATTTAAAGATAATATTTGGAACTTCCGAATACATCTCGGATAACCAAATAAATGATACATAAACATAAATAGTAGAACTGAACGTGAAAACTTATATGAAATAACTGCCGTAACCTGAAATAAATATGGGAATTTTAGCATATTTTGACTATTTTACTTATATTGCGTTTTTAATTATTTTTGACAAGTTCAATCATTTTTAACGTGCTTTAATTACTTTTAGCAATTCAGCTAATTAGTCAATATCAGTTTAAAATAGTTTCACGTAGACTTTCACAGCGCATTATAACAATCAACAACGAATTTTTAGGTAGTCAGTGGTAGGTAAACGATTATTTATTGCTAAAATTTTACGTTTCGTTTCGAGCTGTGCGAATCATCATCAGAAGAGGTTAAATTAAATAAAAAACTTTTGAGAAAATTGTAGAATATACGTAAGTTGCGGAAACAGTATAAATACGTTGAAATAAATTATTATGAAATTTTAGAGATGAATATAAAAGCCAGAACAGAAGAAAATGAAATCGAAAAATAAAAACTGACATTTACACGTTACAGTTTTGTTAGAATGGGTAGCCAAGCAACGGGAATGGTTTTTGCATCGTCTCTATTAAAATTATTAGGATGCTTGATGAACTCTATTGCTTCTCTGTATAATCTGGGCCAAAAATTGGTTGATTTTACAAGAACTGTAGTATGGTCAAAAAGGATTAAATGGTTATTTAAAATTGAATCTTCTGCTATTACCGATTTTTTATCTGTTTATTCCTCTGTTGTATCCTCATTTATTCCAAAAAACAAGATTTTTAATTTCCTACGTTCGGTTAAAGAACCAGTGGATACATTCAAAATTCCTGGTGTATACAAATTCCTTGTTCTTGTGGACAGGTATACATCGGGCAAGCAGGTCGATCCAGTGCGTGCCGAAAACGGGAGCATGAAAGCCTCGTGAGGAATAAACAGATAACAAAATCGGCAAGTAGAACATTCAATTTTAAATAACCATTTAATCCTTTTTGACCATACTAAAGTTCTCGCAAAATCAACTAATTTTTGGCCCAGATTAAACAGAGGAGCAATAGGGATCATCAAGCATCCTAATAATTTTAATAGATATGATGCTAAAATCATTCCTGTTGTTTGGTTAACCATTCTAACAAAATTGTAACGCGTGAATATCCGTTTTTATTTATCGATTTCATTTCCTTCTGTTTTGGCTTTTATATTCGTCTCTAAAATTTCACAATAATTTCTTTTAACGTATTTATACTGTTTCCGCAACGTATGTATATTCTACAATTTTCTCAAAAGTTTTTCATGTAATTTAACCTCTTCTGATGATGATTCGCACAGCTCGAATCGAAACGTAAAGTTTTAGCAATAAATAATCGTTTTGCTATACAGCTGACTACCTGAAAATTTGTTGTTGATTAGTTTAAAATACTGTTTTAAAAATTCAAGGATATGTCTAATAGATCAACTAAATAATTGTTTCATTAGCTGCTTTATTATCTTATTTGTTAGTAGACTAAATAAAACTAAAATACTTCACAAGTAGGTATGACAAGACATCATCTCTGTTTTTGGCAATCTGAAAAAAAACACCATTATTTTACATCAAACATTAATACACTACATGACAGTGAAAATGCAACACCAAGAAGGAGTGGGCAGAAAAAAATGCAAATTGCAGGGTAGACGTAGCTCACCGAGATATGTAAATGATGAAAATGCGCAGCTGTCCCGTGCACG
Source organism: Dysdera silvatica (assembly GCA_006491805.2). Classification (NCBI taxonomy): domain Eukaryota; kingdom Metazoa; phylum Arthropoda; class Arachnida; order Araneae; family Dysderidae; genus Dysdera; species Dysdera silvatica. The sequence goes on along the minus strand of QLNU02003225.1, from coordinate 32,118,312 downwards.
TTGAGTGCGATATAAGGGAAGGAACCTGCAGAATCGGCAATTATTGTCCCGTTCTCTCTTCCAGGCAAATCATTTTGAAATTTTATTTCTTTTGTCTCAGAAAAACGTGTAATAGCAGAGAATGCCAGGCCGCTTACAACCGAGACAGTTCCAGCAGACATATGATTCCACGAAGGGAATGGTGATCGGACTCAAAAAAAGGCAGGTTGGTCCATACGTCAAATCGCAGAGGATAGGCACCTACATGTGTCTATGGTGCACCAGCTGTGGCAAAGATGGTTGGAACAAGGGAATGTGGCACGTTTGAAGGGTACTGGTGCGGCTAGCACAAGTGGACAGACGCATGCGCCGGCAAGCATTGGCAGCTCCGTAGACTGCTTCCGTCGCCCCTTTGCAACATGTTCAGGACACCCTTAATGTTCCCATACCGACCAGAACCATTATTCTCCGATTGGTTTCCGACGCCCTGCACACATGACTCTCGTTAAGAAGGCTGCCATTGATCCAACAACACAGACGCCTCCGCTTGCATTGGTGTCGGGATAGAGCCGCGTGGACGGCTGAGTGGCACAAGGTCGCGTTCTTGAACAACTCACGCTTTTGTTTAAGCAACGACAGTAGCCATTTACGAGTCTGGGAACAAGTCCAATCCGGCCACATCTGTGAAACGTAACATTGCGCGACAAGGTGGCATCATTGTTTGAGGCGCCATCGCCTACGATAGCCGCTCACTTTTGGTCTGTATTAAGGGCACTATGACGGCCCAACAATACGTGGATGATGTGCTGCGGCCGATGACACTAGCCTTCTTTCAGGGGGTGCACAATGCCATTTAACAGCAGGATAAGGCCCGACCGCACATGGCACACATCACCCAACATGTCTTGCAAGGTACCCAAGTGTTTCCCTGGAAACCAGTCTCACCTTCTCTCTCACCAGTCGAACACGTCTAGAACGTGAGTGACTAGACATCGCTTGCTTGCTTGCACTGCCACCGCCGCGTTCAGAAGGTGAACTCTGACAAATTGTTCAGAGGGAATGGACAGCCATCCCTAGGGACACCATCCGCACATTCATTGAGTCTGAACCTAGACGTGTTGCTGCGGTGGTCCCACAACCTACTGATCAGACGCTGGTGGCGCCCAGTGTATAGGTGTATCATGTTGCAATAAACATCACTTATTCTTCGTTGCCGTTTCTCTCTGCCAATTTTCGCCACATTCTGCCGACTCCTTCCTGGTATTGCATTTTCACTGTCACGTAGTGTGTTTGACCCAATAATCGTGTAAACAAGCCGGATTAGTACAATGTTATCACTCTTCACAAAAAATACTTTAAAGAAAGCTACAACTAACGGGCTCTTTAGAACATATAAATTATGGCTCATACCTCTCAATAATGTAATAGTATACACACAAAACGTTAAACAATGGTACATTAACAAACAGAAAAAATCATCCAAGCTTTTGAATGCGTCAGCAACAGCACTTCATCAGGAGTAATGTAATATAATTATTATGTCATAATTATATTAATCATACAATTAATTCCTGCAGACAGAGTCGTGCAGATGGTGTGACAAACGAACCAGCTGCCTCAAGTTTTAGTCTTAGAAGCGCCAAATAGTATTTGGTTGTATTTTTATGTCTCAAGGACAGCAAATGTCATTCTTCGCCAGCGCCAAATGAGAGAACGTGGGAATATATTGGGGTCTTGGCAGGCTTCAATGTGTTAGAATTAGAAAAGAATATATAAATTAATAATCTGAAATATCAAGTGTCAAAAACTATTCCTTTTATATATTGGGGAGGACGCCATGTTGCATCTTTCCTTCAGTTACAAAAATTTCTCGCCACGGCATTGCCCTCGCAATTTTCTTCCTTCAGTTAAGAAGACGACTAACTATCTATGACATCTAACGTAAATACGCGAAGACCGAGTATGGCTCACCTCAGTAATTCAATGTTCAGAGCATCGAGACGAAGACACAGAAAATGCTGGTGCGAAGCCATCATGCAGTTATTCTGGATTCAACTCCCAAGTGGGCCAAAGAAAGATTCTTACCGACTAACTGCTCACAGTATTTCGGGGATTACTTTCCTAGGCCTCGAGAGGTTCGGATTTCTCGGAAAACTGTAGGTTTTGGTTAATCATCACCCTTGATGTGCTTGCGTCGTAAAACTCCAACGATCATGCTTGCTCTGCAAGCAGTCATGCTTAATGAATCCGGCATGAATCTAATGTAACTATCAATATACGCTGCAGGTCTACAGCTGGTAAATTATTGCTTTTATTTAATTTCTCTTCGACGAGTTTGTCAATTAAACTAGCTTCTTTTATGTAAGCTTCATTCTTAGTTTCTAACCTCAAGACCACGAAAACAGATGTCAGACTCACGTACCCACAGTATGCATGCACTTGTATCCGCTTTCCACAAATCTTTTCTGAAGCATGTGAGAAAACACTGTCTTCAGAATTTTTTTATTTCCTTCGCAAGTTGGTTGGTTGGGTATTTTTTTTTTTTTTATCTCTGTCATGTTTGCCAAATATCTCACGTGGTAACTAACCGGTTTATTTACATTATACAATTTTTGAAGCGTATATATAGCGGTGGGATAAAATAAACGTATCCAACGGCTAAACAGTACCTCCAATCTTTGATATGTTTGTACAAAAGCTAGTTTATTAAAAAAAACTTAAGTAATAAAGGAGTTTTCGTAAAACAAACTAGAAATTAATATTGCAACATTAAAGTACGTTTATTTTTGCAGTAGGATCTTAATTACCCAAAATAGTTTACTGCGTCTATTTTATAGTTCTTATTATTAGTATTAGTTAATAGGCTCTCGTTCATTGTTTTCGATAAAAAAGCTTATATTTGTTTCTTAGTATAAACTCATGTTTGTAAAAATTGCAACACCATGAAGGAATCATGTGATTGAGCTGAAACTTTCAGGAAATGCAAATTAGGGTATGCTATTCAAATGATTAGAATTTCAGTCACCGCGCTTGCGCGGGCTGTTCGGTGGGCTATTTTTTGATGGATCCGTATAAATAAAGGACTGTAGCTAGGTATATAGGCTATAGGGCGTGTATGGTTATCTGCTAGTGGTAAACGTTACATGAGACGTTATTGCTTCTACGACAAAGCAACATCAAAAATAAAACCTGATACTGACAGCTTTGTTAAAAATAGCCAGCTCCAAAAATCTCATTAAAAGATTTTATTTGGCTTCCCATAGCTAAAAAATTGTGATTTTTTTTTCTCCCATACATAGTTTATATTGTAATATATATATATATATCACTGGAATGGCCCAGGCTGCCGTTTGTTATTGACCTTGGCTACGTTTAATGGACGATCCCTTGCTTCTGAAGCAAAACTTCAGGAATTGGAAGAGGAACTAGACAAGATCAAATGGGACATTGTAGGACTCAGTGAAGTTAGAAGAAAAGGTGAAGAGTTGGTGGAACTTAAAAGTGGACATTTGTTTTATTATAGAGGAACGGAAACTGGAAGAACAAGTGGTGTTGGCTTCTTAATCAACAAAAGAATTAAAGACTGTCTTCTGGAAGTTGAAAGTACATCAGATCGAGCAGCGAGGCTCGTTGTTCAACTAACCCAGCGATACCAACTTCAAATAGTACAGGTATATGCACCAACATCAAGCCATACCGACGAAGAGGTTGAAGAATTTTATGAAGAAATCAAAGAGTTACACACCAAAGGGAAACAACATATCAAGCTCATCATGGGGGATTTCAATGCAAGAATTGGACAACAGGAACAAGGAGAGACATCGGTTGGTAAATACGGATATGGGGAAAGGAATGAACGTGGCGATCAACTCATCGAATTTGCAGAAGCTGAAAACCTTAGCATCATGAATTCATTTTTTAAGAAGAAACCGCAAAGAAAATGGACATGGAAACACCCAAATGGGGGAACTAGTGAAATTGACTATATCCTGGCAAACAAGAAATCAATTATTGAAGATTGCAGTGTACTGAACAGATTTAATACTGGAAGTGATCATCGAATGGTGAGATGTAAAGTGCACTTAAATACTAAATTAGAACGACAGAAGCTCATTAGGAAACAAGTAAGTAAGAGGGTGGATCTAATGAAACTGAAAGTAAATACCGAGGCATTCAAGTTGGAATTAAAAAATCGCTTTTCTGCACTGGAAGGACTTATTGATGAAAGTGATATCTCAGAAGCAAATGAAAACATTGTTAAGACAATAGTTGAAACTGCTGGGGAAATTGGTGGTGTAACCTGTAAAAAGCACAATAGCAAATTATCTGAGAAGACGAAACAGCTCATGAAAAGGCGAAGAGATATGAAGGTGGACAATCGAAATACCAGTTCCAGGATTGAGTACATAGAACTTTGTAAAACTCTGCGCAAAAGCATGAAAGAAGACATAAGAAAATTCAACTGTGAGTTAGTAAGGAAGGCCATTGAAAATAACAAGAGCCTTAGGGTTGTTAAAGGAAGTTTATCTGTTGGGAAGAAACACATCATTGCATTAAAAGGAGAGGATGGCACCGTAACAAGAAATAGGGAAGAAATACTTAGAAGAGTTGAAGAATTCTACAAAAAACTATATGAAAGTAACAGTGGATTAAACGAAGACACTGAAATAGTCGAAGGAACAGCTCCTAAAATCTTAAAAGAAGAAGTTTCATTTGCAATAAAAAGTATGAAGAAAGGAAGAGCCCCTGGCGATGATGGTATTACATTAGATATCCTAAAAGAAGCTGGAGAATATGTAGAAGACATACTTGCAAAATTCTTTACCAAATGTCTTAACAGCGGTAACATACCAAACCAATGGGATTCTGCAACAGTAATTCTTTTGCATAAAAAAGGTGATAAAGAGGATTTGAAAAATTACCGACCAATTAGCTTGTTACCTGCTATTTATAAAATCTTCACAAAAGTTCTAACACATCGCCTGCAGAAAAATTAGATGCAGCTCAACCAAGAGAACAAGCTGGATTTCGAAGTGGATTCAGTACAGTGGACCATATTCAAGTATTAAGAGAATTAATTGAAAGAACACATGAATATGAACTTCCATTGTGTGTTGCATTTATTGACTATGAGAAGGCCTTTGACTCTATTAAAACATCAGCAGTCATCAACTCTTTAAGATCAACAGACATTGAGGATGTGTACATTGACATGGTGAAACGTGTGTATAAAAATGCAAGTGCAAAATTTCGGTTACATAAAGATACCAAAACTATCAAACTTGGCAAAGGGGTGAGGCAGGGAGATACCATTTCTCCAAAACTTTTTACTTCAGCTTTACAGATGATTTTTCAGCTGATAAATTGGAATAACAAGGGAATAAAAATAAATGGTGAATATTTAAATCATTTGCGGTTTGCTGATGACATTGTTATTTTTTCAACGAACCCATCAGAACTCCAAGACATGGTACAGGAGCTCTCAACTAGAAGTAAAGAAGTTGGACTCAAGATGAACCTACAAAAAACTAAGATCATGTTCAATAATTTTGTAGAGGAAACAAAAATACAAGTTGACAACATTGAGCTAGAAATTGCTGATTCATATATTTACCTTGGCCAGCTGATTTCAATGGATGGCAACATTATGAAAGAACTCAACAGACGTATTAAACTTGGCTGGAGTGCATTTGGAAGAAACAGTTTTATCCTGAAGGGGAAATTGCCTTTGTGTCTAAAAAGAAAGGTCTTCAACCAGTGTGTATTGCCAGTCCTCTCTTATGGATCAGAGACATGGAGTCTAACAGTTGGAGCAATACGAAAGTTACAGACAACGCAAAGGAGCATGGAGAGGTGCATGCTTGGAATAACTAGGAGAGATCGAAAAAGAAACACTTGGGTGAGAGAGCAAACTAGAGTAGAGGACATCATTGTTAAAGTAAAAGGGCTGAAATGGCGATGGGCTGGGCATATTGCAAGAAGAACTGATCAACGATGGACAACAGAAATTCTGAACTGGATTCCAAGAGACCACCGAAGACCTAGAAAACGTCCTCAAACTAGATGGGTGGATGAAATAAGAAAACAGGTTGGGGTGACGTGGAAACGAATGGCCCAGGATAGACTTGTGTGGAAAGCATTTGGAGAGACCTTCATCCAGCAGTGGATAGATAATGGTTGAATATGATGATGATGATATATATATTACATGATTACATTATTGTGAGCCAGGAAATGTTTTACAACTGAAGAATAAATACATATAAAGTTGGAGGGAAATGAAAATTCAACGAACTCTTGCTTTTATCAACATTCAATTTACGAATTTGACGTTTCTACAAATTAATAGGTTAGTAGGCATGTCTTGGAAATTAAATATAACGTAAATTGGAGGAGGGGCAAAAAAATTATATGATGTGAAAAAGTAAGATTTTACCTTTTTTCTAAAAAAAAGTGGGAGGAGGAGTGCCCCCTTGTCCCGCTAGATTACGCCTATGATTGAGTTGGTTCCGAAAAATATCATATTGAACTAACGTTAGTTCCCTCTATCCGATTTACGAACTAAAATTACATATTCATTCTATCTTACGAATTCAGTTTCTTCACTTTCTTTTCACTGATTTCTTTCTGATGCCGAACTTTTGGAAATTGAAAGTTTGAATTTCCTCAATTTGCGTTGGACTTTAAATCACTTAATTTGTCAGAATTTGGGGAGAAAGGCAGGGACGGATCTAGCTTATATGGCGAACGGTGCGAACCCAAAATTTGGCGCCTCCGCCCTCCCCGTTAAATATTAATTGTTCTCAAAGTAATTCCTTTTGTTGCAAAGTTTTTTTCTTTCTTTAAAGGATCTTCTCAATAGACTACTGAATATTATGACAAGGTGGAAATTCACGATAACAATTAAAATTTCCTTACAACAAATAACATGTAACTAAACAACAAATACTTTTCTGATGAGCTAATTATTAAATTGTTCTAATAATCAAATTAAAGCCTTACACGTGTTTCAATAATCGGAATGTCTTCTGCACGGTCAAATAAGCTCATCTATTTTAACGCAATTTTTACTTTCCTAATTCCTTACTTGCAGTGTCACATTGTGGTTCAGTTGGAAAAAAAGCTTTTTCATTTTCTTACACACTAACTTAATTAAACATTTCGTAATAAAGAATAATTTATACAAGGATTAAATAAGGGATAATAATAAAAGGATAATTAATTTATTAAAAATTAAATAAGGTTTAAAACATTTTATGTTTTAAAAATATAAGAATTTTTTTGCAGTGAAATATAAAAATGTTTTTGCACTTTGAGGTCGTTAGGCCATTTTGGGCCTAATGCAACGGCTCTGGCTGCAACGCCCTTGATCCTTCTGTGGGGGGGGGGGGATTTGCATTAGATTTCATATTATTTTGTACATTGTTGAAGGAATGAGGGAATTGTTTATATTGGTTTGTGGCCCCATTTGAGAAACTGCTATATAGGGCAGTATAAAGATTGGTTTAATGTATGTATTTGAAATGTAGAAGGTAATGACATGTGAGAGTTTTGGTGCCGGAATTTATTAATGAGTTTCATTTTAAATAAATTTTAATTATTATGGATAAGTTAAATTTATTAGGGAATTACTTCAGTTTTCGTTAGTAAAAGAAAGAGTGGGAGAGGAGGCTTATTTATATATAGTGAATATCACATCTCTTGTCTAGGGAAAGTACGTATTTAAAAACAAATTTTAAAGTTGTCTTTATGATTAGAATTACCTTTTATTTTCTTAACATCATTCATATTTACGAATAGAGGAGGATTTGGGATTTTGTCATCTATACGCTGAGATATTTTGTTGTCTAATCTTACAAAACGTAATTAGGGTTTTTAATAGACAGGACAACAGATTTTGGCGTTTTTGTCAAATTCTTAATTTGACGCCTCTAGCCAAAATCCTTTTTGGTATGTTCGCCGCCCAGGTACAGACACAGCATCATCGCTCTTATTAATTTAATATTTCATTTAATTAATAACTTCGTATGTGCAGTGTTTGCTTTTATATCTCTATATACATATTTTTAAATAGTTATCATATACATGAGAATTAATTTTTACTTTTTAAAATGAAACATAGACACTTGATATTGGTTCTGGTCTAAACATAGAAAATAATATAATAATATTAATAATACAGAGGGTTGGAAGAGCCATTGACCTGCTACCAAGAGGTCGTGTGTTCGGTTCTCCACCAGGCACCGCGAAATCATTCTTTTCTTTGCAAGCATTTTACCAAAAATACGCTCCGGTGGCTCTGTGTCCCGACCGTTTTGCAATTGTGTTAACCCTGTGAAGGGTAATATTTTAATATCTCATGTATAAAAAAAATTCATCATCTAATACAGCGGATGCTTACGCATTTGTAGAATGATTTCGAGGCCGTCTAATCAATGTTCAAAATGTAAATATTAAGTATTTAAATATTCGATCTGTAAGCCCTTTTTCTGTTTTCTCACGTTTTAAATGAGAGAAGGGCTTTTCGTAAAATTTGTAAGGGTAATGCTTTCCACTCCTTTTGCACTACATTCCAGAGGCCATCAATCGTGGTGGGTTTGCATTTCGAAAGAGCTCTTTTCAACAGACCGAAAGCACAGTAGCCCATAGGTAAAACGGCAGGGAATCTCGCAGGAATACATTGAAAAGGTGCATGTGTACACAACTCTCTCGCAAAAGCAAGGACAACAGCGTCGAATTCCCATGAGTTGCGCGATAAAATAAATGTAAACGTTACATCCCTGTCGCCAAAAAGTCTGGGGTGGATTTAACATGGTACATGCCTTTCCATTGCCGAAAATTAGAGGATAACATGGCTGTTTTTCATTCATTGGCTATTCTACCGAAAACGACTTGAAGGTCAGTTCCTCTGTTTCCGATATAAACTGTTTTCGAATAGTTATTTACGCATATCAAACCTTTTATATATATATTTTTTTAAATTTCTTCTAGAACACTACATGTGTCTAAAAAGAACAGCGAAAAATTTTTAAAAAGCAAAAGCCAAGTTGGTCCACAGCGAGAATTCCTAGAGCCCCTGGAATATACGTTATTGCTGCATATGCTATATTTCATTGCCGCATTATGATTTTGATATTTTATTTGCTGTATTCGGACGCAATTTTTAAGGACAAGGGAAAG
>QLNU02003225.1:32061596-32096876 GCA_006491805.2 Dysdera silvatica | reverse complement strand
TGCTTCTTGTTAATTGTAATTAATATTATGCTTCTTGTTAATTGTAATTAATATTATGCTTCTTATTAATTGTAATTAATATTATGCTTCTTATTAATTGTAATTAATATTATGCTTCTTATTAATCGACATCTTTATATATTAAAGGCAACAGTAATCATTTTTCTGTATAATAAAATCTTTAATAAGATACGAACCTATGCCTTTATTATTGACTATTTTTTATTAACTAATATTACTGACAGTTTTCTTACTGACTAATTTTTGGTAACTACTATTACTACTATTCCTGCTTACGTTTTATTACTGACTATATTGTTTTTCGCCCACGGTGAAGTATTTATGTTAATAATAGTTACTTTAAATGTGAATTAAAAATGTTTTGAATATTTTAAGCAATGTTACATCAAAGTCACTTGGTGTGAATTTATGGTGTAAGGAGTCATTATGCACCATTACCAACAAGACACTGTACAAAGTAATTATGCATGGTTTACGGAATATTCTTCACCGTAAAATGTGGTCATTGTGAACAGACAAGAATGGTTAACTGCATCACCAACTCACTGAGCTCTAAGTGTGATAAACACCTCTCGTTGCCAAAATGACAATGCTAGTATATCCCGCATACTTCTCAGATCTCTTGCCAAGAAATTTTCACCTCTTTAAGCAAATGGAATTTCGGCTTTAAAGTTATTTCCTCAACGTCAACACTTCTGCAGAAAATATTAGTTTATATCTAGATTGCAAAATGAGCTTGGTACATGTGAATAACGTCAGAATAATATAATCATATAGCATATAAAATGTGGCGTAAAATTATATGATGGTTTTTGAGCTAATATAGAAGGCTGTAACAATGACAGGATGAGATAAATTAGAAAGCCTGTCAGATGTTATCTGTGACTAAAATCTAAATTTATTCATCGTTATAACCTTTTAAAATATTCTCCAGTATGCGTTGACTTTAGAATGGTTAAAATCAAGTTAAAGGGACTTGGATAGTATGGATATATAAGCTGAATGGAGAAATTACTAAACATAAGGCTGGGTGTTGTGTCGGAGAAAAGGAGATATATCTCAAGAACGTGGATTAGAAGTATTTAGGACACGATAGGCAAAAAACGAAAAGAAACAAAACATCTGTGCTGATAGATTGCGATGTAGTGTCTAATGAAAGTATTCCTAATATTTTTTATGTCCCGCAAACCTGAGAAATATTTGATTAGATTTCGCACCTCTACAGAAGTAATATAGTGACCGCCAGTAACGGATTTCTAAGTAGACACAAAGAGCACAGGCCTGGGGCGGCATCAAAGTGTTTAAACATAAAATTGTCCAAACTCAACAATGTTGAAAAAACAACGTTCCTTTTAATTATTGCCCTGTTTCCCCAATAGCGATGACATATAAGCGATTACTTTAACTTGCCTGCAAATACAAACTACAGAATCGAAAGACAAAGGGCCCTAAAAATTTTGGGCCCTGGTCATTTGCCCAGCGTACCCATTTATAAATTTAGGCTTAACACGCTTTTTATATATACTAATAGTAAATGAATGAATAAAGAAAAACTTGAACTGATAATGAAAAAATTCATGCAAGGATGCGTACGTGTATTTTTCCCCAAATATACGAAATACACGTAAAAACATCAGAGGCTCCAGGAATCCATACTAAAATTATTGTGGATTCAAAAAATGTCTCGAATCCACGAAGTCGGTGACTATGGTAGCAATAATTTCGAATTGTATCTTATTAGTTTGAATAATTGTATGAAAAATCTCCTTTACATATCAAATGATACCCATTTTTTTTTAACAAATATTCCTCTCTTTGTAAAGGAGGGAGGGGGCGGCAGTACAAGTTGTAGCTAAAGGCGGAACATTTATAAATACGCAACTGGTGCCTACCATTATTTATTATACGAGGTAAGAAAGTCAGTCGCTTACTGTAATCAAATACCCAGGAACTGATTCAAATCAATGCAAAGTAATGAAATCAACAGCGCTTATATTAGAAATTAAACCAGTTCGGTAACTTCTTTATACGCATACGCTGTTCAAGTCACGTCACCAGATCCTTGTTTTATAAAGGAAGGTGTGGGTTTCTTAAGGTGTACTTTTTAAATTCGGATTGGAAAGCTATTCACGTCAATCCCTTGACTGTGCATGCCGTCACAGTCACAATTTGTTATTTAGTAATTGTTTTACTTGTTATTATACTTTGGAAGTATAGAAAATACCCAGAAACTTAAACAAAATGTACACCTGGGTTTTGTTTATTATTATTTTTTAAACCAACATAAAAATTATCTCTTACTCGTAGGTGTACAGTTATATGGCTGACTGGAGCCCGAGCCCTCCCAATAACTTGAAATTGCAAATTAGCATATATTGTAATGTACAGTGGAACCTCGATTATCCGTCTCCCGATTTACCGTCTTTCTCGCCTAACCATCGGCGTCAAATTCAAGTTAGGGCCACTCCGTTAACATCGACAATGAGACAATTTTACACATTTCTTCTTCACAATGTTTCTTCTGCGGGTAGGGCCTTACAATTTTACACACTTGTGAGGCTCTACCCGCAGGAGAAAACATTGAAATTAATGACGTTGGTGAAGGGATGGACATTGATAAACTTGAAGCAGGTTTCGAGTTCCTAAGTGACGACGAGCTCAATCAGCAAGTGTTAAACCCCAGTGATCCTAAAGGAAATGGCGAATGTGCACATGAGGCTGCAGAACCTACAAAAACCATAACCCATGCTGAAGCAGAATGTATGCTTTCTAAGTGCATTTTACCTGGTTTGAACAGCAGACTGAAGCAAATGCTACTCAGCTATTACTGCTTTGAAGAGTACAGGACATGGCAACCAAAAAAAGCACGCAGTGTGCTTAAAGAAAGTGTTTTTCAACCAACAATAATAAATTTACACATAGGTCTGTAATGTTTTATATTCGTGTTTCATTAAATGCAAGTTCTCTTGATTCAAATAAACTTCGTTTGTGCCTTCATCAAGTTACATAATGTAATTTTTTTTAAATGTATAATTTTAATAAAATCATACTATATTATACTATAAATTTCCATTTCCTCGCTTAACCGTCTTTTCAGTTATCCGTCGAGGATCTATTCCCTTGTTTGACGGATAATCAAGGTTTTACTGTATAAATGGATGTAATGTGTACTTGGGAGCCCCAATAATTCTGAAAACTATGTTTATGGCTCACTATTCCTTTAAAATATGTTAGTAATTCAATAATTATGTGAGAATACTTTAACAAAAATAGTAGGAGCGAAAAATAATTCGCGTTGCCACCTCTAAAATCCGAGAAAAATATATACTGAAGATATTTATCTTTGAGATCCTTTTTTAAAATGAAATAAATCACTTTTAAGAACATATTTTTCATTTTAACGGTATATTACTAAACCTTAAGCTTTCCTTGTTGCTACTCAATCCTCTTTCTTATGAGGTGAGAAAGGAAGAAATTTGACAACTTTCAGTAATATTCATGAAACAGCAGTTTTCGCCATGAAAATGTCATAAATGTCTGGAATGATGGAAATTTGACCACGCCCAAACGTAGTTTTTCGAAATGCTTCTATTTCTATTTAACATGCCTCTTAGTTTGGAAGTGGGCAGGGCTTTCTACGTCAGCACTTCCTATAATTTCTTCTTAATTCAAATCTACCTCATTCCTCAACTGTAGCCCGAAAATTAAGAAATGCAATACATGATTTAAATGCATTAAATTTGAATTTCTTCTGGCTAGCATTCTGATAAACAGATAATTTCACAAAAATTATCCAGGTGTGTATCGCATTTTTCTCAAATGAGGCCCACCAAAAGTCCTAAATAAAATTAATACTTTATATTCATCAATTCGTAAAAACGACGCTCAGTCAGTTCTTAAGTTATTACAAGTTTTCCACGTCCCTCTGCTAAAGATATACAACAACTGAACTCTTTAAAATAAGCATAATTCAGAACCATAAAAATCTATCTTTTTTCATTTTTTATCAACATCACCGCATTTTGGATGAGAATCTCATAACAAGTTACGGCTTGATATTTTCTTCCATTTCTAACCCAAAGACTAAAGCAAGTTAATATATTTAAAATCAATTTATTTCAGCAACGGGATATACAAATATTTTCTAAATATTATCCTTGTTAAGTCTTATAGAACAGTTCTACCATTTTCATACTCCGCACCGCCACCTTGCGGAAAATTGTTGTATTAACCAGTTGTAATTCAGGCGCCGATTGCGTCGGCCGCATTGCAATTCTTTCATCGTTGATTATCATCAGCAAACACCATTCTTCCATTAAAGCGGAGAAAAATAGAAATAAGCAGACATTTTTTTGGTCCGTCGTTTGAATCGTAATTCAGCACCACCATATAGTGATCAGTCGAGTCCCAATTAGTAGTCAACATGGATGCGAAGTTAAAGTCCTTAAATCGAGCTCGCGGTAGTGTCAAAGCGAAACTAACCAAAACCTTCTTAGAAGAACTTGTGGAAAAAGAAGATTCAGTGATACACCTCACAAAAACTGGATAACCTTCGAGATGCGAAGGAGGAAATAAATCGACTGTTTACAGACTACGAGGCAACTCTGGAAAAAGGCGAAGACATCGTGGATATGGAAGCCGAGTTATCGGAATTGGAAGACCAACGGGAAAATCTTGAAGTAAGACTATCAACATTCTACCTTTATAACATCTAAAGCGGTTAACGATTTTTAAAAATACTAAAGAAGATAATACTAGTTTCAGTTTTGCATCTAAATTACCAGACATTTCCATTATCGATTTTTTTTTTGCGGTAGAATCGAAGAATTCTCTGATTTTAAATATCAATTTGTAAAAGTCATTTATGAAAATGATAAATTATCAATCACGCAAAAGTTATTTTATTTAAAGCCAGCTTTGCGCGGTGATGCTAAAAACGTCAAAACGAGCAAAGATGATTTTGAGTCGCTGTTGCATGCCCTTAAGCAGAGATATAAGAATAAACGGGCAGTTGTTGATACACATATACAGGCAATATTAAAATTAGAGACAATTCCGTACGAATCATCAAAATGTTTAAGAAACCTCACAGTTGCCGTAAAAAAGAGTTCAAGAGCCTTAAAGATTTGAAATTGGAGTGTAACGAGCTTACCGAAGCAATGCTTGTTAATATTATCCTGCAAAAACTTGATAAAGAAAGCAGGAGAACGTACGAATTATCGTTAAATTCCAAGAAAATTCCTTCTTTGACCGAGTTAATAGAATTTCTTGATAATAGGTCAATGGTTTTAGAAAATTTAAAAAAATGTTCACCTTCCAAACCATCAAAGTGGTTTCACAATACTATGACTAAACCTAAAAAATTGTTTGTAAGTTCAAATAAAAACATTTGTAAAAATTCCATTAAGGCATGCATCTTATGTAAAGAATTTCACAATTTATACAAGTGTTCAAAATTTTTAAATACTTATATATCTATTCCGCAAAGACTGGATACCATAAAAGCATTCAAACTGTATAGATATCGTTTAAAGGCACACAGTTTGCCTTACACTTCCTACTTTTCATGTAAGATATGTAACAAAATGCAAAACACTCTAATCTATGCGAGCGCGAAGTCTAGCAGGTGGAAATAGTCAATTAACAAGTGGACTTTGAACTTCCAAGAGGGGTTTGCGGTTTCGTGCCCCCAGAGTTTAGACAGCAGTGTACAGAATCCACTCTTATCAGCACCGTTCAAGGACAAATATCAGGCTTGTTTTGTACAGCAATAGTTACGACGCAGAACACTTCTGGTCAATCCATAAAGCTTCGAGCTATATTAGATAGCGGGAGTTCTGTTAATTGTTTAACTACTGAAGCTGCCGATGTTTTGGGTTTAAAAAGGAAGCGTGTAAGCACGTCTATCCGGAAAGAGAGCCCCGTTACTAGCATCGCTACTGCTCTCTTTCCATTTCCCAAGCAAATCGTTTGTATGGTCTCCTGATGTACATAATAATAAGGAATAAAGTATTACTTACTTACTTAAATCACAGGAATTAATGGCGGTGAACATTTGATTAAAAACAAAGTTACTGCGATAATTTCTAAAGAAGAAGATGATTTTTTGAGGTCATTGATCTGCCTAGTGTTGTTAAAAATCACAGATTTCATTCCAAATCACAAATTAGATATCTCGCAAGTTAAATTACCCAGCGAAATTAAATTAGCGGACCCCACATTTTGTGTTCCAAGCAAGGTCCACCTATTAATAGGTTGCGAGTTATTCTTCGAATTATTAAAACCCAAAAGATTTCTAATTAAGGATGGGTCACTACTGCTACAAAATACAGTGTTTTGTTATTTGGTCACAGGAAGTTTAAATCATTTTTGTCCAAATTAATTTTCTGGCTTTACTTCGGAACAGGATAATCTAGACATTAAGGTAAAGAATTTTTTTGAAATCGAATCTTTTCCCGGCGATAATAATGAAGGTTTAAAAATTACTAAAAGTGTACAATAACGATTTTGTGAAGAACATTTTGTTCAAACTCACACAAGAGATGAAACCGGAAGGAGCATTGTAAAGTTACCGATAAAGGGTAATGCGCGATCTAAGGATATTCTAAGGAAAGTGCAGAAAGGCGATTAGATCTTCTTTAGAAAGGATTAGATGAACAAAAGGACATGGATAACTTATATAAAGAATTCATGAATATTCGATACTTCTTCATATGGAGAAAATTGAGAACAGTAAACGTTCTCACAAACAAACTAAATATTATATTCCACACCACCATGCAGTTTTTCGCCCAGACATACTTCTACTTCCCTGAGAGTGGTCTTCGATGCTTCTGCAAAGTGAAGCAGTTATATCTCACTTAACTCCATATTTTTAAATGGAGGTACTGTACAACAGGATCCTTTTTCAATTGTAACTCGATTTCGAAAGCATTTATTTTCATTTAGTGCAGACATCACTAAAATGTATAGACAAATACTAGTCAATCCTTCAGATAGAGACTTACAAAGAATTCTATGGAAGTCAAGTCGTTTTGCCCCAATTGAGATTTATAGACTGAAAACAGTGACATATGGAACGTCTTGTGCACCGTTCCTGGCTACAAGAACATTAAGGGCGTTAGCGGAAGATGAATGTAAAAATTTTCCCAATACAGCTGATGTAACTTGCAACGACATATGCATGGATGATATACTGTAAGGTGCAGCGACCCTAGAAGAAATAAAACAGTTACAGCTTCAACTTGTTCAACTATTGAAACGAGGAGGAATGGAACTATACAAATGGGTGTCAAATCATCCACAGCTATTCCAAGACAACCCCAATTTGGAATACGCATTTGATTCGCAGCACGATACAGTGAAAACTCTAGCGATCTCAGTCAAATTACTTCACCTAAGTAATTACACCAAAGTAATTACACCAAAGTAACTACAAACCTCCAGGATGGCTTTACAAAACGGGACATCCTGCTACAATAGCAATACTGTTCGACCCATTAGGTCTCATCAGACCTGTGATATCTAGAGCTAAAATATTCTTACAAAAGCCCTGGACACTTAAATTAAATTGGTCGGATCTAATCCCGCCAAAGGAAACTAAAGACTGGATCAACTTCCTGAAACAACTTTAACAGATAAACAAATTACAAATACCTAGACATGTTGTTGTTGCCAATGCCATCAAAATTGAGCTTCATGGCTTCTGCGATGCATCAGAACGGGCGTTATGTGCAGTCATCTACCTGCGCTCAACCAGTGACCAATGAGTTGTTCAGACCTCACTGTTGTGCAGCAAATCCAAGGTAGCGCCCATAAAGCAATTGACAATTCCTCGTTTGGAATTATTTGCAGCATTACTTCTCTCACGACTTGTGTCAAGGGTAATACCTATCCTTCAGCTACAATTCACCCACATATACATGTGGACCAATTCTACCATTACATTGGCCCGGATCAACACACCTCCTGACAAACTTAGAACATTTGTGGCAAATAAAGTTTCAGAAGCTCAGACTGTATGTCAAGACTACGAGTGGAGAGTGGAAGCACGTATCTACATACGATAATACAGCTGACATTATTTCAGGAGGAGCAGCAGCTACTGAGCTTCAGTCCAACTCATTATAGTGGACTGGTCCCACTTTCTTGATTTCGGACATTCCAGATCCAGTGAAAACTCCTTACTTAGACAACGATGACTTCAAAATTGAACTCAAGAAATCCTGTAGTGATTTAGTGTTAAGTGTACATGAGAACAACAATTTTATTGATGATTTTTTTAAATATTAGCAATAATTTTACTTAACGTTGTCGCATTTTATATTATTTTTACAGAGTTTTACATAATTTGAAGAATCCCAAGGAGCCATGTACTGACCCATTAACCCACTCAGAAGTATGTAAGTCATCGAAAACCCTAGTAAAACTTGTCCAAGAAGCGGAATTTGTAAAGGAAATTTCAATATTAAGCAAGGATGATCACTTAAAAAAAGTCAGGTAAGAAATCTTCGCCCTTCCTTAGACAAGGATAATATTCTTCGAGTAGGTGGTCGATTACAAAATTCAGGTTTAAATCTAAATCAAAAACATCCGAAGTTACTGCCTGCTAAGCATAAATTAACAAAAATTGTAATGGAATATTTCCATAAGAAAAACAATATTAATATAATCAATATTAATATTGCATATAAATGCATATAGGTACCCAAACATTATTACATTGTATAAAACAGGAATTTTGACTTTTAGGGAGAAGAAATCTAGCTAGAAAACTTGTTCACGAGTGCATTGTTTGCTTTAAAAATAGCCCCAAAACTTCCGAACAATTATTAGGAAATCTTCCATCTGAGAGATTAATCAACAACCCCCCCCCAACGTTTTACAATTGCGGAATTGATTTCTGTGGGCCATTTCTAATTAGATATAAAGGCCAACGAAAGGGAATATTTCAAAAAGTGTATGTTGCCATATTTATATGCTTAGCTACCAAAGCCATTCTATCATCAAGTGGTCACTGATTTGACCTCAAGCGCTCTGATTGCAACACTTAAACGTGTTTTTGCAAGACGTGGAAAATGCTCGTCTATATTAACAGATGATGCTAAGAACTTAGTAGGAGCTAATTCTGAATTAAAAGGGTTACATAATTTGATGAGTAGGCCCTCTGAAAATTTAGCTCACTACTTAACCTCAGAAAATATCAATTGGAATTTCATTCCACCAAGATCTCCAACATTCGGGGGAATTTGGGAAAGTGGAATAAAATCATTTAAACACCATTTACAAAGAACAATTGGTGCAGTTAAATTAACCTTGGAAGAATTTCTTACTGTTACTACTCAAATCGAAGGCATACTAAACAGCAGACTTTTATTACCCATGTCTTCTGACCCAAATGATTTTGAGACACTCACACCTGGACATTTAATTGGTCGTCCACTTAATTCTGTTCCTGAACCAAACCTAATCTAAAAAATGATAATTACTTCTCGCTTTGGTAAAGAACAACAAAATTAATGTAAATTGTTTAAAAAAAACGGAGTAACGATTATTTAAATCATTCACAACTTCGACATAAATGGCAATTTGAAAAGGAAAATGTTACTCCATATTCAATGGTATTAATAAAGGAAGACAATTTGCCACCATACAAACTGTGTCTAGCCAGAATTTGAGAGTTGTGCTTGGTTTAGATAAAAGTGTTAGAGTAGTTATTGTAAAAACTGCTCATGGAATTGTAAAACGAGGCCTTGCAAAGATATATTTATTACCAATTAATACTTGTTGAATTTTTTTTAATTACTTGTCATATTTGTATATAATTGTTTTGTTAAGTATTGCAAATATTTTGTATAATTTTTTGCTTGTAGTGTAGAAATCTGATTTTGATTTGAAATTTATGTAAATTTTAACGCGCGGAGTAGGTTAAGTCTTATAAAACAGTTCTACCATTTTTCTCACTCCGCACCGCCACCTTGCGAAAAATTGTTGTATAAACCAGTTGTAATTCAGGCGCCGACTGCGTCGGCCGCATTGCAATTCTTTAAAGCGATGATTTCATCAGCCAACACCATTCTCCCATTAACGCGGAGAAAA
Organism: Dysdera silvatica; assembly: GCA_006491805.2. Classification (NCBI taxonomy): domain Eukaryota; kingdom Metazoa; phylum Arthropoda; class Arachnida; order Araneae; family Dysderidae; genus Dysdera; species Dysdera silvatica. Next base: position 32,086,757 of record QLNU02003225.1, on the reverse strand, counting down.
TTAGAAATAAACAGACATTTTTTGGTCCGTCGTTTGAATCTTAATTCAGCGCCACCAATCTTTTTAGAATTTTTTTCGATTTTAGTTAATATATTCTTCTACAGGAAGACACCAAAAAAAAAATATGTAACAAATGATGATATTTTACCTATTCCGTATCATAACTCATTTTCCCGTGACTGTGTCAGTGAGGAAAGAAATGGTTGCTACAACTATCTGACTAGTCCTCAATATTATTTGCCGTTTCATCCAACACGCGTCTTTTCTATAGTTTTTCTCCTTTTACTCCTTGTAGTATCTTCCAATAATCATTTGCATTACCTTACAGAAGAGAACAATGCTAAATGTAAAATAAAAAAAGTGAGGCAATAAGTCGCATCCAAATTCAGGTATATATATCTATATCACTTCCTTACAAAATACAATACGTAATAAAGGAAGACAGAATAAAATTAGATAATATGTTGAAATGTGTATTATGGTCTAAATCCTGTTTTACCTTTAATGTTGTCAATAATTTAAAAAATCTAATTTGTAGTTTCTCAATTTTTGTTTTGTTTCCTGCTATGGTTATTCCCCATACTGCACTACAGTAGTTCAAATGTGACTGCGCGAGGGCATAATATATACAAATCAATATTTTAATTGGGACCAGGAAGGACAATTAGTGAATCACGCCCAAATTTCTACTTATTTTATTACAGATGGTTTAATCTGCTCGTTCCATGAAAGATTACTTTGCATAATCTCCCCAAGGAATTTATACTTATTTGCTAATTCTATGTTTTTACCGGTTATTCGTATTTCGAAATTATCAAGTTTTATTTTACGGTAACTATATAATATCGCCTTCGCTTTGCTTACATTAAGACTCGAATTACTCGCACATAGCCATTCATAAAACCTTTCCATTTTTCATTTACTTTATGTTGAAGTGATGTTAAATATTGTTCATGGAAAAGTAATGTTGTATCGTTAACGAACTGTATGACTTCAGCTGAAGTGTCTACATTATTTAAGTTGTTTACATATAGTAAAAATAATAGAGGTCCCAAGAATAATCCTTCTGGCATTCCGGTCTGTGATAAACGTATATTTGATTTTATTCTCCAGTTTTTACATACTGCTGTCTTTCATAAAAATAACTTTGAAATAAATTATTAATTTTACCTCTGAACCCACAATACTCTATTTTTTCCAAGAAAATTTACTAATTCATTGTATCAAATACTTTTGATAAGTCACAGAAAATTCCCAAAACCTTCTTGTTTATATTTAATGTGTCCTGTATGAAATTCATGGTTTTCATTAAAGCTAATTCTGTGCTTTTTCCTTTCCTGTATCCATACTGTGCATTATTTAGAATTTGGTACCGTTCAATAAACTCTGTTAGTCCCTTATGTATTAAATTTTCAAAAACCTTGGAAAATACATTTAGTATCGAGATTGATCTGTAATTATCTATGTCCTCTTTAAAACCGGACTTAAAAACTGGTATTATTTTTGAAATTTTCATACCCAAGGGTATATCCTCATTATCAATGCATTTGTACATAATTAGTGCAAGAGGTTCTTCCAAAAATCCTGCAACAAACTTTATAGATTTGGGCGATAATCCATCCTCTTCTGGTCCTTTTTTTACATCCAATGAATTTAGTTCTTTAATTACTTCTTCACTGTCCATTGGTCTTAAATATAATATATTACTAATTCCCTGTTTCAACTAATCTTCAAAATTAACCTGCAATTTAAGTATTGAATTAATATGTATTTGGGGAATCTGAATAAAGTGTTTGCCAAACTTATTTACTATTTGCATCAATTGATCTATTTTTACATTATTAATATTCAGTACAATTTAATTTTTTTTCCTTTTAACTCCCCTTTTCCTATCATGTTCCTGATGTTTGTCCATATTTTTTCCATATTTGCATTTTCAAAAATATTATAATAATGTCTTTTTTTAGCGAAACTTATTTCTTTGTAAACGTTATTTCTAAGCAATTTAAATGGCTTTCAATCTTCTATTTTCTTGCTCTTTATAAAATCTGTAAATCCTTTATTTTTTAATTTAATTAATTTTATTATATCTCTGTTCATCCAATTTTTTCTACATTTTTAAATTTTTCTTTGTGATATAAGGAAAGCATTTATTGTGCAGACTTTGTAATTTATGAACAAAAGAATCATACAATGTATTTATAAATCTTCTCTTACATTACTATAACTTCTATACTTCTCAAGTTATATGTCACTAAATATTGTATATCGGGTTGAATAAAATTATTATTATTATTATTATTTATACTCCGGTACGTCTCCGGCGGGAATACGTAAGGTACCTCCGCAATTGGTTGACAACAGACCGTTTATAATTTTATTATATTCTCATTGATCAAAAGACGAAAGGCAATGTTTCGAGCATTATATATTTTATTTTGCAAGTAAAAAAATTGAGCGACAACGTTTTTTAAAAATTCAGTTAAAATTTATTTAAAAATCAAACGTTTTCGGAGGACAATGGATCCACCTTCTTCAGGATGATTGCAAACAACTTATGAGAAGTTGCCAGATGTTAAATGGAAAAATTACTATGGCTCAGGTTACGGTTATCCAAAAACAGAGGTCTCCATATTGAACGAAATGTAAGTGGCGCTTCGAGATCATTCACAACAAATTGTCTTTTAGTGTAAATAAACAACGATTCAAAAAGTTAAGATCAAAAGGGGTTTGTAGTTGAAAGATGATTTCGGCTTCATTGAATAAAAAACTATGATCATGTAAATAACTGTGATTAACAACAGAAGAATTTGAATCAATGGAACCAGGACTTTACTCACTAACGCGTGGTGTTCCTTAACACGTGTGTCAAGGGATTTACGAGTCTGGCCAATATAAATTTTATTACATACACAAGGAATAGAATTGGAATTTGGAGGTGGGGGGGAGGGTTCTGTCTGTTAGTTTAGAAAAGCGAATTTTCTGAAATTGTTTGAAAACAATAGAAAAATTAAATTCTCGTTAAATCCTAGCAAAAACTGGAGATGCACCGGGAAAGTAAGGAAGGCAGATTGCTTTTTTGTAGTCATTGCTGTTAAGGGGGGCACCAAAGTTGAAATAATATTGTTGCGACGGAGTTTGATGTATGAGAGGTTAATAATAGAACGGAGAAACCCCCGTTGTGCAACACTGTCAAGAAGGACGGAGAGCTCAGATTGAAGAAACTCTTCAGTACTACAAAGTCTAATAGCCCATTTGATAAAAAAACACAAAGGAAGACATCTTTTGGCGAATAGGATGTGCTGACGTAGCATGTGGAGGAAGACACACAGAAAAGGGTTTATGGAACACTGAAGTATGAAATGAACGACCAACTCTCTGAATCAGCACGTCTAGGAAGGAGAGCCTATCACCACTCTCCACTTCAAATGTAAACTGAATATGTTGATCAATAGAGTTGAGGAGTTGAAGAACAACGTTAGGATCAGCAGTGGGTGCGATAAGTCAAAAAACGTCGTCAACATAGCGTAGCCAAAATAAAATATTAGTGCTGAGACCAAAAAGTCTATCTTCAAACATAGACATGTAAATATCTGCAAGAATTGGAGACAGTGGATTACCCATAGCAGGTCCATCAATTTGTTTAAAAAAAAGCTTAACTTGAAAACTAAAAAAGGTGTTATCAATACACAGTAAAGTCAGGTGCCGAATAATATCAGCAGAGAGGCCTGAGTCACAAAGCTTTTGTCTTAAACAATCCAAAACCCCATGTACGGGTATACAGGTGAAAAAAAAAGATGTAAACAATCCAAGGATACCATGATGGAGTCAGTAGACTGTTCCAGAAGGGCTGAAATCAATTCAGAAAGAATTTAAAACCGAGTAAACACTTGGCTAAATAACTGATGCAATCTCACGTGTAAGAATTTTAGAGAGAAGATAAGTTGGTGATCCAATATTAGAGACAATAGGTCGTAATGGCCAATTAGGTTTATGTACTTTGGGTAGTGTGTACATCTTGGCGCAGGTAGCAATGGATGGAATCAAGGTCTGTAAACTGATGTGCGAGAGCAAGGTAGATTGGCGACATTGTTTTAATGTTTTCCGAACAGTTTGCAACAAGTGAGGTGCAGGATCTTTGACAATAGGTTTACAAGGTCCACTATTAAGGAGCTAAGCAGATTTTTCATAAAGCATATGTTTATCAACTATGACAATTAGTCCGCCCTTGTTGGCCTTAGTGACAATGATATCAGGATGTTTAGAAAGTTCCCTTTGATCACTTGATGAAAGGTTGGGATGAATATAACGATAGATAGTCTTACAAGCATGTTCCACAGAAGAACGAACGTTGTCGCACTGTTCATTTGGAAGTTGACTGTAAATTAGAGATCTTAGGTGCAACAAGATGAAGTAATGACGCACGTTTTGCGATAGCAAAATATTATTCAGAGAGAGTAATTCAGACTGATGGTTGCAAATTTGAATATCCGAAAGGTTTACTATAAGCGATGGAAGCAAATTAGACCTATAATATTGACGTTGCTGTGGATAGTAAAGTTTACGAAATTTGTTAGCCAATGACTTAGATGTTTGACGAGAAACAATCTCACACTGGGAAAATGTACGAAAATCAATGCGTGAAAAATCAGGTAGTGGATGTGCTAATTAAAGCCGTAATAAATACAATTCCTGTTCAACAAGAGATATTTTTGAATGAGTAAGTTTGATGGTTTGACGAAGAATAACCATTTTGCAACGATGAATAATCTTGAAAGTGGAAGCAGTCTAAATAGACCAATTTTTGGTGGATGAAGCCCGGAATAATATTATGGTCACAGCACTGTTTTAGGAAAGCGAGATGGATCAGCCAGCGTGCACGTCTGTAAAGTAATTTTTCGAAGCGGTTAATGTTGGAGCACATAGCCCGTTGAAGCATTATAATTGAAAAATTATTCGTGAGAACAACACTACACAAAATATGAGTAAAAAAATTTGAGTGACAACGTTTTTTTAAAAATGTAGCTAAAATTTATTTAAAAATCAAACGTTTTCGAAGGATAATGGATCCATCTTCTTCAGGACAATTGCAAACAATTGTCCTGATTTTTAAATAAATTTTAACTACATTTTTAAAAAAAACGTTGCCGCTCAAATTGTTTTTACTTATATTTTGTATAGTGTTTGTTCTCACAAATAATTTTTCAATTTTATTTTGTGAAAATAAAAATTAAAAAAATGTTTCTCTTCTACATAATAACTATTTAGAACTCTATGTGTGTGTGTATATATATAAAAGTAGACAGTGTACATATCGTATTCTTAATTAAACAATATTAAATTAACAATTGTGGCGGTATTGTTTTAGCATACGAGCGATCAGTAATGCAAGAACTATGCTGATTACGCATATATACGGAATATATAATTTTTATTAGCAAAACATATGTAATAAAATTAGTTGGGAAAACATTATCTCTGAACTTAGCACACTTAGTTCATTCGAAAACTCTTATATAAATCAGTTATTTAATAATATTTTTTTCCTTCTAGAAAAAACATTTCATAAAGAGCTATAAGTGATTCGATGGTATCTCCGCTTGGTATTGTTACTCTACTGAATTATACCTATGTTCATTTTTAGTAAACGATTTAAACGTATTGTATTTAAAATATATCATTTTAAAATATAATATTTTCTTCCTTTATGGTTTTCTTTAGATCGTACAATACATGTTAATTTATCATTTGATATCCAAAACAATTTCAAAGAATTTTATCTGGAGGATATTACTTTTAGCTCGTCCTTGTCAATGACATCTAATTGGAGAACTGACCGTGATATTTACAAAAGACTTGTAGTTGCACTTGCGAATGTATACCTCCATTCTATACTAAACATATGTGTCATTCAAATTATAATAACTGCTGGGCTTATCCCAGAAATATAATAAAATTTTAAACAAATATTAATTACCTAGTATCTCATTAGTACATCATATATTCAAAAACCATTAAAGTAATATTTATTTATTTCACTCGCTCACGCACTCGTTTTTATATATTAGTTTCATTTCCAAGCATACGTTTGAAATTAAGGAGGTGTGTTATTAAGAGTAGTTTGGATAATTTAGTATCTTCGTAATACTATTTTAAAACTGAACGCAATTACGATTCAGAACTGAAATATTTTTATTGCCGAAATTTATTCAATCACAATCAATACTGATAACTTTTATGTAAAAAAACCCTGGGGCCTAAGGGCTATCTGCGTTGAAAGTGAATTTTCCTAAATGCAACATTCAACGTCAATAATAGACCCACGTGCAATTCCAAAGTAGCGTATTACTTTCAATCTGTAAATTAAATGTTCTATAATATTTAGCATCTAAATACATTAAATAGGGTCATAAATGACAAAAGTTTCATTAACTCTAGTCATACAAATAGGACTGCAGTAGCTTAGACTTAATAAATAATAATAATTAATAATTAATAATAAATAAACTTAAATAAATTATTAAAACTTTCTAATACACAATTTGCTTCAGATCGGTTGATGAACAGATAAGTGATATTCTCCCATATATCTCTAATTTTATGTAATCAGCGTGAGTTCGCCTAATGAAATAATTTTAACGTATTCCATCCAATCTGGTAAAAAACTTGAAATTGGAATAAAATATATTCAAGTCAGCTTTGAATTCTGACACGCAGTGCAAGGCTGATTAGGAAGACAATTCCCAGCAAGCTAGCGGAAACAATCAGGACCTAGATAGGTAGATGAGATACAGAAGGAGAAAATTTCGTATTCCGGGCCAAAATCCATGCAGCGGCAAATCGCGAATACAAGTGCGAAACTTCGAGAAACTCGGGCTAGCAGATAGGATAAGAAAAAACGAAACGCAAAGGATTCGGAAATGAAATCAGAGAGAAATCACTCACAGAAGACTTCAACAAGAAAAAAGAAAAATACGCGGGATTAAATTTAAAAGCGGCTTTCACACGCCTTGACGATCACGTCCTTCTTTCCGAATAATCCTGCCGTATTTTTTAGATGCGAAGAAATACTCCAATCTCCTGAAAGAAAGGAAAAAACGACTTTTAAATTCGTTTGATATTGTTCGATTCGGGGAGCAGAAAAGACAATAGCATTCTAATGTTAGCATAAATTCAATTTCCAAAATGAATCTTATAAGAGAATTAAAGTTTTTTTTTGCGAAGCATGTCAAGATTTAATAAAAGATTTTCTGTGAGTTCGAAATAAAACATGAGAATTCAACACATGGTCAAAAGTTATTAAATTTACTTCTGTAAAATTGAAAATGCTGAAAAATAAGCGGGTTTTTCGATATCTAGCTATGACTGTGAAGACATTAGCTATATGTTATGGATTTAAGCAGCAAAATCATTGCAACCAAGCATTTTATAATGTGTAGATCTTCACAGGGAACGGTTTTTAAAATAAAAATATTCAATTTTCATGAGGCGTAGTTTAAACTATCATCAAAAAAATTTTACAATTTAATTAAAAATTTAAAAAACTTCAGTAAGACATACGTGTATTTTGTAAAACTAAAACCCATTTATAGAAAAATTTTTGCGGAATAAGGTTTTTATTGTTAAAAACTTCATAAATTGTTACATTTTACTAAAAAATTGTTACTTTAAAGTAGCTTGTAAAACAAATTTAACATTAGAAAGGTCTTAATTTTTTCCTAAAGGGTAAACATTTTGAAAGGTGAAAATTCTGCAAAGAGTGGTGTTTTTAGGAGATAAACTGATATTAAAAACAAATAAACCTTTTATCGTAATAAGCATTGTGCTATATATCATCATCATCATATTCAACCATTATCTATCCACTGCTGGATGAAGGTCTCTCCAAATGCTTTCCACACAAGTCTATCCTGAGCAATTCGCTTCCACGTCACCCCAACCTGTTTTCTTATTTCATCCACCCATCTAGTTTGAGGACGTTTTCTAGGTCTTCGGTATATATATATATATATAATTTTTGCTAAAAACTTATTATTTGATTATCCGGATGCGAAAGAATTATTTCTAATTTTGTAAAAATATATTTTATCTTTTTCTTTTAACCCATGTTCCCTTTTCAGCACATAATTTATAAAATTCTTCAGATCGAAAAAAAAGTTGTGCCTAAAAATAAATTATTGAGCCATATGTATATTTATTATATCAAATATGAAGAGCTTATATAGTAGATTAATTCCTTTTGAATCGACAAGACAAATTTGTGTCAACCATATATCTACGAGCCAAAAGAATGATAAGATTTTCTTCATTTTCAGCAAAATGCAATTTAATCTGGGAATAGACTGTTGGCATTTTTGTTATTCCCTTTTTCGCAGAGAGAATGCTGCATAAAAAGTTACGTAGAAGCCAGAACAACATAACAGAGGATTACAGGGGAAAATAAAGAGAACAGTTTTAAAGCGAGACACGGAGCCGACATGATGAGAAAGCTGCAATGAGCCGTTCCACGTCCGAAGGACCAGTTCATAAAAAGCAAAAGCACTGATGTTGATGTTCTGGAGAAAGATATTATAAGAGAACTTGGACTAACCGCGCAGAGAGTTGTACCAGCGCAAAAAAAACAACAACAATAAAAGGGTTGCAAACGTCTGGAATGCTTTTACACAAGATTCAGTGAGATCTAATTTTTATGTGGGACGTGTTCTGGAAGCTTTATTATCAATACTTGCATCTGGAAAAATAAGAAAGTGACATGGTTTCCTTTATTGCTACGTAAATACCTGGGATCATGGCTTTTAGTTCTCTGTATTTCGACTCGATTTCGGAGAGTTTTTCCCAAAATAGTTAAATGGATCTTTGTATTAAGAAGTTAAAGAACAACAGGGAAGGAGTATTATAAAAGATTAAGATGGCAGAAGTATTGTGAAAGATTTGTTCCCAATGAAAATGTCTCTTCGCTTTTATTGTAGGATTAAATTTATTTTAGAAGAACAAACTTAAACACACAAAAGGCATTCACATGGTATTTATAATAAAATTATAAATAAAATGAACGCGTAGTTATGACAAAATTTATATAATTCATGTATATATATATATATATATATATATGGCGCGATGGACAACAGAAATTGAACTGATTCCAAGAGACCACCGAAGACCTAGGAAACGTCCTCAAACTAGATAGGTGAATGAAACAAGAAAAGAGGTTGGGGTGATGGAAACGAATGGCCCAGGATAGACGTATGGTAAGCATTGGAGAGACCTTCATCCAGCAGTGATAGACAATGGTTGAATATGATGGATGACATTATATATGTTATATATACAGGGCTTTATCGAGGGAGCGCCGTGGAAGACACACGCCACGGGCGTAGACGAGGAAGGGCGTAAATTCGGCTGAAATAATTCACAGTGGAGAATATCACAGTGGCTAGAGGGCGCAAGGACAGCTGAATAAAGAGTTGAAAAAGAAAATTAAGCATAAAGAAATAGAGAAAGGATATCAAGCAAAGTGGCATGATAGTAGTTCTCGAAACGTCGCGATATTTTTCTTATGCTGCTGGTAAGTTTTACGTAATCTTACTCTTTCTCTATTTCTTTCTACTTCACCTTTTTAACCTTTTTCTTTTATTTTCCTTAGCTTTTTCTAATTTACCTTCCGCCTTTCGTTAATCTTACTATTTTTATTTCCAATTTTCTACTTCTCGTATTTCCTTTCTATTTTCTTTGCTTTCCCTTTTTCTTTCACGTTTTGACAAGTGACAAATTTTACTCGTTATTTATTAAAACTTATTCATTTAGTGAATCCCACAATATTCATCTTTTATTTTTTTTTTTTGCTTATTAAGACGAGTTATAATCTCCATTAAACTTCGCGCAATCAACGTACGTCACGATAAAGAAACAATTGAATTTTCATTACAAATGAGCTGTTATTTATAGAACAGAAGAACCATAATTGTCATGTAATAATGCGCAGAAATTCCTCTTTGGCTCAATGCCAGTCAATGTATGGTGCGACATAAAGTTACATAACTGTCTAATATTGTAATAGATTTTTTCCAATTGTTATACAATGTTAGATGGAAAAATACAAAACTTGTATAGTTTTTAGTTTAACTGTGTTAGTTTTGTATTTTTTTGTCCAACTTAATTTTTGCATAGTGGTTCAGGTTTGTATTTCTGTGTTATACAATAATTGGCTTACTATTTTAGCATTTCGTGAGAACTGACGTTATAGCATATTCCAGACACGTTCGATTGAAAGGAAGTCTGGGGACCTAGCTGGCCATCGGAGGAAAGAGGCATCTAGGCTTATTCCATTAATGAATTATAGGGAGAACATTGTTGCCTTTGGCAGCCCAACTTCCTTCCTGCTGTGCTTAATTTCTATCTCACCCCCCTCCCCTTTTCTCATAAATAAATCAGCAACATAAAATGCTTGGAAAATAAAATTATAATCTTCAAAATTGAACTTTGTTTTCAGAACTGAGCTATACCACAACTGGAGGGCAGACTCCCTATTCTAGAATATAACGACACCTGAAGCCACTTTTCATGCTGAAGGATGAATTTCTTAGGTGACTTAGATTAATATGTGAACCTATAGCTAACGAGTGAACGTGTAGCATTAGTTTTATTTTAACAATTAATTTATTTTATCTTTAGCATCGAAAAAATTGGATATCGTCCTGATAAATGAGTATATAGTTCCTGACAAAAATAGAAATTCTCATTTATTAACATTATTTGATGTTAAATAACATTTTCACTAAATGTCCTGTAGCATTTATTTGATGAACATTAATTTAAAATCAAATAACTCTTCTAATTTTGTTGTCATAAATATCTGTTAACATTATAAGATGCACTTAAACTGGCTTTTAGCCTAACGCATGTAAATGAAGGAGTGATGCCGTCCTTCAAAAACGGCACGATCCGTCTATAGTACTATTTTGTACAATATAGTACTGGTTTTATGCATAGGCAAAGTAGGCCTAGGCCTACAGCTCCCACGATTTTGGGGGTCTTTTCTCAGAGAACCTGGTAGGGTTTGATATTATGTAATTTTTAGAGTTATTTTGATCTTGTTTGTTTACAAATTTCCGTATTCCATTACTGATATACCAGAATATTATAGGTAATGCATTTCGAAGAAAAACTCATGCTTTATTGAATAAAAACCACGGAGGCCACATACTTTAGGGACCCATTCTGCCCTTCCACCTAATGCCCCATAAATTCCTTAATCCAGCACCTTATTATAGCTCAATGGTGGACACACCTTACACAAAATTAAATTATTTTAGAAAATGCATCAAAATAATAATAAAATATTTTTAGCACATTTCATTAATATTTCCCGTAGGCTAGTAACAATGAAATTGGAAGTTATTTAAAATTTAAATTATTATATTATCTACTTAATCTATTAATTTTATATACTACCATACTTAACCTGTTATTTATACCTGAAATAATTTAGAAAATAGTTAACAAATTGCAATGAAGAATGATGAGAGGTAACTAAAAATTTACTGAAGTTTAAAACATGTGGCGTAGGATGATATTTTGTTCCGTATCTTCAAATTTTCTACAATAAAATACTATATAAATATAGGGATAAATGTATTAAATGATTAAAAGTTACATATTTTGCAGTCATAATAAAAGTTGTGAAACTATTTTATCTCTTAAATAAAATTTACAATTTTTTTAACTTAAAAAACAATATCTGTTTTTTAATCTTAGCAATATAAAAACCGAAAAAAATCTCAATAAAACATTCTTTCACAATTTCGTTAAATAAGAAAATAAGTCACGAAATTTTTAAGAAATTTGTGAAGAAATTTAATTTATTTGTGTTTTTATATTCAATAAGTATTATAAAAAATCAGAATTCAAATTATAAAGGAGAGAGGGATAGCGAAGTTTAAAGAATCTCAAATCATAACTGATTGCTAAAAAACAAACGATTCTAATTTGCTCCCTAAAAATAAATTTAATTTTGTTAGGAAGGTCTTTATTTTTGCTTTTCATATAAAAATGACAAAATACTTGGGCTAATGCAAAGTCAACGATGATTAATATGCTATATAATCGATAAATTCTTCTTTGTAGAAATTAGAAAGTCTGTGACAAATAAATAATTTCTTTTCGGTCTCAAAATAAATCGTTTTCTTGTTTTTTTATTTCTTGGGTTTTCACGACACTAAATTTAAGCATAAAATATCCGAGTTTTATGGAATATTTATATTATTATTTTTAATTCAGTATACATATATATATGTATATGTGTATCATCATCATCTTATTCAACCATTATCTATCCACTGCTGGATGATGGTCTCTCCAAATGCTTTCCACACAAGTCTATCATGGGCCATTTGTTTCCACGTCTCTCGTCTCTTCGTTTTCATAATCTCTGGCCAAATTGGAAACTTAATAATATAAATAACCAACTATATCTCAAATAATTCTATTACTTATTCAATATAATCAACACTATTGTAATTGGTTAACCATAAACCAATTTATTAATAAATAAATAAAAATAATAAAAAATTTAATTAAATTATATTTTCATTTCAAAATCACCCCCACATCAGGCTGGATTAACACTGTTGGCGGGCCGGATTGTTGCCCACGGGTCGTATGTTGGGGTTTTTCCCTAGTTTAGTTCAAATAGAAATCAAAATCTAGTTTCCTTTTAAAAATTCGTTCAAGATTCTTTTAAGATTTTCTTTCCTTTTCCCTTCTCTTTTCGACTTAAAAATAAGGACAAAGAAATATCACAAAGATATCGTCGCTATGTCCTTTTCAAAAATTTTCTTTTAATGAAAAGTCATCGTATGCTTTTGCCTGTTTTATCAAATCAAGAAGATGGATCTTCAAATTTATATGCTTTTATTATTAAATATTTCGTGTAGTTATTCAAAAAGTGCTTATATGAACATAAAATCATAAGGTTTATATAACACACATCTCTGTAAGCAAGATGTCTAAAGCAGTCGACAAGGATCGATATTTTAATTTATCGGATTTCAATTAACATTGAGTTGGATTTGTTTTGCATCGTCTGTCGGTCAACAATAAAAAATTCAATCAGTGAGTATTGCCTTAGATGATGATATTGTTTGTTCACATGTGTTTACTCATAAAAGTTTTTAGAGCAAATCAGAGCCAACTCGCCAACTTTTGGCGAGTTATTTTCTAGTTCGAATTCTCGAATTCTCCAATTTGCCACTGACGGTACTTCGTGATGAAAACTTAGCCAACCAAAGTAATGAGTAGTATATACATACTCACTCAATAGATTTTCAACATTAACAATAGCTATTATTATTATATTTGCTCAAAACCTTTATCCCATCTTCGGCTTTATATTCTCTTCCATTTCTAACCTCAAAACTTAAAATAATTTAATATAGATCTTCTCTTACATTTCTATAATTTTTATACTGCTCAAGCTATGTATCACGAAATATTGTATATCGGGTTGAATAAAAATTTATTATTATTATTACCTTACTTCTATTGTCGACAGGCAGGAAAGAAAAAATCAATAGCGAGTTCAATATCTATTGCAACCCGCTAATAGAACTAAAAGAAGCAAATTTGTTATCACTAGTATGTAATTGATGTAGACAAAAGTATTTGGACAACTGATTTTAATCAAAACTAATAGTAAAACAAAATAAAAATTGAACAATCAGTGCCATAGAAGCAAAAGTTTTTATCACTGAAGTAGTTTTTTGTTCAAATAAATAATAACGTTTCGTAGGCTACCTGCGTCCTTTATCAAGTAATGAAGGCTAAAAATGGGGGAAAGGTAGTAAATAGGAAAATAAAAGAATACGAAATGTAAAACAAAAGATAAAAATAATAAAATTTTGCTTATACAATAATTTCTGCCACCCACGTATTAATTACAGCTCAAACTAGAGCTTATGTAATTTTGGAGAAAAAGAGACGCTTTCCCCATCCTGGATTCGAACCAGGGTCCCTCCGTTTAGCCCGGAGTGTCTTGGACCGCTAGACGAATGAGCTTCCTCATTCGTCTAGCTCATTCGTTCCGGAGGCTTTTCTGTGTTGACCATATTTGGCAATTGTGTTATCCCTGCGGAGGGTAATAATACCTTAACATAATTTTGATTCTTATGTCACGAAGTAATAAGGTTATGGGGAAAACTGAAAAATGGAGGAACAAGAGATGGTGCGAGTGAGGATCGTTTAGAGCGCTTGTCTGTAAACATCCTATAAGGCTCTGTAAGTGTCTTAGATTGGTTGATAGTACTGTGTTTGAGTTCATGGCTTTCGAATAATTCCAGAAAGATTCTGCTGCATAGGTTTGAGACGCCTTGATGTAAAATCTCTAGAGAATTCCAATCAGGTTCGTGCTTTTCTTGATGCGTGTACTCAGCGAGTTGATTTGAAAAATCGCCTTTGGAAACGGCATTCACCATTTTTTACTTTTTTACGTTGTTCCAAAAGTCTGCAGGTTTGACCAATGTACGCTTTGTTGTAATTATTGCAAGGGATTTTATAAGCCGTACTGCAAGTTTGGATAAATGGGATAGAACTTATCAGGTGAAATTATAGGTTCGTCTTTGTACAAATAACGAAGGTAACTTTTCAAGGCTTACTGTTAGCAACAAGCAATTATGTCCGTAAATGAATGTTCCTTCATCCAAAATTTTAGCCTGAGTTGATGTTGGAAAAATTCCTCCTGTCCAATTAAATAAGGTGCAAATAGTAGATTGTTTGCGGTATCCCGACTCATTCAGCGAAAACTTCCTCTATATTACAATACGAACTTCCGCAAGAAGACTCGAAGAAAGTTTTGGTTTATACAAAGAATATAATATGAAATGCGTGCTGGTGTGTGCATGTCTCTCTACAAGGCTTTTTGCAGTAATTATGCAAAGAGATTAAAAGCTAATGTACTAATTTTTAAAAAATAGATACCATTGTATCTTTTCAACGTTGGTGATGAAATATTGTGTTTTCATACTCTACGTTGAATATTATTAATAAAACTACTTATATTTAACTACACTGGAGATTTTAAATCCCAATTCATACAGAAAGAAAGAAAGTGAAAGACGGAGGAAAAGAATCTTAAGGAAAAGATATCAAATACTTATCAAAAATTTAAAATATCACCAAAACGTATCTGGATCTCACAGGCGCTACAAATTTAAATTAATACGCTTTGGCGACATTCTTTCCTTCAGTATGTAAAAATATATGTCCACCAGTCCTAGATGTTGCGATTTTTACGTAATCAATAAGGGTACGTACGATTAATTTAGCTCATGTAACGGAATTTAAAAACGATCTGGCAAAGAAATCTAATTTTGAAAATCGTTTTAAAAATATCTCAAAATACCGCATCGAAATCAATTACTAGTTTTAAAGCACAGCGCAGGAAAGATTGAAGTTAATCCCAAGCGAATAGTAGAAACAATCAGAGGCTGCGTAGATGGGATACAGAAACAGAAGAAATCGTTTTCCATGCCAAGATTCATGCAGAAGCAATTCACAAACAAAAGCGCGAAACGTCGAGGAAAGCGGACTTGAATATAGGATAAAAAAGAGAGAATGCAAGGGATTCCGAAATGAAATCAAGAAGCAATCTCTCACGTAAGAAGTCAACAGGAAAAAGGAAAAAATACTGATGATTAAATTTCAAAACAGATTTCTCAGACAGTATTTTACAGATACGAGGAAATGCTCCAATCTCTTAGAAGGAAAGAAAAATGACTTTTAAATTCGTTTGGTGTTGTGCGACTTATGAAGCAAATAAAAAAAACAGTTGTTTAAAGTTGTAGTAAATTCTGTTTTAAATCAAACTTGTTGGAGAATTAAAATGCTGTTGAAAAGCATGTCGAAATTTAATTAAAGGCCTTCTGTGCTCACGTAATAAAGATTCAATTTTTACAAGCAATCAATATTAACATTAAATTGATTTAATTAAACCTGGAAAGGTTAAAAAAATACACGATGTGAATATTTAGTCATATTGATGATATTATTATTATCTCCATGTTAAGGATTTGAAGAAGCGAGATATTTTGTTCAAAATTTTAAAGAGCAAAATATTTTTTGTAGTAAACACAATTTTTCAAGCGAGACAAGTTTTTAAACGAGGCTTTAAAATTTTAAAAATATTGTAAAATATAAAAGCTAAATAAAAAACATTGAAATGTAAATTTATGTAAACAAAATCAGTTTTAGGCACTTGCGTAGAAAAAGTTTTAAGGTATAAAATTATTTTACTAAAAAGGTTGGAAAAGGCTTAATGATCTGTATAAAAATTTAAAAATTGGAATAATTTGGTAAAAAAGTTTGGAAGTGAAAAAGTAGCAAAATTTCCCGGAAGAAGAAATTTTAAAAAGTAAAACCACTTTGCACACAAAAGGTTGAATATTGATAAAATGTGAAATAGATCTTTTTGCATGAGAGTTTCTTCTCTGATATATTGTATTTTATTCCAAAAGTAAAGAATTTTACTAGCAAGGCACTCAGAAGCAAATATAATTAACTGCAAAATTGCTCTGAATATTAATACTATTAAAAATTTGTAGTTTTCTTAAATTAACGGTATTATTAAGAAAACGTAATATAATTATTTATAGTTTTAGTAAAACATTATTTGCCGTCTTTCCTTTCCTCACCGATCATACCGTTAATTCTAGGAAGCTATCTTATTCTAAAAACATCCTTACATCAAAATAATCTACATTTTATTGTGCATACCTTGGTAAGTATAGTCCTATAAAATCATTATAAACAATAGCCAATTCCTTCTGGGTCGGTACATTTAATTAACATAAAATTGTTAGATCTAGCAGCTGCAATAAAAGTATTTGACTCGTCGTCTTCAAATCGAAATGCACCTTGTGGGATGGAACGTGGGCACTTGTTATTCTCGTCTCGCAAAGAGAATGGTACGTAGAGGACAATGGGTTTTGTAGGGGCACAATGCCATTGTATATAAAATGGAAATGAGAACATGAAGCAAATAACGGTTTGAAAGCGAAACGCGGAACTAACCTTATTGGAAAATTAAAATGAGCTAACCATTCCACATCAAAGGAGTTCATGAATAGCCAAAAAAGTGGTGTTCATGTTTAGACGATGTATATTACAGGGGAACTCAAATTAACTGCGCAAGGAGGTACACCACGTTAAAAAAAAATAAACAAGTCGATAAAGTTTGGAATGTTTTTGCTGAACACGTGAAAAGATCTAACGTTTTGAAGAACATATCCAGGAAGCAATATCATCACATTCAGTAACAAAATGGCGTTTCCTCCTTTATTACAACGTGAATCCCCAAGATTGTAGTTCGTAGCTTTGTTCATTTTGGTGGCTTTTTCTCACACAATTCTATGAATGTTAATGTGAGAGTGCTTATTTTTAAAATTAAAAAATAAGCATTTCAAGAGATTTGTGGCCGTTGAATTGTATCAGAATATTATTTTCATTTTGTCACGAAAAGAATTCTAAATATCGTGCAAGGTAACATAGACATTCGCTCCCTCTGTGTTGACCACTATGTGGCAATTGTGTTAACCCTAAGAAGGGTAATAATATCTTACAACCTTATGCACACGGAGAGAAGGAGCTTCGTTCCGATCCTCGATGGCCTAGCGGTTAAGGCACTCCAAGCTCAACAGAGAGACCCTAGTCAGTGACGGATTACCCGAAGTAGGGATTGTGATGCCGCATAGGGCCGCGCAAACCAGGGGCCTCCAAATAACTGGAATACGTCACTCCTGATTAGATATCCAAAAAAAAATTGGCAAAATTTTTAACTTTCTATTTTGAAAATAAAATATAATATAAAATATAATATATCCGAAGTTTTCATTTAAAAATAAGGTACTTATGAATAAGTTTCCATTCTGCATAGAGGAATTATAGGAATTACAATTACAAATAAATGATTATTCTTATAAATTCATTTTTATATATATAATTAGAAGGTATGACATCATAACAGCGCAAAGCAAAGACGCGACGTGGCCCGCACGCGCCTGATTTCCACCCCGTCGCTTAAAACACGTAATTGTGCCCCTGGCTTTGCTTCTTTTGCTGGTTTCGGCCATACATGAGTTGCAAGCGTAACTGTTCACATCATCCTTATGCACTTTTAAGTTTCTGGATGAATCCGATAGTTTCAGACATGTTCTATTAGTTTTTACATTTGACGCAAGAGCATTTGCGTCATCATTGCAAATATTCATCTTTTGCCATCTTCAACGACTTGCTGACAACGAAAATAAAAGTACTCGTCCAACTGCGTGTCTCAGTTCCCTACGTCATAATTTCTTAGATATACATAGTTCGTAGCGGTGGTAGGAGTTGTAAATTCTTACAATTTGGTAGACTTTGTACCATAATCCGCCACGTTAAGCCAGTTCTGCTTATTGATTTAAGCTACGTAATTACTCTCACCAGATTGGCGACAAAGTACGAAGCCCACCCCCTGTACGTGGGTGTTTCAGTTAATTAAATTAACATATTTTGGGGCTATTCTGTGGTGCTATTGATTTTAAAATACGGCCGGAAAGGTAGGGAGGAAGAGGGCCACAAAATTCTTTAATCTGCCACTGACCTTAGTTCCAATCTAGGTCGGGGACGATGCCACTTTTTCTCCTATAACAAAAAGATATAGTTTAAGCTAAAAAAGCGTGGGTATCGGAATTATCACGCATATCCCTACGAAAAATCACAAAAAACTTGCCCCGAGACTTTTCCGTGTTGACCACTATGTAGTAATTGTGTTATCCTTGAGAAGGGTAATATGTTACAGCATATATACAATTATTGTTTATACATCATATATATATATCACATATAGTGTTTATTTCAAAATGTAATGCGAATTCGCTTTACTTCTACGTATGCCACTCCAGTTTTTGTGGAGGAAAGTTAGTTCTTCTTAAGGTTAATAATAACAGTAATTTATTTTTTGATCTGCTACATTGCAGATTAGATAAACCGAAGCTTAATTCTTATTATACACGTTTTACACGATAGTGCAATTTCCATATTTTTACAAATCCAAATATCCCATTCGAACCATTGTTTTTGGGAAACAAAGCAGGTTAAAAACAATTCGGATTATCTCCTATTCATATTTTGTTTGCGCTTTTATTATGGCAGTTGGTGTGGTGAAAAAGGGTTAGTATGGTTAGTACTTATGGTTTTCTCTTGCTACTTAGGTAAAACTAATAGTGTTTACAAATGTGCTTTTATTATTCTCCCATATATGAAATAGAGTACGATAAATTTTAATGTTGGAACCTTGTTTTTATATCCATTTGGTTGTAAAGAATGTTTCCAGATAATTCTAGCGTAACGTTCCAGATAATTGTAACATAACTCTAGCGTTTAGGATAGTACAGATGGTCCCCCTCAAATAAAGTTAATCGATTAATCGGTTCTAATAAACGTTATTCGATTAAACGAGCTATTTTAAACTATCCGGAGGAAACAAATACACAGCTATATTCATACTTGAATATTCCAGTGCAGTGGTTCCCAACCGGTAGTCTGTGAACCACTGGTGGTCCTCGAAGGAGTCCCAAATGGTCCGCGTAAAGAGTCATTATTTTAAAAACATTATTAAAAAAATTCTCGCCCCGGAGGCTTTTCTGTGTTGACCATTATTTGGCAATTGTGTTATCCCTGTGAAGGGTAATAATATCTTACATCCTAATATACGGAGAAAAATGCGTTTGTTCTTGTTCTCATTCGTCTAGTAGGTCAAGACACCGCAGGCTCAATGCGTTGACCCTGGTTCGAATCCAGGATGAGGACGGCACCTCTTTTTCTCCAAATCCTTTTATTTGTGCGCGGTGTCGTCATTAAATTAAATCAAGTTTACACATGTGTTCGATTTATTTTCTTTTCGTTTCTTCTCTTCAAATTTTTTGGAGATAAAGAGCTCTAATTATTTTACTGTTCAGAAAAGTAAAGGCGCGTTTATTTTTAAGCAGCCTATCTTAAGTAAAATTCCAGTTCGTTACAGCAGATTACTTTCCGCTCTATTGAAGAACTTCAGTAGGTTTCACGTGCGGACGTGCTTTTAATCAAGCGATCGAGAGTCATCGCGACTAAAAACATGTATTGTGGGGTGGGTGGAGTTCCAACGAAAATATCTAATTATTTACCTAGCAGCAAAAAACAAGCAAGTGAAGGAAAATCGCCTAAGGTCGATATTTAAATTTAGCGGGTTTCAATTAACATTAACTCGCAACTCGCTAATCCGAAACTGTAATTCGCAACTCTCTACTTCGCAGCTCGTTAATCAGCAACCCGTTAATACGCAACTCGCTAATCTACAACTCTCTAATCCGCAACTCTCTAATCAGCAACCATCTAATTCGCATTTCTCTAATCCGCAACTCTCTAATTCTCAAGTAACTCGGTAGGTTTTCAACGTTAACAACAGCCACCATTATTGCATTTACGGAAGACCTTTGCCTTGTCCTTTTCATTGCGTACAGACAGGAAAGCCAAAAGCAATAGCGAGTTTAATATCTATTGAAACCTGCTAATTAATACCTAATTACTACATAGATATACGTTATAATTTATTTTACAATCCAATTACTTGTAGAGTAGCATATAATTGAACGTGTTTTTAGTTAAATGCAATTATTTCCAACTGAAATCTAATTTTCGGATAATCCGAAATTTTACTTGCCCAAAATGAGGCCTGTCCCGCTTCTTCGAAAAATCGGGGTGCTACTATATTTTCTATAGAAGCAAAAAAAGGGTATAGTAAATATTTGATGCTGTTATTAGATTAATTCGCAATAAAAATAGGGAAACCTGATGTGCAGAAAGAAATGGCAAAGTTGGGAAACAAGGTGAAACGATATGTAATATTAGCACGTTAAGAAATATTTTTCTCAGCTTGGTAAACCCAACTTGATGAAGATGAAGCCCACGATGGTTGATGAATCCGATGAAAGGATTTTAATCTGAAACTTTCTTCCCAAAATGTAATTAAAAACTCAATTAACTTTTTACCTTACCCAGCCAGAGATTTAGGGGATCAGCTGAATGAAAACTTACCTTTCGTAAGTTTTAAATCAAACACCAAAGTTAAAAAAGATCCAATTTTGTCCCGAGCTGGTATATTAATATCCGTGAAATTTCTGAGATTTTAAAACGCCAGGCACTACACGAACCACGCTCGAAGCTATCTGATATCCTCCATTATTTTCAAATCAAGCAATAACCTTCGACTTTCGTTTCGATCCCGAGATTTAATATTAGGATTAAGGCTCAGCAAAAAAACCTGGCGAAAATCTTTCGTCTTTTGTTTGATTTATTATAAAAAAGTATTAAAAAGTTAATCTATTTCGTTTGGAAACTTCTAAGCAAATGAATAAAACACAATCCAAATTATAGTTTGTTTACGTGATGGACTATCTGGTCATGAAACAAAATTGGGAACAGAATGTAACAGAACGAAGTGTTTTGTTATGACATAGAACAAAAAATAGTAGTATTAGGATATAACAAAACACAAAGAAGTGCCCAAAAAACAAACAGAAGAAATCAGTATATAAGAAGGTAACAAAATAAATGAGTGGACAAGAAGTAATGGAATACATGCATTTATCAGGATATATCAAAATAATCTATCAAAATGTAGAAAAATAAAGAAATGTGACATTGTGTAGCAAAACAAAAGGATGTATGGAGTGTAGCAAAATAGAGAAGTGTATCAGTGTTCAACGAAACAAAGGAGTGTATCAGAGTGCAGCAAAACCAAGAAGTGTATCATAGTGTGGCAAAACAAAGGAATGTGTTAGAGTGTGGCAAAACAAAGGGGTGTGTTAGAGTATGGAAAAACAAAGGAATATGTTAGAGTGTAGCAAACAAACGAGTGCATCAGAATGTAGCAATGTAACAGAACAAATCGATGCACTAGAACATCTGTTGTCAACCGGTGGTCCGCAGAAAAATCTGGACATTATTTGCATTTTTAATATTTTATTAATAATAAAACAAAAATAATATTCTAAGAAATTCTCATATTCTGAATGACAATTTCCACCTTTATATTGCAGTAAATTCACGGAATGTGGTCTGCGGGATTTAAAATTATGAATTTAGTGGTTCATGAGGTCCGAAAGGTTGGCGACCGCTGCACTAGAAGGTTGAAGAAGAAATCATTACATCAGAATGTAGCAGAAGAAAGAAGCGTAGAAAGATAAAATAGAACAAAAAAGTATATAAGATTGTAACAGAGAAAATTAGTATAACAGACAGGAAAGCGTAGTTTACTAGAATCGAACAGAACAAAGACTGTGACAAGACAGATATAAAAAATTGTAATATAATAAAGAAATATAATATAATGCAACTAAAGAGGGAATTAGATATAATGTAAGAGACAAAAGTGGAGTAACAAGATAAAGAATCATAAAAAAAAGGTTTAAGGAAACCCAAAGCATAAAAACCCTTGTTGCATCTCATGTTACGTTACAGAAAATAAAATTTGTCCGACGTTTAAAACCACATTTCTAAATATTTTCTAATGTAGCTTTTCATTACATAGAAAGCTATGTCATAGCAGCAGTATTAGTAAACGAGAGAAATTATTTGCAAGCTCCGATTTAATTCTAATGTAAACTTTTTTGATCTGATACCTCTAATTTGGATCTAGAATTAGAATAAAAGGTCTATGAGCACACTTCTAGCATAATTTTTTCATAAATTTAACGTAAGATTATAAAATTTGAAATTGTGTATGCGTATTTGTGCATATGTAAAGTGCTTGTGTGTGTGTGTGTGTGTGTGTGTGTGTGTGTGTGTGTGTGTAAATGAAGAGTACAAAAATATTTCAGCGATCAGAATGCTGAAACTATTACCCCAGTTTCTATAATCGGAACTTACGAGGGAAACTCCCCAATGTGCCCGACGGGGATTGGAACCAAAGTAGCGCATTCGAAAGGTCTTAAAAAGGTATTAGACCCATGTCCAAGCTTTTTCCGGACTGGCCCTATATTTCGGAGATATTCCCCCCCCCACAAAGTCTGAAAACAGCCCTATTACAGACCTTGATATCTCATGATTCCATGGATGGATTTTAATGATCTGCGGATTTTAAAACAGGTTATCGAAAATTACTTGATACGTGTTCCAGCAATTTTCCAATGTAACTCAAAATTTTGAAATATTAACCTTCAAATCTTTCGGCAAAACGGAAAAATAATCAACCCCTGTTTAATAGCATTTCAGCAAAATCTCAAATTAAAAATATCACGTTTTAATAGTTCGAAAATTCGTATTTTACTTATTGTGTATTTATTATCCACCCATTCAATAACCCTGAACTCGGTAATTTGTAACAATGTACGCCGCATGAAGGAGAGGTTGGTTTTTGTATGTCTCAGGAAATTTTTATTTAATTTAAAGATATACTCGCCCACTGTCATCGATGATTGAAGCTCGTGCTAAACATTATTCTGACTTGCAATCCAAGTCTTTGGTTTTCACTTACATTAATCACCGAACATGCGTAGGGTCCTCAATATCACATTTGTTTGAACTATTTCCTCATCCTCAATAAAATTGAGAGAGGAAATTAAAATTGCAAGTTTTTTAAAAAGCACGAAAGCTAAACATTTTTCTTCTTGAACGATTTCATTTGCATTACTTTCAAAAATTGAATACGCGTAGTTTACAATGTGTTCAAAATAGTGAAGAACATTGAAGGGATTAATATTGCTATTCATAATTTCAAATTACTGAAAATGACAAAAATTTTAAACATATATACTTTCAAAGCCCTATTAACTATCAAATAACAAACTCATCAAATCAATAAAAAATCATAATTGGTTTAAATTTAATTTTATTTTTGAAATTGATGAACGTATGATTAATTTCTTTCATATCTTAAAATTAATATTAATAATATTTATTTTATTTCTTTAGAGAGAAGCAAGATTATTTCAAAAAAATAATAACTGAAAATTCGTATGGACATCAAAAGGACGTATAAAAATGAGAAAAAAATGAAATTCTGAAATTTATGAAATAAAAAATATTGATAAACTCAACGACTTATGATCTGAAGGAACTCCCGTTAATAACACAAATGACAAAAAGGAAATACACAATAATGAGAAACTCATTAACAATTTAATCCATAAGAAAAATAAAAAGGGAAAAAGAAATATAATTAGAAAAAAAACTAATTCACGAAAAACATAAACTACCATCTAATGATAATAAAACAAATCCTATCTCAGTAAAATACATGTGACGCAAATAGTCTGAACAACAAAATTAAACAGGTTGAAGAAATAATACAACATTGCAATACTCCAGAAATAATCTGTATAGTTGAAACTTGAAAAACAAATGAAATAGTAATAAATTTTAATAATTATTTACTGAGATTTTATTAAAAAGAAGGTGGTATATCGGTCTATGTGAAAGATGAATTAGATGTAGATTTGATAAGTAATGAAACAGAACTAACTAAAACCCCTGCTTGCACCTGGAGACTAGGGGCCATGGTTTTTGGTGTATTAGCATAATGGAGGAATTAGCCATAATTTCACCACGCTGGCTAGACGGGTTGGTGAATTAGCCCTCCCCTTCCGCCTTTCTATCCGTGCAGCAAATATTAATTTGCCACATAAATAGAAAGCTCAGCCTGCACCACTTGAAGGCGGGGTAGGACACTAGGTTACTGGCCTGGCCGGTTCCACACATCGTCACATACGTTCAGCGTGTGGGTCTCCTTCCAGTTAGATACCAGCAACCCTTTTGCAGGCCATATATATATAGAGAGAGAGAGAGAGAGAGAGAGAGATATATATATGAATGCTAGAATGGACGAATCCTATAATGGACCCCACTGGACACCACACGCCCAAGGAAAAGGACAAAAACGAGATGGGTCGATGAAATTATTAAATATATTGGACCAAAGTGGCAGCAAAAAGCACAAGACCGACTTCGTTGGAAACATGCGGAGGAGGCCTTCATCCTGCAGTGGATTGACAACGGCTGAAATGATGATATATATATATGTGTGTGTATGTGTGAATACTATTATTGTACGTTAAAACATATATAATAATAATATAAATATATCATCATCATCATATT